>JAHTLZ010003526.1:52763256-52782236 GCA_023846285.1 Phrynocephalus versicolor
ATAATAATAATAATAATAATAATAATAATAATAATAATAATAATAATTCAGGCCCAATACAGTCCTGACTAGCAGACAGTATGCTCATATATTCAGAAGAAAAGTTACAATGAACAAAGAGAAATCCTGTGCTATTGGGGTGACATGACACAAGGAGCCTGCTAAATCCCGTGCTTTTAGTTGTATATTATGGTGCCCAGTGGAAACTCAGGAAGGAGCCATCTGGGCAAGGCTTAAGATGACTTTTAATAAAAGATAAATGCATGCCTTCAATACAGCATCTCCATTCCTTGCTCTTTAAAAAAAAAAGGGTAAAGGAATAACCGTAATAATGCACTCAACCTTTTCCTCCAAAAGGAGTCAGAAAAGGTTCATGCTTGCAATTATGGGATCTAAGTATATGTTGGATCCTAGGTGTCTTCTGAGGAGCTGGAAGTTTCACGCTGCCTCTCTCTCAACAGTATGGCACTTTTACTGTATTGTTTTTATCTGGTCAAAATGTTCAGTCGTTGGAAAGCCAAGGTGAAAGCTCAAACTTCTGTGCCGAAGTCTACCCATTGTGTATTAAAATATCCAAGATGATTCATTCCGTCAACCCAATATCTACTCATCAGCAGGAGAACAAGCTAAGAAGGCATTATATCTTTCTCTAGCATAACAGTTAAAGTGAGTGAGGAATTCCAATCTAAAAGCTAAAATTGTTCCTTTGAGTAAAATAATTAAAGGAGCGTGGTCAAAAGAAAGCTGTTACGCGAGAGACCTCTAGTGGCAAAAGCTGGGTTCAACTGAGCAAGTCTTTTTTATTGTTTACATTCCACTCCTATAGTCCTAATTTTTTTGTTACCAAAAGATGGTTCCATTGCATCTCTGACCTCCAGTTTTAATGCAGACAGCTGAAGATCAAAGATGTTGAAACCTCAAATATGATTCGAAATTTTGCATGTTGTCAAGCCGATGCTAGATTGCTACAGCAAAAGTGTTTTGAAGTGTTCTAAGATTTCATTTATCAAACACATTCTGTGTACTGTGGTTCGTTAAAAGTTGAAGGAATTATTACAAAATACCTCTAAAATAAAGAAATAGACCTTCTACAGTCTGTCAGACTTTCATAATTCCAGCATTTAAGCCATTTTTAATCTATCAATGTACAAAAAGTATATCAGATTCTTCCACCCAGGCGTACTTTTCTGTTGCTGCTAGGGGGAACAGATGAAGACTTTCTGAGGAAGAAGATCAGAGCCAGCCCATCTCCCATTCCATGTGCAGAAGCTGACTAGACTGACATCTGAACCTGGCATCAGAGCTGGCAGTGTCCTTGCCTAGACCTTCAGGCAGCAGGCTAGCATACCGAGTGCTCGGAAGCCTCTGAGGCTACCAATGTTCTGTCTCCCGGCTGTTTCTCCTTGCATCTCAAACATCCACTCTCTCTGGCCGCTGGCCCTCCTTCCCTGTCCATAGTTCTTCTGAGAGTTTTGACCTCTACAGGAGAAATAGTAAAGAAGGAGATTACCAAAAGCTGCTGGGCATGAAGGTTAATATTCTGCCTCTAGGACTGGAGAACAATCGTGAGAAATAATTCTTTCTCTCATGCTCTGCCAGTAGAGTTCCCAGAACCATCTCATTGGACAATGTGGGAACAGAAAACAGAATTAGGTAGGCCTCGGCTCTGAAGAAGCAAGGCTCTTCTTATGCACCTTCATATACTGGAGAGTCTCACCTATTACCTCAGGACAAACTTCTGACTTTATGACAGTGAGATGTGACCAACCTCTAAATTAATTGGGCAGAATCCATTTTTCTTTCTTTTCTTTTTTTTTACTGCAAATGGAGGTGAAATTGAGGAAACTGGCACAGTTAGTTGACAAAGTGCTGGTTTCCCGTTGATCAAGCACGTGGCTACTTCCCTAATATGTAACTAGCACATTAGTGACGCCTGGTCAAATAGCATTAGTTTTGGTGGTTTCTATGACTTCTAACACTAGTTTCGGTGGCTTCTATGGTGTGGTAAAAAGCAACATGCCTTTGTGCATTTTTGTTACAGCAGCTAATAACTTCACAAGTGGCCAGGCTATATAAGAAACCATGTGGTAATGGTTTGCCTAGTGCTTCCACTGGGCATGCTCGCAGCATTTTCTCGTGTTCTGGTATTTCATGACAACCCAAACAAAGAAAAAAATGGATGCCCCCTCTTTTATGTTTTTTTTGTTTACAATTACAAGCAGGAGCTTAACTGGGGTGGAGCAACTCAGGTTTTGTCCCAGTTTGCCAAAATTTTGGTGGGTGCTAAGTCTCCTGCTGCTGAAAGGATTAAAATGACACCTCTCGGTCCTATGCGCTTTCAACGCAGTTCTCCACAGGGGAAGTTCAAAAGGGAATAAGAAGTCCGTCTTCTCTAAAGAACTGGTTTAAATGGATAAGGAGTACATTGTGAAGAAATGAACGGAGCAGTTAGGAACAGTGGTGAAGAGGAATGGCAAGAGGGGGTGAAGATGATTTAGGGGCCAGGAATGCAACCTAAGGGTAGTTTGGGCAGGATGTGGAAGTGGTGTGAATCACTGCCAAATAAAAGTGGAAAAGCAGTCTGAACTGCTAAGTGTGGGGAAGCTTCCTTGCTGATTCCAGCGTTTAGGATATCCCCTTCAGCCTCTACAAAGGCTCTGTCTTTTTGCAAATTAATTTCACTGAGTGCCCCCATGTTTTTTTTACTGTTATGAGCAGGAAGCCTGTGCAGGTGACTTCCATGTTCCTTCCTTGCAATCCAGCAAATAAGCTGCTCCTCCTCTTCCTCCACCCCCCCCCCCCTTTTAGGGGAGAGATAGAGCTGCCTTCATCACTGTTGCCTCCACAATCTTCCCCTTCTTTGGAACAGAGCTCAGGGCATGAGCACTACAGCCGTTCAGGAAGGTGATGCCCCCTTTCCTTTCCTTTCCTTTAAAGGAGCATGTTCTCCTCTAAGGAGTGACTTGTACCCATGCTTCAGGGTGAAGCGGGAGACACTGCTATTTGCCCCAAGTGCCAACACTGCAAGTTATATGAGTTACAACTCTGGTTACAACTTGCAAAGGCTATCTTTGCCTTAGAATGGTACAGTGAAGTGCTGTTATTCAGAGTATAGCCAAGTTACTTTTTTGAGCTGCAAGTCCTCAAATTCACCAGAGAGCATTACCAGTGGCCATTCTAGCTGAAGAATTCAGGAATTTGTCATCCAAAGGAGTAACTTTTCAAACCTCTGCTTTCAGCCAGTTGATAAGTCCATTAGAGGAGCCAGGCTGTAAATGTTCTGAAGCTTGCAGTTGTGATAAGGCCTTATTTTCATTCTTCCTCTTCTTCATCTTTTTCAATTTTCCCCACCCTTTTCTTCTTTTTAAAAAGCTGGTGATGGTGGCATTGTTGTAACAGTACTAGTGAAGCTTTGTTCATTGAAACACATTCCTTCCCAGAGTGTCTTAAAACAGGAATTGAATGGCGACACTGCTTGGTCTACATCTGGAGCTGCTGCCCTGCCAAAACCACCAAGAAAGTACTGAAGAAGCAAGAACAAGTAGAAAGAGGAGGTGGCGGTGGTTTTGGTGGCGGCGGCAGCAATGGCAAGGTAGTAAGCCCACCCACTCATAGTTGCATGAGTGGGGAATCAAAAGCCAAAGTTTCAAAATAGTTTATTGGGAACTGCCTTCCAGCAGTGGATGGAGCCCAAAGCAAAACTGTAGGAGCAAAAATAGCAGCAGATTTTAAATGAAAGCACTAACTGCTAATAACGAAACCGTATTTGCTGAAGCATTTGTACTAGTCTTGTACACATGCTAGAATACTAACAAAAATGTGTACTGTTTCTGTGTTTCTGCTGGCAATACATTAGACAGTTCAAAGCAGAAAAAAGAAGACTATCAATACCTTATAACATATAAGGAATGTGAAAGGTGGGCTCCAAATGGGAATTAGACTGGCACATTCATCCCTTTCCGAATAAAGGACACGGACACTCCTGTATATTCTAATCATGAAAAATACAAGCATCTCTGAGTGTGGTCCCCCATGCTGCATAGTACCTTGCAATTGCTTTTAGAGATATTTGACTTATGTTACATTATAATACATTACATTGCCTTGCAAAATTTTAAAATGCCAGTTAAAATAATGATAAATGCATTAAAATAATTAAACATATATTTAATTAGTTAAGTATATTAGTCTTAACTAATTATTAACATAATTTAAAACTGTTAAGAACACCTTCAAAACAGATTCAAACATACATAAAATAATGCACAACAATCATAATTAAATGGTACAATGTGGCGAGAGATTTGCAAATTTGTAGTATGCACAACCTTGGGTGGGACAGGAGTATAAGCAAATGTTTGTGCCCCTATTTAAATGTGGTCTGAAAACTTGCTCCTTCTGAATTAACACAGCATGAAACAGAATAGGCTAAACAGTGAAACTGCATCAATTCCAGAATCAACCAAATGTACCTTTATTGTGTTGTCATATATTTGAGTTTGTTAGTCCACAGTATGTACTACACCAAGTCCAGGCACTGCTCTGGTACTTCCATTGCACCCTTTGACTCCAATTTAAAGGAGCAGTAGATATTATCTACAATTACACACTTGCTGACACAGTATTCCAAATTTCTCAATGACCTCTCTTAATAGTTTCATATAGATAGTCTTAGCAAACATGGGAACAAGATGCCATTGGGGAGACAACAATCTACAGGAGCCACCTTTTTGCATGCGCCTCCATGTAATTGGGTTTTTTGTGCCCCAACGTGCATCACTCTGCACTTACTAATGTTGAAGCTCATTTGCCACTGGTTTGCCCACTGCAGCTTCTCACAATCTCTCTCAGTTTTTTCTACCCTGTATAATTTAGTGTTGTAGGCACATTTGGCTACCTTGCTATTTCCTCCTACTTCTACATCATTTATGAAGAGGTTGAAAAGCAGGGGTCCCAGTACTGACCCTTGGGGGACCCCACTCTTTACCTCCCTCCACTTGCAGAAGTATCAACTTAGTGCTACTCTCTGTTTCCTGTCCTTTAGTCAGTTGCTAAACCTGTCCCTTTATTCCATGACTGGCAAGTTTGGTGCAGGACCTTATCAAAAGCTCCTGAAAGTCTACTCTCAAAGAATTCCAACAGATTAGTGAGGCATGATTTGCCCTTGCAGAGTTCATGTTGGCTCTCCTTCACCAGCACCTTCTCTTCTATGTGCCTATGAATTTTATCTTTTAGGATGGTTTCCATCACTTTACCTGGGACACATGTCAAACTGATCGGACGGTAATTTCCTGGATAACCTCTGGATCCTTTTTTGGTGTTTGGTGTTACATTCGCTATCTTCCAGGCATCAGGCACACCTGATTTGAGGGAAATATTATATATTTTGGCTAGGAATTTCATCTTTAAATTCCTTGAGAACTCATGGATGGCTGCCATCTGGTCCTGGTGATTTGTTAGCGTTTAGCTTAACAAGATATGCAAGGACCTCCTCCCTGGTTATTCTATCTGGATTAATTCTTCAGTTTCCCTCCTTGCCAAGATAGGCTCTGTTTGGGGCATGTGGTCTCTGTCTTCTTCAGTGAACACTGAAGCGAAGAATTCATTGAGTCTCTCTGCCATCTCTGTTTCCTCTTTAATTATCCCTTGTCTTCCATAGTCGTCTAATGGTCCAATGGCCTTCCTAGTTGGGTTCTTTCTTTTAATGTACTTAAAGAACTCCTTGTTATTTCTTTGAGTGTTTTTAGCTATATCTCAGGGCCGCGTGGGGGCGGCAGGGGGTGATCGCCCCCCTGCCCCCAGGCCCCACCCCACCCCACCCCACCCGCTTCCGCATATCACAGATTTTCATGCATCGCAGGTGGGGTGGGTCCCTAACCCCTGCGATAGGCTGGGGGTTACTGTACCTGCTCAAGGTTGTCAACATCCTTTTCAAATTGAGGCGCACAGAACTGGACACAGTTCTCCAGGTGGGGTCTGACCAGAGCACAATAGAGTAGTACTATCATTTCCCTTGATCTAGACACCATGGTTCTTTGAGTGTTTTTAGCTATACGCTCCTCAAAGTCTTGCTTTGCTTTCCTGATTGTTGCTTGCATTTGTTCTGCCAGAATTTCTGTTTCTGCCTGTTGTCCTCATTTGGACAAGCCTTCCATCTTCTAAATGAGCTTTTGTTATTGATCACTTCCCAAACAGCTCCTGTAAGCCACATTAGAGTCCTCTTAGACCTGGCAGTGCCCTTTTCCCTTTTGGGTATGCATTCCAATTGGATCTCTGTTATTCTTTTTGTGAGCAGTCTCCATACCTCTTGGAGTGTTTGGACTCTCTCAAATTTCCCTTTCATCTTCCTTTTTACTAGTTTCCTCATCTTTGGGAAATTTTCTTTTTGAAAATTTACTGTCTCGTTGTTACATATTATCAGTGATTGGCAATCTATGATTAAGCTAAAAGTAATTGTATTGTGGTCAGTCACTCTTCCCTAATGGATCAATTACATTAACATTAGTAATCACTTTTCAAACAGTCTTTTCTTCCCCAGAATAACCAAATCTCTCATCATGCTTTGATCTGAACATCACAGAAATTAATTTGATTTGGGATTCCAGAATTGTTCAACCCATTTAATTGATTTTCCAGGATGGTAGCAGAAGGTAAGGGATGTGAAGAATGGGTAGAATCCAGGTTACATTATGCAAGATCCAAGCCTCCTGCAGCCCAGCAACATAATCACAATGATGGGACAAAGCTAGATCAGGAGAAATTTATGGTAATGCTCTGTAAGATATTTCATAATTATGTTGGCCTAATTTTTAATGACTTCCAAAAGGTTATGTCATTAACAAACCTGTTCAGGTCCTGCAAACTAAAGGCCATGATGCCTTTATTGCATCCATCGATCTCATGTTGGATCTTCCTGTTTTTCTACCTTCCATTTGCGAAATCAGAGGAACAGATGGGCACTAACTGAGCCACAAACCAGACAAACTGACGAATCTGTCTGGTCTATGGTTTGGTTCACGACCCAGTTCAGGGATCCTGTTTTTGCTAAAGCCAAACAAAGCAACAAAACTTTGTTTTGCTTTAGCAAATCGGATGCCCACCCTCCTCCTTCCCCCTGCCCACGTTGCCTCCCTACTTGATCCTGCCATTGCTCTGCTGCCATTCACAGAGACAGCAAGCTGGCTTTCCTTCCAGGAGTTGGGTCTGCTGCCTCTGCACATGTGCCCGCCACAGAAATATCTGAGCATGTGGTAAGTTGGCATTTAGATGCATTGTTCCAGGCCCGTTGGGGTCCATCATCATGGGCTCTGTCTTGTTATTACTGAAGTGGAGGCCATACATTGCAAGATGGGTACTCCAAGTTTGCACCTGGTGTTGAAGCTTGGCCTTGTCAGATGCAAGAATATTGTCGTCTGCATAGAGGAGTGCCCACAGCAAGCATCTTTGCAGGTTGTGGGTGATGATGTCCCTCACTGTGATGAACAGCAGAGGTGGGAGCCCTGAGCCCAGATAGACGTTGATCAATATTCCAGCTATAGTCTGGATGTGATTCTGGATCCTCACAGAAGAGTTTCACCCTTTTAATGAGTTCGTCTCATATTTCTCATCTATGCATTGAGTACCAGATGACGTTGTGTGGCACGTGATCAGATGCTTTTTCAAGATCGAGAAAGGTGACGTGCAGTGGTTTTCCCTTTTCACAGTGCTTTTCTAGCAGGAGATGGAGAGTTCACTGTGTCAATCGTACCCTGGCCATTAAGAAACCCAGCTTGGTTTGTTGTGAGTTGAACAATATCATGGATATGGCGGTCAACAATATTCTCAAAGGTTTTCATCATGTGAGAGAGTAGGCAAACTGGCCAGCAATTTGCACAGTCAGCAGGGCTGCCTTTCCTCTTCCAGATTGGGATGGTAATGCTATGTTTCCAGTCTGCAGGCATCTTCGGCTCTGCAATGATCTGGTTGAAGAAAGTGTGTGAGCCTATTTATAGGGTTCCAGTAGTATGATTTCCAGACCTGGGCAATATCATCAGGACTTGTCACCTTGCCTGGCTTCATTCATTTCAAAGCTTCTATGACTTCTTCAGGGACAACTGGCTGTATGGGTCTATGAGCTCAGGCTGTTTGCAGTATTGATGGGTGTGGGAATTCTTCTGTGGGAATCCTTTCAAAGTGTGTACACCAGCATTCAATTGCTTTTCTCCCATTACTGGTAAGTTGCCCTCGCTCATCATGTATGAGGTAGAATTCCTCAATGTTCTCAGTTTGGGATTGCTGTGACTTGGCAAGCCAGTAGACATTGCACTCTCCCTCATGCATGTCAAGCTTCCTATACTTCTGGTTGTTGTGCATGGCTTGCACAGAGGCTCATTTAGTGGTGGGCATCCTGGTACTTCTGCTGGTAGTCCGGTGTTTTGCTGTTGAGGAAGATGCGGTAGAGTTGCTTTTTCTCGTGCATCTTTACTTTGATGTCATCAGTACAAAGCCATGTTTCTTAATCAGTTGGATGTCTTCCAGGCTTCATCACACCAAACATTGCTCATGCTGTTTAGTTAATTGCATGTGTTGTCTTCTACCATGTTTTTTCAACATTTCACATGCGTGTGTTATAAAAATTGTTAATAGAATGGTTTATGATCGAAATGCACATTTACAGTTAGTGCCTCCCAGTGTTTGTGCAATTATTATCTTTTCAGGGCACATCATAATAAATTTGACTATATTATGCCTACTGTTACTCTGGTGCATTCAATGGACTTCAGTACCCACATTCATATGTGTTCCAACATCATTACAAAATGCATATATTTAGCTATCTCTGATCCACTTTTCTAACTTCCATTAATGATAGTGGAGGAATGTTGCCAAGACACAAAACTGTTTGAATTAAATATTATAGAGGAATAGGAGAAACATCACATGGACATGCTATTTTTGGCTGTCTTTTGTTCTATTTCGAACATGCTGCAATACTTAAAGCCCAAGGAGCTCATTCTTCTTGTAAACGGTTTAATGATCACTCTACAGGTCAAGAAGGAGCCAGGATTTTCAGTTACTGTTTCTGTTATATCCATCCCATCCAGACAGTTTGCTTTCTTTGCATAAATTAAATGCGTCTCTGTCAGTGGCTTAGTGTAGTTTATGAGATCCTTTCAGATGGAAAGATTTTCACTGTTTTTATTATCAATGTAGATAATCAGTGAAGAAGAATGTTCTCAATCATCTCATCAAGTGGGACATCATGGCTTTAACGATCAGCCATTATACATTTCTGCTACCAGAAAGTTGTTGAAGAACCATTATGATTTCTGGACAAGTAGTGCAACTGTATCTGAAAGATTGCAGTACGGAGTTAGGAACTGGTAGAAATGCCCATACACCAGCTGAATCTCCTTCTACTAGTTGATCTCAGGGAACAGCCAGATGGGCATCTGCTAGTCAAATTCATTGGCCAGCTAAGATCTGGTAACAGAAGACACTCCCCCTTTCAATGATGGTTAAGACATAGAGTGAGGGAGCAACTGATGTATGCCATATTCAAACCTCCTCCTGCCCAAGAAAACAGCCACATGCTAGCACAACACTAGGCTACAGCAAGGATTAGAATTACAGATGGGGTTGAATCAGAAAAATTATGATTCTTTTTGATTCGTGATTCATCAAGGTCAACAAATCACAAAATATGAATTTATACTTTTTTCCTGATGAATCAATGAATCACTTTGTAAATTTAATTTTTAATTTAAAACTATATAGAATGGTCTCCAAAGCACCTAGAGATACCAAGTTTGCAGCAAATGTTCCCATGACTCCATAGTCCCATTGCTGAAGACTGGGTTCCAGGCATCACAGGTATATACCCACAAAGATCCCTCCCTAGAAAAGTGCCCTTGATCAACTGGCTTAGAGAAACCCAATCTTCACCAAGCTTGTAGGGCTTGTAGAGGAGAGTCAGAAGACATTTCTCTTCATGTTTGGTGTCTCTTAGGTACCTGGGGGAGGGGATATTCTTGGAGGCCCCTCTTTGGAGATCTATCACTCAGAAACTAGAAATCCAGTTTTCCACAAACTTGGAGGGATTGCAGAGAAGAGTCAGAAGGAGCTTCCTTGTGGGGACAATTTTATGACCCAACAAATTAACAAATAAAAATTGCTAAAATTCATCAATGTGTATTTGTTGGTGGTATCAATTTTTATGAATTCAAATTGACAAATTAGCAATTTTGAAAGACTTTTGCAATTCTTCTTTAGGCAGGGTTTCAGCACTGACTGATTGGCAAGGATAGGAGCTTCAGAGGGTATACTGCACCTTCCCATTGTTTAACAGTAGTTTGTCTTTTTAAAGTGAAATACAGTACTGTATATGAGTTTTGCTATGACAGGTGTTGATAAACACAGCTCAACATAATGGCTATTCTCTGTGAATAATTTTCTAGACTGCCACTACCTAACCAGCTCATGGGCTATTGCCTAGGCTGGAAGAAATTTAAGAATACTTCTTGTTGGAATGTTGCTTGAGTAACACGATCTAGGGATGTTGGCTAATGTTTGCGTCCAAGTCTCAAGTCAGAGTCCAAGGCTTTGGTACCAAATCCTAAGCCAAGTCCCAAGTCCAAGTCACTATTAAAAACAAGCTTCCCCCAACACCAACACCAAAAAGCTGTGTCCAAGTCAACTCCCAAGTGTGACTGAAATCCCACTTGACAGTGAGTCCCATGACTTGGGTACCCATCCCTGCAGATGCCTAACATGACAGGGAAGAATTACTGTTCAGGAGGAGAATTTGTAATTGGTTGACTGACCGCACCCAAAGAGTGATCATAAATGGGCTCTCTTCAGCTTGGAGAGATGTGACCAATGGGGTGCCCCAGGATTCTGTTCTGGGTCCAGTGCTGTTCAATATCTTTATTAATGACTTGGAGGAAGGAATAGAGAGTATGCTAATTCAATTTGCAGATGATACCAAATTGGGAGGGGTTGCTAATTCCCTAGAGGATAGGATGAAAATCCAAAATGACCTTGACAGATTAGAGTGCTGGGCCAAAGCTAACGGAATGGGTTTCAACAGAGGGAAATGTAGGCTGCTGCATCTAGTTAAAAAGAATGAATTGCACAGATATAGGATGCAGGATACTTGACTGGAAAATAGTACCTGTGAAAGGGATTTAGGAATCTTGGTGGGCCACAAATTAAACATCAGTCAGCAGTGTGATGTGGCGGCCAGGAAAGCCAATGCGATTCTTGGTTGCATCAACAGAACCATGGTGTCTAGATCAAGGGAAATGCTAGTACTACTCTATTCTGCTCTGGTCAGACCCCACCTGGATAACTGTGTCCAGTTCTGTGTGCCTCAATTTGAAAAGGATGTTGACAACCTTGAGCAGGTACAGTAACCCCCCGCCTATCGTGGGGGTTAGGGACCCGACCAACCCGCAATGCTTGAAAATTCATGATATGCGGAAGCGGGTCGGGGGGCCCTGGGGGTGGGGGAGGGGCAATGTGATCACTCTCCACTGGCCCCGAACAGCTCTGAGGCTTCTTGGAGGGGCCCAGGGGCAGTAGGGGGAGATGCGATTTCTCCCCGCCGCCCCCCCACGTGGCTCTGAGGCTTCTCAGAGGGGCCAGGGGGCAGTGCAGGGCAATGCAATCGCTCCTCACCATGCCCTCTGTGTGGCTCCAAGGCTTCTTGGAGGGGCGCGGGGGCACGGGGTAATGTGATTGCCCCCGCCACCCCCCTGCACAGCCCCAAGGTGCAGGTACTGTGATCCCGTGATATAGTGGGATCGCAGTACCTGAACTGCAAAATGGTGGGGGGGCTGTACAGAGGAGGGCAACCAGGATGGTTGAAGATCTGGAGGAAATGTCTTATGAGGAATGGCTTAGGGAGCTGGGAATGTTTAGCCTCTTTAAAAGAAGGCTGGGGGTGTGGGAATATGATAGGTGTGTTTAAATATTTGAAGGGTGTCATATTGAAGAGGGAACAGGTTTGTTTTCCATGGCTTCAGAGACTAGGACTCACGGCAATGGTTTCAAACTATAGGAAAAGAGATTCGATTTGAACATTAGGAAGAACTATCAGCAGTGGAATATGCTGCCACGGAGGGTGGTGAAGTCTCCTTCTTTGGAGGTTTTTAAGCAGAGGCTGGACGGCCATCTGTTGGAAATATTGTGATGGGGTTCCAGCATGGCAGGGGGTTGGACTGGATGGCCCTTGAGGTCTCCTCCAACTCTATGATTCTCTGATTCTCTTATTCTAGGAGGATGCATACATTGCAGGCTGAAGGAAACACATTTAATTGCATCTCCTGGAAACCTTGAGAAATGCTGCTAATTAAACAAATAAATGCAAGCAAACAGACAAAACATAGTTGTAAAAAGCCCCTATGGCCACTTGAGAAGTATGTTCCATATAAGAAAATTGTGCTTTTTGGTTTTTAGAAATGTGCCATGTGTTAGGCAGAAATAATAATATGTATTGAAGGTAGATGTGGAGCTCTATGGTACTTCCCCATATTTTTGGGATATAATTCCCATCATTCCCTCATTGATAGGTGCTGATGAGAGTGGTCATCCAGTTACAATCTTGTGAAATACACCACATCCAGGACTGGCAGAAAAATATAGACATAGCTCTGAATTATTTTTCTAGTAATTCAAATAATTTAACACTGAGCATTTTACTTATTCTAAAACCAGCCCCCCAATTACTGTAAACACAATTTAGAAAATTGTTCTAAATGTAACTTAATATTTCTGTGAAGATCCTGAGTCATCCACGTGAGGTTATCGAGAAGTGAGGTTATCGAGAAGTGAGGTTGAGAAGTTTTCTTTTGAGATCAAAATGTTTTGCCCCTCATCCAAGACTGATGAAGCTACTTAGATGAGTAGCAAAATGTTTCAATCTCGAATGAAAAAAAAATCCATTTGCCAGGACTCAACTTCCAGATAAACATATATATATATATAGATATAGATAGATAGATAGATAGATAGATAGATAGATATAGATATAGATATAGATATAGATATAGATATATAGATATATAGATATATAGATATTACCCCATTATGTAGAGTGATTGGCCCATTGGCTTCTCCTAGACTTCACTGTGGTCACGTTATGGCTGAAATCCTGTTGCCATAACTTACACTACTTGAGGATGATGGCATCATTAATAGCATCAGGCATTTTTGAATTAAATATTTACAGTGTCACTACTGAAGTTCCTAAGGTAAACCCTTTCATCTTCCAGAGCCTGTGGGAGCCACATAATGTGAAATGTAACTGTTTTATTACTGAAAATGGCTACCACAAGGATGACTTCCCCCTCCCATTTTGTGGCTTCCATGGGTTCCTGATTATAAGGGGGATTTCCTGAGAGACTTGACAGCTTCAAGAGAGAAGTAGGAAATGTCTAGTTTTTTTTTAATGTTCTGTAATTATGATGATATGGTCAGCCTTGTGTGGCATATGTTATGGCTACAAGATTCCAGCCAAAATACCTCATCTCCAAAATGGCTTTAAGAAGTGATATTCCATACTGAAAATATACAGATTTCCTTTTGTTTGATTCCCCATCACACACTGCACTGCATTTGGATTTTTTACAATGTCTTCACTAGTGCTAAGTAATTTTTTTTTTTTAAAAAAAGATTGATTGTATCATTGGTGTGTTTGGGAGGATGTTGCTGCAGTGAAGAGAGGAGTCTTCACCATAATCTGCTGGAAAACCTTCAGGTCAAGTCATGTGTGTTGTGGTTTTACCAATTAGAACTGACTAGGACATGGTATCACTGAGAGGTGGTGGGTGGGATGGGTGGGGAAGAGTTCATAATAGTGCCAATATTTCCTCAGTATGCGACCACTTGGCAAACATTTGTTTGACATAAAACCATTGGAAGTGTGGGGACGGGCCACTGTCTCCTTTTGAAACTGCCAAAAACTGTCTGTGTAATAGGCTAAGTATTTTTACTTCAGCCTAGTTCTTAATAACATTATCATAACTCAATGAGAAAAAGGGTGCATAAAAATGTAAAATGTTGGTGCATGTTTGTATGAGATAGAAGCATGAAAGGGATGACTGTGAGAGGAAAATAGGAAAAACAAAGCTGTGATAAGCGTTAACTGCAGAAGAAATACCTCTTGCTACAGCAAGTCCTGTGAATTCTATCAGCTAGCACTGTCATCTTAAAGGTTTATGAGGCAAGTTAATCCAGAATGAGTTTCTGAGGATGCTATTTTCTGACTTTTAGGGGTTATTAATAATCATTACTTTTTAAGTGACAGAAAATTGAAGACCCACAATTCGTTGTTAGTGCCTGTTACTTGAACTGACCTTCTCATACATTTGGACAGTTGGAGGAAAATCTATTTATTACATGGGTTATACAGTATTTTAATTACTTTAAAAAAAGCTTTAAGCAGAGCTGTGTAAAAATGGAGAGTATTTTGTAAACTTGTATTAACTTGCACTGTTTATGTCAGCACTCAGCATATTCAGGGGAAAAAAACCCTACCTTTTCTTGGGGCATTTTCACTTTGATAATTATATCCATTTCAACCAGTTCTTCAGCAAAGCAACATTTTTCTCCATTACCTCATAGGTCTTACAATTTATGGCAACATTTTGGCTTCACTAAAACTCTGTGGATTTCTTATTTATAAAGCTGTTGGGAGTGTCAGATAACCTTTCATCTTGCAACCAGTATATTAGGGATGGAGCACACACACACACACACACACACACAACATTGTTCTCTAGGGGTCAAGGCTTGGAAAAGTAACTTTTTGTGCTACAGTTCCCAGACTCTCTGTTCCCATGCAGAGCAGGAGCTGTGGGGAAGGAGAGTCCAAAAATTAAATTTTCTGTTGAGGGATAGTCTGTAGAAGGCCAAAGGCCACAAATAAACCCCATATGACTATTTGAAACTCACATTTACTCTGTAGAAGTTCATAGATGACCCACAACACCTGCTCTCAGGTCTGTCATTGTTCTACATCTTTTCTACACCAACAAGGATTCTCCTTTCATGATGGATTACTTTCCACATGTAAAATAATGGTGGCACATTTAACAGAGGGAGCATGGATAGAGCACTCCCCTTTCCTGGAGATAAGCAGATGTGAATCCAAAACACCTGAATAGGACTTGAGTGATGGATGTGATGGGAGCCAAACATAGGTGAGGTAAGGCATTTTCTCCTCCCCCCCCCCCCCTGCCATTTTCTCTCTTTCTGTCCCATCGTTGCAGGGTAGATAAGATATTGAAGGACTGATTTTACCATTTGTCACTTCGCTGGTGAGTTTTCATGGCCTAGCAATGATTTAAATCCATGTTTCTGGGCTCCTAATCTGACATTCTATCAAAAGGTGCCTCTGTTTTTCATCACCTCTTGAGCTCCTGGGGATAGAGATGAGCACGACTTAGCGGAATTTTTGTTTCCGTTTTCGTTTTGCGTTTCCGTTACGTAACAAAACGAAAAACGAAAAACGGCTCAAAACTGGAACGAAAACGGAAACGAAACGACTAATTTCAAGCCGTTTTTCGTTACTGGAAAAGCACTTAATGGAGCTAAATGGGAAGAAATGAAAAAATTTTCGTTTTCGTTTTCATTTGTCGTTTTATTATGCAACGAAACGAAAACGAAAAATTTTGAAAATTAGCTCATGAAAACGGAAACGAGCCGAAACGGACCCCTAGACGAAAGCGAAAACGACAACGAACATTTTTTCTGAGTCGTGCCCATCTCTACCTGGGGAAATGACAGGTACCTCTTGAAGAGACAGGAATTGAGCACATGTTTAGGAATGTTGAAGTTATATCAAAGGGCATATGAAGTCAAGCTGGGATACTGAGTCCTAGGCCACAGGTGGCCCAACCCTGAAATACACAAAATGCTATTTGTTTTCCTCTGTTTGTCACAGGACATGTGTGCATACAATGAAATGGCAGATGTTTAACTCTCCAAGGGAAACATTCAGAAGAAGCAAAGACAGTACAAGAATGGTGAAATTAACAACATGCTTATTAGCCCTTGCTAATAATAAAAATATTTGCTTGCCATCTCCACAGCTGAGGGTGAGGGATTCCGAAACATATTATTTTGCCCTGAGGGAGGACAAGGTGTTTTCTTGTGAGATCAATTTTGCACAAATAGTATAAAGTAGGCAAGTTACATAACTTGAGCATTTTATGCAAACTTTACAAAACTCCAGCAGTTTCTGCCTTCTTACATGGACTTTTAAAATCAGAAGTATCTTATTTAGGCCCACTACACATTGTGTACATGTGCATGGGCTGTTAACTTCTGAAAATAAATGAACACTATTGCTCAGAGTGCTGCAACAATATGTGATGACAACTGCAGAAACCTTGATAGGAAATAATGTTCTTTGCTTAACTGCTCAAGTCAAAGAATATGGTGGAGCTTGGAAATTCCTCATCAAGATGTCTTGGCATATCAAAACAAACTAAACTGATGAGAATGAGGAACTGAGCATTCTTCACAAACTTAGCACTGGCTGGCACAAATAGTCAAATGAAAACAGTTGCCTCATGGAACAGCTTAAAACATTTCCCCCCACAGATCTGGCTTTTCAAAACCTCTAAAAGAGTACAGTGGTACCTTGTATAAAGGAATTAATTTGTTCCAAATGAAATTATGTTAAGCAAATTTTCCTTTATACAAATTCCCATAGGAATGTATTGAAAACAGAGTGATCCCATTTTTATGTTGTACAGATTCGCCCCATAGGTGATTCTGTTAAGCAAATTTCCCCTATCTCCAGAATTTTTTATGTTGTACAAATTTTATGTTATACAAGCTGTTTGTTATACAAGGGTCCACTGTACATGAGGAAAAAGCAAAAGAAAAAAGAAAAAAAGAGAAAAAAAAGAAAAAAGTGGCACTTATATACTACATTCCAAACACTCTATGGGCTGTTTACAATTGAATTATGCAGGATACACATCCCCCGCCCCCCGCAAGCTGAGTATTCATTTTATTGATCTCAGACGGATGAAGGCTGAGTGAACCTCAAATTGGGTACTTGGGAATGATCCCTGGGACATGAGCACAATTTTGGCTGCAATTTGGCTGCAGTACAGCAGTTTAACCACTGCACCATGAGGAAATTAGGATTGCATCATTTGGCTGTTAAAATGTACTCTTTATTGTAAATGCATTGTGTTATTTATTTATTTGGTTTTTTTTACTGCCCATCTAGCAGGAAGGCCACTTTTAATTATATCTACCTAGGAGCACGTTGTGTTGTATTCAGTGGCAGATCCCTGGATATGCGTATAGAGAATGGTACAAGAGCATCACTTGTGATCTCCACAGATGGTTTAAAATGTATAGCAAGAGATATCTCTTTTTGTTTCCTGGTCCCCAGGCCATGACATAGCATTTTAGCTAAGTAGAACTTATTGGGGAAAACAAGAATGACTCACCAAACAAGCCACGTAAGCTTAAGAAATTTTGCTTTTCTGTCTCAAATAAATGTTCATGAAGGTATAAGGAAATGGAAATTTGTGCAGGTGGTAAGAAGCTCCTGAGTTTACATACTTACCAGGCATGGGTGTTTTGTTTCAGAAGTAGCCCAGATCAACCCTCCAAAATGAATTCAGCCAATCCCTTACCTTGCTCTGGGGTCACACAGGGCTAAACGCCAATGAGGAAGAAGCCTCCAACATCATCTTTCCTTCTCCCTGGCACTGGCCAATCAGACAAGAAGGTGGGATGATGCATTTCCCTGCACAGCTCCTGATTGGCCATCGCTAGGGAGAAGGAAATATGACATCAGAGTCTTCTTCCTTGTTGGAGTTTAGCCCTGTGTGACCCCAGAGCAAGATAAGGGATTGGCTGGATTTGTTCCGGAGGGTTGGTTCAGTTCCAAATGGTAGCTGGGTTCCCCCATTTATTTTCAGAACCACTTCTGAACTGAAACGCCCATGCCTAATACTTACTTTATGCAACTCTTTCACATTTTATATCTAGTGTCCTGAATGCATGTATTCTAACAGTTTGGGGCCCTTTCTTCATACATAAAATAGAAAACATGAACATCTAAAGATGTAATATGTTTGTTCATTATTTACAGAGGCAAGCAATCTTTCCAATATCATTTGTTGTGAATAAATGTTTAGCAATAACAGGATATTATGAACACCGCTTGTTATATTATGCAGATTGTCTACTTCCTCCCCGTCCCGCCCTGTCCCGCAACAGAAGTTATTAAACATATTTAAGATGCTCATGAACTGTTTTGGCAGATACTTATTGATGCATTTTAAACCTTTTATTAGAGATAGTCTTCCATCATTTTAGTACACTGAGAAGTAATCTTCAAGTCTGCCAAGTCCCCATTTTGCATTACAAATCATCTGTAGTTTTATAACTGTCATTTCCAAGGACATCTGGAAAAGATGGATTTATGAAAGGTTACCGTGCATTCTAAGGAGGCTGGGAATTAGCATGACTTTGTAAAGGTTCTTGTAAATTGAGCCGCCACCATAACTGGCAATAAGCTGTTTTTTCTGCTCTAGTCAAGTATCTTTATTTAAATATTAAGGGAGAGGTATGACCCTTGGCCTCAGAGATCACTCTGATACAGCAATAGCGCAATCCATTAACTGTCAATGAAGTACCACAGCCTCGGATCTCTCAAGATACCTATTTGTGGACACTGCTATAATAATCCTTCCATTAGGCATCCCCAAGGCAAATAACCTTGGCTTTAACAGAGTCAGTTTAAAATTCCTTGGAGTAAAATTAAGAGAATATCTGGGTTTTGTCAGTTTAGGATGGACTGCTCGCTTTAGCATCATTCCGTAAATTATAAGTAGCTTCCTCTTTAACAGGAGAGTTTATACATGCCTACAGGTAAATATGAAATGTAGTGGGTGTCACACACACACACACACACACACACACACACACACACACACACACACACACACACACACACACACACACAC
>JAHTLZ010003526.1:52782246-52827336 GCA_023846285.1 Phrynocephalus versicolor
CACACACACACACACACACACACACACACACACACACACACACACACTGTAAATGCTTTCTCTTTCCTAATCAGGATGCTTATAGATTGACTCTTCTCTGACTATATACATTACCTTTGAATTGTTGTGGGGTGGGGTGAGAATGGGATTGCTAAAACTAATAGAGATGGGCACAACTCAAAAAAATAATTTTTCGTTTGTCGTTTGTCGTTTAGGAGTCTGTTTCGGTTCATTTTCGTTTTTTGGGGGTTTTTCGCACATTTTTTGTTTTCGTTTTCATAACGAAATGAAACAAAAACAAAATGAAAACAAAAATATTTCGTTTTGTTAGCATTCTTTTCAATGCAATGTGTCTGCCTTAATGAAAATGAAAAACACGGCAAAAAATTTTCGTTTCGTTTTCGTTGTCGTTTTGCTTCTGAAAAATTTTTCATTTTCGTTTTCGTTACGAAATGAAATGAAAAAACGAAAACAAAACGAAAATTTCGCTGAGTCGTGCCCATCTCTAAAAACTAATCTTCGCAACAAAAAACAAAGCAAGCCAAGAAAACCTATAGAGAACAATTTTCCAATGATACAAAGGGTATCCAATAAAAGGCAGTTATTGAAACAGCATGTCAAGCAGATGACATGTTCTTGTATCCAAAGATGTGTTCGTTACCTGGTTTCCAATTAGATGTGTAGTATTAGAAGGCATAAGAATATTTCAATTGTGCTTCACTTTTGAGTTAATTGCCAATATCCCATTACTAATGTCAACAAGTGCACACCCATAGGCTCATTCAGCGACTGATTCAATAGGAAAAATCCTATTCTGAAGTTATGCAAAGGGCTTAACTTTGAAAGCAGATGGCCACAATTTAAGAAATCTCTGGATACATAATTTGTTGCATGGTGCAACATTATAATACTTATGGAGATTTTTTACATTTAGGGCACTTCCACTTGTAAAAGTTATGCCATTAGTGTAACTGCACAACAGGATTTCAGCCAGTGGACCTGGGACAACAGAACAGTAGCCAATTATTTTAGATTCTGTACTTGTATATGAAATGCAACTCTCTGTAATATGGTTTTCTTTCTTTTCTTTGATTCTTTCTTTTTTTCTTTCTTTTTCTTTTCTTTTTCTTTCTTTTTTTTTTTGCTGAGACCTATTCTGCTTTTTTTAAAAAAAGCAGAATGTGAATAATCAGGTTATACCCCTTCAAATAAGTGCAACAGCAACAACTGCGGCATCCATCATAATCCCCGCCCAGACATATTGTCCAAACGTTGTGAGGCTGAGGAGAAAGGTGTCAATTTCTAGAGACACTTTAGCCCTATTTGAATATTTACATCACCACCTCTATGGACATGCAAGCAAGATGTGTAGCAAGTCTTCCAGATGGTGCACATCTACATAACTCCATCCCCAGTATGGTATTTAAGGCTCTTTATACACGACCCCTAAGCTCCGCTGCAAATGGCTGCAAACTCCGGAGATTAAAAATGTTTCCCCACCAGCTCCGGAGCTAACAGAAAATTAAGTGCGACCCCGCCCACCTAAGCACGACCCAGTGCACCTTTCAAGTACCTGCTCTTTGATGGTGAAAAATATTTGATGCGGAGAGTGCCTGAGCTCTCCTCGCTTCTTTTTGTTGTTTTTCTTTTGCCTCCCGCCCCTTAAAGAGGAACCAGGAAGTGAATGCGGTCGGAGCAACTTCCACCGGCACGGGAGGTAAGGCTTTATTCTTTTGTCCCTGTTTAAGGCTTTTTTTCCTCCCTCCCTTCACGCAGACAGAACAAGGAAGTGTGGAGCGGGTGGGGACGGAGGAACAGCAACGAACCCTCAAGATCTCTGGTCCAAATTTAAGGGACCAGCGGATCTTAGGGGTCGTGTAAAAAGGCCCTAAGTCTCTAATGGTTACTGCCTTGCTTGTTCAGCCTGCATATGTGGGTGCTTTATTGCATAAGGGGATCAATGTTTTCTGGGCTTGCACAAGGAGACATCCAGTGCCTCTCTGTACGAGCATAAGCTGCATGCTTTCTTATAGGGCCATTTCCACTTTGCAACAGCAAGTAAAAGATTTTGTAAAACATAATGGGTAGAGCTTTCTACGCTACCCTTGGATTAAAATGCTGTGAATGCCTGTAGAGCAGGCATGTCCAAACTTCGGCCCTCCTGATATTTTGGACCACAACCCCCAGAATTCCAAGCCTGTACTTCCAGTGGTAAAGGACTGTGGGAGTTGTGGTCCAAAACATCTGGAGGGCCAAAGTTTGGACATGGCTGCTGTAGAGGAATGACCCGTTCACTCACAGCTGCCCATAGACCGGCCTTTAAAGGAGCCAAAATCCTGAGGGGTCCAAGGACCAAGTGCATAAGTGTTTCTGTTACAGACCAGAATTTGGAAAGTTTCTTCTCACTTTTTGGGCGATTAAAATTTTCTGAAAACCCCCAGTCAGTACAAACAGTCACCATGCTCATTGGAGGATTCTAGAAATTTTAGCTCAATAAGTGAAAATTAAAAACCCTGCTATGCAGTAGGGCAGTTTATGCTAGGGAGAAGAGCAATGTCATTTATGCCACCTGAGGAAGTGGAGTTATGTGAGGGTAGGCATGTGCCCTCTTTCAGGAGAGCAATCCTCCATTTGAATGGCTGCCAAAGGACAATCCTACTTTTGAAGGGATCTCCCATTTGATCTTCCATAGCAAACCTCTGCCCTCTTTTGTCATCTTTTCTGATGAGGAACATCCTCCTTTTTAGTGACTTTCAAGTGGCTACCTTAGGCTATGCAGCATAGTCACCCTGTTTGTGTGTGTGTTAAGGTCCTTAGATATACAAATGCCTAAACAGGCCCACTGCCTGTATCTGCCCCTCCACTTCAAAACTGTGAACGACATTTCAGAAGGGTAGTAGTGATTCCTATTTGATCCATGATGGTGGATTACTGCTTCATTTTGGATGCCTCCCAAATTTCTTTAAGTTGGCCCAATTCAGTTCTTGATCTAGAAATTGTCCAAATTTAAAGTACATCCCTAGTTAGTAGGCTTAATATTATAATACTCTTTCTATCACGAAACAGTTGATATGAAACCTAGTATTACCCATGTCAAATATCAGTTGGCAAATATAATACATATATATAGTGATGACTTAAGTGTGTGTGAGAGACAGAGCATGTGTGCACTCATGTGTATATTTGCTGAGCTCCTAAAATTCTAATGGCCTAATTACTAAGCAGGAGCTGTAATATTATGAATATAATGGTATAGTACTTTTGCATCAAGAGCTTTGGTTTCATGGACAGCCTGACCCTCTAAAACGCTGAAATATTAGGTCATGACAGCTCTATGGGTAAATGAAGAAGAGTAACTTAGCATTTCAGGACTTTTTATGAACTTGCCATTTTTGAAATTGGGAATCAGTAGACAATCAAGGAGCCAGTATTACACCAAGTGGCCCATTTCAAAGCTGACCTATCTTGGACCCAGCACTGTAAGGCTAATCTCCCCAGGTTTGCACAGCTGTGGGAGGTGGATGGGTGGGTCCTAGCAGGATGTGGCCAGCAAGATATGGGTTTCAGGGAGAAAAGAAAGAAAAGATCTCAATGGATATCTGTTGGAGAGAAAGAGAAGGGGCGAGAGATTGGTGAAGGAAGGGAAAGGGAAAGCTAGGGGAAAATAATGACCAAAAATAGGGCAAAGTCCTTTAAAAATGTAAATTTCAAATCACTCTTTGGCATTTCATTCTTTGCTACAAGGCAGCCCACCACGGCGAAGCAAAAGAGCCAGTTATTGGGTGTTGGGCAACAGAAAATATTTATGTTTTGGAAAACTTGATGCAAAATATGGAAGGATATTTTTAAGGAGTCTTCAAACATTTCTGCCACAGTGGATAGACATGGACTTTGAAATGAATGCATTTATTACACATAGAAACACCTTTCATTCTTTTCAGAGAAGCACCAGTAATAGTCTTCTGGAGCAGCAGCAGAAAAGAATCTGCTGACATTATAAACACTGACAACTTTTATTTGTCATAAATATTCCTGAATGGTAGCCTCATTTATTACATACATGTTTGATTGAGATGGAATAGTCAGTGTAGTGACAGGGCATGGGCATTCAAAAAGTATGAACAGTGATCATAAATTTAAATGTGGCCACTAAGAAATCATACTTTGGTGATAGTCCAGACATCACAGCACCCATGTGCCAATTAACATACTGTGATGAAACATCAAATCACACAAAGGTTAAACAGGAATCTTTTTGAACAATAATAAAATATTCAATCTGTATCACTGAAAGAAACAACTTTATATTTTAGCTTGTGATACCTTCAGTTTGACCTCACCTCACCATACCATTATTTTCCTGAAAGTTAGATAGCAGCACTCAATTTTTGGAGGGCTTCTTATAAGTGTACAGTAGAGATGGCATGAAATGTCTCGATCTCATTTCATTTCGTTTTGTTTCAGTATTCATTTCATTTCATTTCGTTAATAACAGATTTTTTAAAAATAATTTTTTTTCCACAAAATGAAGTGAATCAAAATGCTCTGTAGGGCTATAAATAATGGGGAGCTTTCCTGTTTTTTTAATTTAACAGGGAGCCCACTACCCTAAATCAAAGAACCTCAAGCCTCCCAATCAATTTGCTTTCAAGCAAAGAAGCCTCTGTAAACAAACTAGAAACCTAATGGCTAGCTGCTGCACAGAGAGATCGGAGATATAAGCTCTACAGCTGATTAGTGGCAAGGTGAGGGAAGGAAGGAAAATATAAAAAATAACTTCCACAGTCCTACTTAATCAGGAAAGAAAAATGATCAATTTAAATCAGCTCCTGGCTAGCTTCAGACAGATCAAAATCAGAGATAAGCTATCTCAACAGCTGAGGCATGGGAAGGAAAACAAATCAAGCATTATAAAAATTAACTCCCTGTTCTCAAGATGGCTGGATCAAGAGGCTAGGATGAATCGTTTCATTTCTGAAACAAAAACTGGTGTTTTATTTCATTTCTTGGTGACATGCTGTTTGCTGTTTTGTTTCATTTCATAAGGTTTCGTAAGCTTATGAAATGACGAAACAGCATGTCATTTTTGTAAGGTGCTGCCCATCACTAATGTACAGTATAGCAGCTATGTTATCATGGAACACTATTCTACAAGGCAATTCTAAATATGGCACCCACACAAACAAAACATCGTAACTTTGAAATAGGATTTTCAGTTCTGCACCAAATTTGGCACAGATGTAGCAGTCTTATGCAAAGCTGTGTTTTTGTTTTAACATTGTGCAGAAATAAGCAAGCTTAAACACTGCCAGATTTAAAACAGACAAAATAAATTGAAAAGACCAGTTTTACTTACTTTGAAAGAGAAAGGTTGGTCCCACTGGTTGTTGTTGTTGTTGTTGTTGTTGTTTCAAAGGAATCCAGGTTGCAGGGCGTGAAATACTTATTCTCGAAAAGGCCATTTTACAAAAGTAAAACAGGTCAAGAGACAAGCTTTCTTTGAAGAGCAAAAACCAAATAAACCAGACTTCCTTTTTTAAAAAAAGTAATGGAGTCATAGCTCCTTCCCCCAAAAGGGGGACATTTTGTTATGTCTCTCCAGGGAATTAGCATAATTTTTAAAACCTATATTCCTGTATTGCAAAAGCACAGAGCAGTTGTGTTGGTCTCATCTCTGAGCACTTTCCTTAAAGATTCGCTAAGGATTTCTGAGGCCAGGCTTCTGATGCAAGTCTTAAAGAAAAAATCAGTTCCAGCTCTGAGGCAATCTGATTTTTTTTACCCTGTATTTTTAAAAGAATAGAGAAGAAATATTCATAAGCTTACTCATTTAAGCTGTCATGATGTGGCACATAGCAGCTGCAGGATCAGGGCCAGAAAGATCCTAGTAGTGCAGATTCAGACCCTGCACTACAAGTGTAAATCAGCTGCCAGATGTCTCTTGAGTTTCACCTGGTGGAAGCCTGGCTCTCCCCTCCCAGAACTTGCCTTAGCAATATAGGTCTTTGGCCATCCTCTGGTAAATATTCTGTCCTTCCTGACTGATTCCTCACTTTTCCCGATGCCTTGCTGCTACTTCCTGCCTCACCTAACTTTGCCACTGTAAATGTGTTTGGGACTTTGTGCTCTGTGTGGTGGACTAGACTCTGGTGCCCCTGCTTGGAGTCAAAGGCTGCCTGGAATATCTGGACTATGACAAGCTGTGAAATTAATGGTTTTTTTTTTAATTTGTGCTCAGGATGGTCTTATTTGATGTTATTTGATGCTGGCATAGCATTAGTGCCTATTTCCTGTTAAAGGTTCAACTAGAGATAGATATGGACAGAACTTTGAACCAGAAGTTGGGTTGGTTCATGGTTGGGTTTGTGACCCTGTTTAGGGATTCTGTTTTGATAAAATGAAACAAAGCACTGAATATTTTTTCTCTCAGTTCCTTGTTTTCCTTTGGTACAATGAAAGCCCAGATGCCCCCTTCCCACTGGTCTTGCCATAGTTTGGTGGTGGTGTGACAAGCAAAGTTAGACCTCTCCCCCTACTGGTCACAAACCAAAAACTGAACTGGTTTGATTTTCAGGTTGGTTCATTGGTGGCTTTTTTCAGGTTTGTGCCTATTTCTAGTTTGAGCCATCCCACCCATTTTATCACTCTACAATTGTTTGGTAATTGAGAAAAAATCTAAACATTGTGCACCATCAAGTCACTTCTGATGTGTGGTGACTATATGAATTAACAACCTCCAAAATGTCATATCATTAACAGCTCTGCTATATTAACTGAGACAATCTTTCTCATGTTTGCTCTTCCTACTTCCCCTCCTTTCCCCAGAAATATTGTCTTTTTCATTAGTTCTGTGTTTTCATTATATGTATATAATAGGATAACCTCAGACTTGACTAGATTGCACATTCACTTTTCTGCCTTCCTGGTTCTCTCTGATATCTGAAATGCTCTTCTCCATTTCAAATGAGTTGAGTTTCATGTCTCTCTTATTTCACTCTTTTTCTTAAACATACAGTAGTTCCCCATTTATTGTGAAGGTAACCAACATCTGTGATAAAGGAGTCTGCCATATGCTCATGCCTCGACAACCTGCCTTGCGGGAGTGGGTGAGTGCAAGTGCTGAGGGGGTGAAAGCCACACTGCATGGCTTTCACCCTCCCGGCACCTAGATGACTTATCCACTTCTGCTGGGCAGATCATTGAGGTGCCAGGGGATGAAAGCCACATGGCACAGCTTTCATCACCCCCCTCAACACTTGCACTTACCCACTTGCACTGGGCTGGTCGTGCAAATAAAAATGCACGATATACCAGGACTGCAATATATGAACTGCGATGCGGCGGGGGACTACTGTAGTATGGATAACTATAGTCCTCCTTCCTTCCTTTTTCTTTTGGCCACTAATAGAAACCCTGAATGAGTGTTATGAAATAAGAGTTAACAGTAGAAGCCTTTATCCACAACAAAATGTCATTATTTATCTAGAAATACATACAATCACTTTACATGATAAACTGAGAGACAATTTATCATGTAAAGTGGTTGTATGTATGTCTAGTACATATAGCCAAATAAACTGACTCTCAGTTTATCATCTACCTAGATCCCCTAAGCACATCCAATGTCATCTGATTTTGGAAGCTAAGCAGGGTCAGCCCTGGTTAGTACTTGGATGGGAGACCACCAGGGAATACCATGGTGCTGTAGGCGCCTGGAGTAGGAACTGGCAATCCACTCCAGTATTCCTGCCAAGAAAACTCCATGGACATGGGGTCATGAAGAGTCGATCACGACTGTATCGGCACAACACACACACTCACAGTTTATCCCCACAGCAACCTTGACAGGTCAATTTGGCTACAGAGTGAGAAAAACTAAATAAGCTGTGTTCCAGAATTCAGCACTCTGATGCTTGCACTGTGCTGGCTGTCTCAGATCAATGCTTACAATAGAAATGGGACCAAATATGAAACATAAAATTTTTTAAAAAAATACAACTATTAAAGCACCTTATTTGCATAACATATAGATTTGCATATTTTTCATATTACATTGCCCAAGTTTGGCAACATGGCACCCACCATTCCCAATACACTCCTTTGGTCTTATTAAATGATGAGAGAGTACCATAAATTCAAATTATCTTCGTCTGGGTTTGGAAATTTGACTGGCCTTAGTTATATGGATCTTTGTGAAGTCTATTTAGGAACTGTTTGCAGTGAGTGTAAGCGTAACATCACAGGAAATTCTGTACTTCAGTTAACCATGTTTGCTGGATAAAAAAGCCCTTTACATTCCTGACATAAATTAATATATTTATATTATTCTAATAATGATACGCCAGTGTCACTTAAGACCTCAGTCAGAACAATTGCCATTTTTAATGAAATCTGGACAATCTAGTTCTTGTGTAATATGAAAGATGCCCCTCTTCCACAATATATATGTACTCCCCATAAATCCTTAATGTTCTCTATACATTTGTTTTTGGATGCTCTTTCTCTCCCTAGCCTAGCCTCTTATTCAATTATAATGCTCAAATGAGTCACATGCAATATTTCCAGGCCTCTTTTCCTTGCTCTTGAAACTTTTTAACGAAACGTTAGCATTTGCAGACACCAGATGTTTTGACATAAGGAGAGGTGATATGCAAATTTTAATCCATGCCAGGAACAATAGCCTGCAGGCACTTTTTTCTTATTACAAGAATCATATACTTAACCACAATGTGGTGGCTTGTATAAGAATCCCCGCCTTCCTGAGCATTCTACACTTGTCTTGTAGTTGCCAATTAATGAAACAGACATATATTTAAGTTGATAGCTACTAGTGATTTAACCAATATTTGTTGGCATCGAAGCAGTTTTGATTAGAACTGCAGACTGGACACTGATCAACACCCAAACTTTGCAGGTTTGTTTGCAATCGACATTGACTGTCAATTAAAATGATGCTGAGTTGACATCAAATTTCTTTGAAAGATTTCTAGTAATGTCATTATTTCTAATCAAACAGGCAACATACCACATTTTCTTAATTTCAGTATTGTAATTCAATTTCCTAATGCTAGTTAACCTTTAGAGGAACCAATTCTGCTATGTCTGCCAGTTATCCTTTGGCTTCAAACATGTTAGGTAGTCTATAGTTTCTGGTCACAAGTGCTCTACCATGTGCAAAAGCCAGATCTCCATTTCTAATTCATCAAATTCTATATTGCAAGAAAAGCACTATTGAATTTCTACTATTTGCAACACAATATTAGAAAAGCTATAATGAAATAACTCCAAAGCAAATAAATTTCATGTATAGCTAAAGGTTTTTATAACAAAATCCAGCTTTTAAAACAGATGCATCCAAGCTACAGATCTATTGTTGAATTAATTTCTAAGTCATTGTTGCTCATTGTTCCATTATATAAATAAAGAAGCAAACACTGCACTTAGTACAAGGAACCTCAAAGGCAACATTCAAATTCTTAATGAAACCCATTAACATCGGTATCTTCTTAACACCAAAATTTGCCTAATTATCATCTTTCTTAAATGTTTTATATCTGAAGTACAAGATGCTATTTATCCTAGATTGGCTGGAGGACAACTACATTGAAAAGATTTTGAGAGCTTCTTTACAAATTAACTGATACCATCTTGCTTACTGGCACTGATGCAACATTTTGAAAACGTTTGCCATAAATCAAAGACTTAAATGGCAGAAACAAACAGAAGGATGGAGATGGCATATTATATATATATAATAAATAGCTGACTACAGGATCACAATGTCTTCTAATGGATTCAACATGCAACTGTTTTTCAGTGTTGCTTATCCTAAGTATTCCCCTTAGATAAGCTTAGTTGTTTTATTATATGTTTTTCATTGGAGACGATATTCACTGTCAATCTAAACAAAGCAAACTAGAAACTAAAATATATACTTGTACAGATAGAACAAAGTTGTTCCTTCCATCTGTATAAGTATATACAATATTCTAGTTTTAGTTGATAATGGTATACCTATTATAATAAAGAGACAAACCAGCTCATATTAAAAAGTATTTTAATAATGATTGCTTACAAGAATGTAGGAAAGCATATTATGTTGTATATAGTTATTTAGAAAATAAGTGATTATATTAATAGTGAAAAATAGCAATTACTGTACTATAAAATGACTCTACTATCTCACAAATTAGCAATATAAATGTTTTAGCTGATCTAAAAAGGCTTAACATAATTATAAATTACAATAATTTTACACCTTCCATTTTATATACAGTCCTATAAAAGTCAAATGTATTATAATAACAATGCTCTTATTAAGATTAAGTAACTGAATTATCCTCAGTGTTTTACACTATAAAGCAACAGCATTTTAAATGTTTTCACTTATTTAGCCTTTCATAACGGTGTAGGCCATAAAATACTTTAGGGTTTCATTGCCTTTAAAAAAAAAAAAAAGGTCTGATCATTATCTATGTCCATTTCATAAATTAAACAGGACAGCAATGCTTCTATTCTTTCTCTCTTTTAATAACAGTGAATTTACTGTTTCCTGTGTACGACAAGAGTAAGATGAGTCTGGAATATCTGTTAGGAGAGAAAAGGGCAGAAAATATCCATTTCTCCTGCTCCAATGAATATTCTAGTGATATGTTCCTACAGCCTCTACCATACGAGGAGCACATACTTATTACTAAGAGTTTATTAAAGCTGCATTGGAAGCCTTTTGATCATATTTCCCATAAACTGCACTGGTAGCATACTTTCAAATATTAATCCAGTCTATCTTCCTTTCCTGTTGATGGAAATGTTGCATGAACTCAGATGGAAAGCCCCATCTTCTTTCTATAAAGAGCTCAATATGAGATCTCCGAGGGCTTGAGCTTCTGAGGTGCTGAGTCTCAGTGAAATAATAAAAGACTCAAGCCTTGAAGCCAAAGGCACTATGCAGATCTTTAACATAATTTGCACAGCAATTATTTTTGAGATTGATGCACACACCACGAGAGACACCAAGCATGACTAGAGGTTCCAAATCACACTAGAATGCAGGTTATTGCCATAAGTCAGGGATACTATCCTGACAACATTCCACAACTTCCTTAAAAATGCAAATGAACCTGGAAAACAGGGGTGCAGGCACTGTCTCTGGTCCATTTTGTGGGGGAAGGGAAGGTAAATTAAAATTTCATAAAAAAGAGAAAGTTTGGAGAACTGCTCACCTCAGTCGTCTGATAAAGAAAATTGTTCAGTCTATCAATTTTCAGTGTTAAGATTTCACCTATAGTCACTGTGAAAATAACATGATCCAGATTTTTGTGCAAAGGTAGTTGGAAACAGCTCCATAAATTTGTCAGTGCTCCAGACTGGCCAAGATGAATAATAATGACATTTAGCGACATTGCTCTCTACATTAAAAAAAATCAATGAATTCAATTTGTTTCTCCTTCTGTGTAAGCATTTCATACAGAATTATCCTGTTTGTTTACTTCAAGAGCCCACACAACAAGATTCCACTAGATGCAAAAATAGTGTTACCCATACCCTCTCACTGATAGACCCCTGTTATGTCATCCATCTAGACGTTTTCTGAAAGTCCATTAAACTGTATTGCTATTGTAAAGCATATAAAGGTAAAAGTAAAGTTTCCCCCTGACAGTTAAGTCCAGTCATTTCTGACTCTAGGAGCTGGTGCTCATTTCGTTTTATAAACCAAAGAGCTGCCATTTGTCAATAAGCATATTTCTGTGGTCATGTGGCTGGCATGATTAAACATGCAAGTGCGTGGAACCCTGTTACCTTCCCACCAAAGCAGTATCTACTTATCTACTTGCATTTTATGCACACTATCAAACTACTATATTGGCAGGTGCTGGGGCAAGCGATGGGAGCTCAAATTTTGATCAGCAAACATCTAGTTACCCTAAAAATCTGCTGTTCTAAAATCAGCTGGCTTCATTTCTTTGGATATTAAATTAAATAAATAAAGTCCTAACAGGAAGTTTGATTTTGTACACTAAAAGTGTACATCTCACTTCCATCCAGTTCTTTTTCAGTACAAGAACAGTAAAGATATGGTGCACCATTCAAAATCCATGGAATATAGCTTAGCAAAGTTAACAATACATTTTATTTAGCTGCAATTGTCATAGCTAGAAATAAAAGATTAATCACTCCAATGAGGAGAATGAAGGGCTTTTGAAGTGCTGCTTTTTGTAACATTTTAACATGTCTAGTATGCAACACTGCAAGTGCAGGGACTCTGTATTGTGTGTTCTGGTCCGTTTGACAAAACTTTCTTGGCACCAAAATATTTGGAATATCAAAGTAGCAGATTTGGTGAATTTTAAAAAAGCATTCTCAGCCTTGTAATTTCACTTCAAAAGAACATTCATGATACATTGTACAAACATCTGCTCCCTGCCTGCAAGCAACATACTTTATATCTGCATTCCTGTGGCAGAAACAGACAGTACAACATTGACCATTCACAGTGTTTTAGAACCAATTTACATCTATTCATATGCTTTTTAAAAGTCTTCTGTGAGAGGCTGCATGGATGACAATCATCTGCTACTTTAGAAGGACCTCCTTTCTCTACCACTTTTTGTCTTTAAAACCTTACAAAACAGTTCACCAAAATTCTTAAAGACACCAAGCTTCCCCCAACTCTCCTCCTCAAGCCTTCCAAGTTTAGTGAAGATTGGGTGTTGGACATCCAGTTTATACACCCACAAATTGGGCTCCCCAGGTGAGTGCAGCTTCTTCACCAAACCTGGAAGGTTTGCATAGCAAAGTTGGGGGAAGCTTCTCTGGAATGTTGGTGTCTCTTGGAACCTGGGGGAACCTCCCTTGGGAAAGGCCTTTTTGGATGTGTATAACTGGGGTGTCCAAAACTGAATACAATGGTAACTTGTATAATGGAATTAATTTGTTCCAATTGAAATTCTGTTAAGCAAATTTTCCTTTGTACAAATTTCCTATAGGAATGCACTGAAAACAGATTAATCCCTATTTGTGACCTTTTTCTGTTGAACAGATTCACCCTGTAGGCAAGTCTGTTAAGCGATTTCCCCCAATCTCTGGAAATTTTTTCCTTTAAATGGATTTTCTATTAAACAAACTGCTTGTTTTACGAGGGTCCACTGTATCCACCAAACATGGAGGGTCTGTAGAGGGGCCAAGATCTCTCTAGGTGTCAGCGGCATTTTATAGCTCAACACATCAATGAATCAAAGATCACTAAAAAAATCATTGATTCATTGAGCGCATTGATTCAGATCAGTACGACCCAATTTATTTTCCCCCCCTTAATTTGTGCCCATATCTAGGTACCACTTATACATAGCTATCAGGAACAGAAATGTAGATGCAGGTGATAATTTTATTAGACCACAAAAAAAAAATAATAATAAAGTGAATAACAGACAACTAGCTTCTGGTGATAATTCATCTTCCTCAGGCTATACCCCATGATAGAGGATTCAAAAACCTACATATTAAAGTTCCAAAGTTTCGTAATAGTTGTTTGAGCCAGGCTAGCTTTATAAGCTGAGTTCAGATGCAGCTTGTTATCAGGAAGACTTAGAAGGTCTGGGTCCTGCTGACATTATGTAAGGAAACATGTCTTCAAAGACAATTGCTTGCTTGCTTGCTATTGCTGTCTAAGGAATTCAGGGAGTAATAATCCAAAATCACAAGTTTCCCAAGTTTCCTTTAGCGCGGGTAGTAAATAAAAAAAATATATCCAGTGTCAACGTCAGCTGTGAAGCTGGGATATCATGACACAGTTTGTCATCTATTGTTCAGTTTTCCACAGCAGATCCCCTCCTTTAAATTTCCCATTCCAAAATAGGATCTATTGACAACCACACTGACATGTTATTTAGGGGAACTGAGCAGCAACATAAATTCAGCACCAGAGAAGGTCAAGCAAATCTAACAAGAACACTGCAACTATGGAGTCTTTTTCCGTGTTATACATCATCACCATCATCTGAGCTAAAGCTGCTTCTTCGACTGCTTCCTTTGGACATGGCCGGAGATACAGAGGATAAGAGTGGATCTGTCCCAAAGGGAGATATTGTGTCATCCAGTAGTATTTCGTCCAACCTCTGTTCTTTTAAAGCAGCACTAAATGACAGATCTGTGAAGTGTGAGAGGGGATCAGAAAAGGCAGCAGATCTGTCACCCAGGTCAGAGCGCTGCTGTTGGACCACTGGAAGATGTTGTGAGTAGTCTACTGAATTCTCTTCCGGATAGGCCTGTTGTTTCATAACATGAGATGCCAAATCTACAGTGCTGATAGAAGACATGATTGGTAAGCCATGGGCTCGTGCCTGGATTTCTAGTTCCTGTGGTATGAGAGAAGAATAGGGTTCATAACATTCTAATTTTGAGGCACACACTTAAACCATAACTGTGACTATTTGCTATTTAAAAGAAATCCTACATGTGATGCAAATTCTGAAATTAGAACATACTAACATTGTTGTTGTTTCATGCTGTTGAGTTGGAATCGACACTTAGCAACCCTAACAGGGTTTTCAAAGGGTGTTTATACATGACCCCTAAGCTCCGCTGCAAATGGCTCCCAGCTCCGGAGCTTAAAAATGTTTCCCCACCAGCTCTGGAGCTAACAGAAAATTAAGTGCGACCCCGTCCACCTAAGCGCAACCCAGCGCACCTTTCAAGTACCTGCTCTGGGAGAGTGAAAAATTTTGATGCAGAGAGTGCCGGGCTCTCCTCGCTTCTTCTTCTTCTTCTTCTTCTTCTTCTTCTTTTTGCCTCCCGCCCCTTTAAGAGGAATCAGGAAGTAACGGGGGGTCGGAGCAACTTCCACCGGCACTCCGGAGGTAAGAGTGCATTCTTTTCCCCCTTTTTTCTCCCTCCCCTCACGCAGACAGAACAAGGAAGTGCGAAGGGGGTGGGAACGCAGGGAGAGCGACAAACTCTCAAGATCTCTGGTCCGAATTTAAGGGACCAGCGGATCTTAGGGGTCATGTAAAAAGGCCCAAAGTGAGTGAATTACTGTATTTTATGAGTAATTAAATATTGTATTTAATGAGTAAAGTTTCCTTCCACCAGTCAGTTTCCATGGCTGAGTGGAGATTCAAACCTTGTTCTACTGATTCACTCTATTTACTATACTACTATTGACATGGATTCATGTAATTTTTTTTAAAAAGGACACAATGCAATACAGTTCCTCATTACACAAGTGTCCCTAGAAAAGCTTTAAACTTGTGAAATTCCAAGAGTTATTGGAGTAGAATTTTCCTGAATTCTCATTTTTTATTTGTATATGAACCAGGATACATTTTACATCCCTATGCACTGCGAAGCACCTAATTACAGCACCCCAGGTTGAGTCAATCCAAGAGATAGATCAAATCACTCAAGGAAACCATGGATTTGAGATTGTGGGAGTTGAACGGGATTGTTAATGACTGGACTTTTGGATGTCTCTAATTCTTAGGATTGCCTTAAGTGACTTGATGGCATACTGACAATCCCTGGTAAGTGAATAATTTCCAATTTGTAAGGGTTATGTATATGATTCAACCAAAATTGTGCCATTTGGAGTCACACTGATTTCAACGGGAATGTTAAGCATACACTTAATCTCTCCCATTGTAATTAGCAGCACTCAAAAATGCTTAACTGTGGATGGATTGTGCTTTGCATTAAGTACTTGAAATATGATGAGAAAAGTCCTGCCGGCATTTCTATTCACTAATTATCTACCAAAATCCAGGGATGCTATCTCGAAGCAGACCACCTTATCCAATTAAGAATGTCGTAAATCATGTGCTCAGCAATAGAAAGCCATCTGAAGACAACGTATGACTTAATTTAATGTGGCACCATGTATGCCAAGGTAACGCAATGTCATGGTCATTTTTCAAAGTATAAAACTGGCACACTGGGGTCTTGTGCTTTGAAATACTACTTTAAACCAACAAATGAAAAACTCTGCTCTCTCACACAGTCTGGCTTAACATAGGCAGAAAATATACTCAAATGATATATGACATCTCAATAGTATTTGTTTCTGAAACATATTTCCTTGCAGGATGCATAGGTTTATAAATCTGTAGTGTTGCTCCTCATAATATATTTAAACTGACAGGTGAAATTTTGCCAGATATAAATGGATAAATACTAAGGAGAATGTGTGTGAGTGAGAGTGAGAGAGAGAAAGTCCTGTACAAACCTGAATTCGAAGCAAAAGACGCCGGTTAGCCTGCTCTAATTTCTTCTGTCTGTGTTCTAATTCTCGGCCTCTTTGTTGTTCTTTTTGTAACCACTTGATATATTCCACTGATGCTTTTAAAATAGTTCCTTTGTTCCAGCGCATATCACTGTAGAAAGTAGAGATAACCTTTTCACAATTGTGCATGTCAGCAAAATTCATAAGAACGTACAAAATCTTTTACTTTAATATGAAATAATGATTTACATGACCATTATTCACTCTTAGATAGTATTGCTTCTGAATGGAAATTTTAATAGAATAGTTAAGAAGCCCTTATATAGTAAAATTAATCCCAGAATGAAAATAAGTGTCAAAAGAAAGTAATAAAGTGACTTTTTGTGGGCGAGCTCAATGCAATGTCATGATTCTACCATTACAGTTTTTATATTTTTAGTGAAAATTGCTTTCATTATTAACTCGAAGCGTCAAGTCTATGTGCAGTATTTCTGCATTCAAGAACTAGGAAATATACTTTACCCATAATTTAAACCTAAAATTTAGAAGATTGTTTCAACTATACTATTTTTATTTACCTGACCTTCCATGAGAATACTGTATTTCAATAAAAAGTCTCACCTGATTTTGATTCACCCCAACAAAACTTAGAAACCATAGTTTAGTTATCATTCCATGTCATTTTATTAAATCTATAATTATTGCAAATTAGGGCAAATTTATCCTTGATCTGTTATGATTGCAAAAAAGTTCTGGCAGAGGAAACCAATATTCTAAATATTCTAAAAATGGGGGAAACACAAACAAAAAATTATAACCTTTAAACTGGGCTCTAGATTAGCACCAGATTTGGCACAGTTGCAGCGGAGAGTCTTGTGAAGTTTGGGCAAAGGGCTTCCAAGTTATGATTTTTCAAAAAGCAAAACTGATTTACCTCTTCCTTGTTTAGAAACAGGTGACTTTAAATGTCTCCAGCTTTATAATATTATATAAACTGAAAAGACAAATCTTACTTAACTTGAAAGTGAATGACTGTCCACACACTTTTTTTAAAAAAATTGGGAACAATCAAGGCTTATGGGGCTGAAATACTCATCCTCAAAAATGCCATTCAAAAGGAGAAAGGAAATACTTTGTCAGACTGGCTTTATGTGATACAGGCTAGTCAGAAGGACGTTTACAAAGTGAAATATTGATTACATTTGTAAATGGGGAGGGAGATATTTAGTGAGAACTGTCAAACAGGCTGACGAGAGATTTTCTTTAAAGAGAGAGGGAGAAAACCAGGCTTACTTTAAAGAATATAAGGAAGTGACAGTCTACTAGAAAGGGGAATATTTTGCCATGTTCCTTCAGTAAGTACTCCATCAGGATTTCTAAGACAAAACAGTCTCCTCTCATAAGGGGAAGTCAGGTTCATGTTAGAGGGAAACTGAATTTATGATCCTGTTAATTAGGACACAATTAGTTGACTCTTAGAGCACAGCTACACTAAATTCAGTCAGGAGCTAGTTTGGGTTTTTAGAAATCATTTTGATGCTGTTGACTTCTCTACCACTCTCCTTTCTTCCTTCTTTCCTCCCTCCCTCCCTCCCTCCTTTCTTCTTCCCTCCCCTCCTCCCCTCCTTCCCTCCCTCCCTCCCTTCCTTTCTTCCCTCCCACTCTTCCTTCCTTCCTTTTTCTCCCTCCCTCCCTCTTTCCTTCCTTCCACCTCTCACTTTGAAGAGGCGGAAAGGGGCTCAGGTCCTGAGGTGAGCACAGGGATGGAGGCCGCCCCGTGTCATTGTCCTGTGCGGCAGTGGCGGCTGTGTTTCCCCCATTGGTCAGGTGCAGTGGTCTGCTCCCTTCTTGCTTCAGTGCCAGCATGGTCTCCTGTGCACACCCCTCAAGCGGCCACTCCTCCCATTCAGTCACTCCACTTGCCCTTTGGGGCTGTGGCTTGGAGCCCCCATGCCAGCTGCCTCAGCTTCCAACTGCCATCATGGCTGCAGATTCTGAGGCTGAGAGAGGGGGGAGAGAACCAGGGAAGGAAAGCAGGGAGGGGGGAAGGGAGAAAATGTGCTCCTGATTAGGACGGTGAGGAGCCAAGTGAGGGGTGTGGCATGGTGGTGGCAGAAGAAATCTGGACCAAACATCCAGGTGGGTGGACAGGTGGGTGGAGAAAAAAATTCCCTGAACATTCTGCCGCAGGCGGCATATCAGGAGGCTGACGGGGACCTGGCAGGTGACTTCTGATGGCACTGAGGGCTACTGGTCACCCGCGGTTGATGGCTTGTGCAGGCCTGGCATAAGGCATTAAATAATAAACTGTCCGGTTAGAGCTAATACCACTTTAAGCTTTTAAACCACAGTAGTATTTACATCTATGTTTTGCCAACCCTCTTGCAGAAGACAGAAATATTTTGGGCACTCAGTCTTACTTGCAAGCAATGGTGTCTCAAAAGATAGGGAGGGAGGAAATGTTCCATTTTCTAAATTGTTTTTTAATTTACTTTTTTTTAAAGCACAAACAAATCCCATTCTTTTCCAACATCACTTTGTGATTTTAAATATCCCACTTACTACCATGCTACTATATGCCCTGGCGGATGTTTAAGACATGCTGGCTCGGGGATGCAAGGACAACTGCATCCTTTCCCCTGATATATCAGGGCAAAATCCAGAGACCGGAGACTCTGTGAAGTCACAGCAATGGGGCTGGACTGCTTCCTGGCCAGTGGGTTGTTGAGAAGAATATGAGCAGAGTCTAAGTAGTTAGGGTCAGGATTTGGGTATAAGCCAGGTAATCAGGTAATAGGACAAATAACAGGCCATAAACAATTTTTTCTCATGCCACACAGCCAACAAACTGTGTCATGGTGACCAGGTGGGAAGTGGCAGCAAACTTGGTGTTCCTCCAGTACCATTTGCCCAGATGTCCTATCACACACACAGACACATCCCAAAAGCAGGTTTCTGGAACATATGAAGAGTCTATAGGAATGCATCAGCCATTTCTTCTCCACACAGCCACTTTTCTGAGTGGAACAGTGAGGTGGGATGAGAATCAAAGACACCATCCTCACAATCTCTGCTCTTCTCCCAATTTCCGAACAACTCAGTAGGGTGGTAGCAACTCTTAAGGGCAGTTTGTTTTGAAACCTTTGGCTATGATGAATATAAAGAGATCCCTCAGATATTAAAAAAGAAAAAGAGGAGGAGGAAGAAGAAGCAGAAATAATACTTAAATCATTTTTTAAATTCTGTATGGCTGACATCTATTTTATTCCAGCCAAACAATAAATCTAGTAGAATTTCAAAAATGACCTGCTGTGAAATCCTACTCTTTAGTACTCATGAAACTCCCTCTGGGCTCAGGAGGACTTACTCTCAAATAAGTGGGTATAAAACTCAAGGCTTCAGAGCAGAAACATGGCCAGCAGATGAAACACACACCCTCCCTATAAGCGCATTTCATCATCTAACTGCATTCTGGTTTGTGTTTTGATGGGGTGTTGGTGGGGGAAGCAGAGATTGGAGACATTTATAAATAAATGTGAAGTGAATGAACAGTGTTCTCACCCAACTCTAGAAGTAGCACCCTTTGGTATGAATAATAGAACTATTTATAGGGGGGGGGTTGATGGCATTTTAGCATAAAGTGTATGGGACAGAACAAAGAGAATGGAATCTCACCCTCTAAATACAGACCACCTTCACACTGGACAAGAACAACAATGGGCTATCATGGAGGGAATGAGGCCGGAGACTAGAGATGGGCATGACTCAAAAAAATAATTTTTCGTTTTTTGTTTTTCGTTAAGGGGTCCGTTTCGGTTCATTTTCGTTTTTCAGGGGTTTTTGCGCATTTTTCGTTTTCGTTTTTGTTACGAAATGAAACAGAAAAAAACAAAACAAAAATGAAATTTTTTTGTTTTCATTAGCATTCTTTTCATTGTGATGTGTCTGTCATAACGAAAACGAAAAACACGGCAAAATTTTTCATTTTGTTTTTGTTTTCTGGAAAATTTTCGTTTTCATTTTTGTTGCGTAACGAAAACAAAAACGAAAACAAAAACGAAAATTTCGCTGAGTTGTGCCCATCTCTACTGGAGACTATCTGCCCTTTCGGTTGTAGTCCCCACATGCCACCCAAACCAGCTGCAGAGTGCTGGGAGATCCTCCAGAGCTGATCAGGGGGAATGAAGGAATGCAAGGGAAAAAAGAGGAGAAAAATGTCCCATGGTATCATCCCAACCAGCAGCACAAGGTGTGATTTAGCCCATGGTTATCAAACAGGCAACTAGGAGAGATGGGCTTCATTATCAGGTGAAAGTCTGACTATACTGAAGAAGTAGAAAGAGAGCTGAACAAACAAGCCCACATAATTTAGTGATGATAAAATTTCATTTGCTTCTAAAAAGCTCTCTGCCTGGCAACCTGAGAGGTTTAATTTTATCAGACATCAGTACCCGAATGAAGGATGAATCTGGCCACATTAACATTATCTTCAGATCATTACTCATTGCTACAGATGGCTCCCTACAGGATGCTACTGATTTAAATCGGTCCAGCAGAACGTTGTAAACGCCTTCCAGAGGGAATTATCCTTGTGAATTTGGATATGGTGTTTCCTTACACTAGCCATGGGCAAAGCAACCCCACCCCTCCAGGGTACAAATGCAGCCCTTTTGATGCCACCCCCCCCCAAGTTTTACACACTTAAGTCCCTATATGCCCTCTATGGTGTGTCGGAGGCAATTGACCATGATTGGGGGCACCTGCAGCACCGCAAGCCCATCCCCCCATAAATAATGAATGTGCTTTTTAAATTGTATTTTTATAGCCTCTTCAAAAAAGAAATATTTAGGGGATCAGTAGAGTACACAGTCCAGAAGCAGGTATGCACAGTTTGCTCTGACTTGCAAGTACTCGAAACTTATGAATAGAGATGGGCACGAAACACCAAAATGGCGTTTTGTTATGTTATTCGTTTTCCTGACCCAATTTTGTTTCATTAATAACAAAATGATTTTTTTTTAAAAAAAATCATTTCATAATTCATTATATTTCATCTCTTTTTTACTTTTACTTTTTCTCTTTTCTCTCTCTTTTAGCATGGTTGGGGCATTTTTATTTTTATTTTTTATTACTAAAAAGTCCCCAATGCTGGGGCTTTTTTTTCTTTTTAGCTGAGAGGTGCTGGCTTGGGTCCAGCGTTTTTTTAATTTTTAATTTTAATTTTTTAATTTTAAATTTTTCTTCTTGCCCACTGGCTGGGTCAGTGTTATTTTTCCCCCTTTTGTTTTCCCTTTTCTTTTATTCGCACCAACCATGTGGGTCCCGGGCTGGGTCGGTGGCCTGCAGGCTGGGTCAGTCGCCTGTGAGCCAGATCGGGTTTTTATTTTTTTAATTTTTTTTATTTTTTATTTTTATTTTTTGAATGCTGACCATGTGGCCTGCCAATCAGCTGTACTGCAGGCCTGGTTGGCTTTTTTGTGGTTTTTTTGTTTGTTTTTTGCTTTGTTTTGCAGCTGGAAGCCCCCTCCCAGGGGCTGGTGGTGGCAGCGGCAGCCAGAGGACATCCCACAGGTAGGAGACAACACCGGGAATGAAAAATGAACCAGAACGAAATGAAAATTTATTTTTTGTTTTGTTTCATTTTTCTTTGAGGGGGTGATTTGTTATTCGTTTCATTGGCTAATGAAACGAATAACAAATAACAAAATGAATTTTTTATTTGTTTCGTGCCCATCTCTACTAATGAATACAATACTCTAGTCACTGTATATCCAGCATGTCATTTACTGCAGACCCAAAATGGCATTTTGAACATATATATATAGATATATATCTATGGAAAGATGCTGTTTATTTTCCTAATTTGGATCCACAGAGGCAAATAACTCAAATAACACCTTGCATTATTACATGGGATGTTAGTGGCTGTTGTTGACATCCTATTACCTGAGGCATAATTCACATAAGGGCCAAACAAGTCAGTGGTCATGAATAATGGGAATTATACTGCAACATGCGTGGAATGCATCAGCTTGTATAAATTGGCACAAAAAGAAATTCACTATACATAAGGAAGCTATATGCTAGAAATGTATCTGCACAGATCTACTTGATGGACAACTGCTAATGGCCTGGAGTCCCATTTTTCCTTCCCTTGGTGCTTAGAAGACTAGAGGTCTCTTCTGAATTTGGGATTCTTTTAGGATGGAAAATACCTACTTCCAAAACAGGAAGTGACTTCCACTATTTATACTTGGCCCCCATCTTTGCAAAACTGCCCTTATCAACACTCACCAATTATAATCACCTCTTTAAAAGAAAGTAGAAGCTCCATTCCCTGACTGCTTGTAACTAATTGTCCCACTTTCCTTTCTGTTTATTACTGCATATGAAGAAGTTGGTTCTGCTGCAAAAGCTCAAGTGGAAATCCCAGATAACTCTATTAATGATGAAAGGTGCAGCTTCAGGTTTCCTATAACTACCACTGTAGTTGTTCTTAGCTCATTAATTCCAGCATGCAAGCCATCTTATATGAAAATGAAACTGGTAATTCCTTCATTATTATTCTGGTTTCACAAGCCCAGGACAATGCAGGACATTCTAGGGCAGTGATGGAGAACCTTTTAGAGACTGAGTGCCCAAACTGCAATTCAAAACCCACTAATTTTTCCCAAAGGGCCAATATAGCACTTTAACATGAGTACAGGTGGCTGTGAAGGGGCGATGTCAGGTGCCCAGAAAAAGGGCTCCAAGTGCCACCTTTGGCACCCATGCCATAAGTTTACCAACACTGCTCTAGGGCTACAGGAGGCACATCCTGGGTAAAGAAATGCCATCCTGAATCTCACTGCCAAATTCTCAAAGCTACAGTGTCTGGAATCCTGCACCACATGAGACAGTAGTTTAAAAGTAAGTTATCAATTGCGTGGAGATCTGGATTCACCAAACATCAACAGACAGAAACCCACAGCCAGGAACATCCATCTGACAGGAGAAAAAATGATATGAAACCAAACTGTTCGGGTTAACTCTGACATCCAGCAAATCTATTTTATCTTTTGCCCCTTTCTGCGTATTTAAGCTGTAGGAACATAGACAGACATGACAGGTGAACTCACGGATCATTAGACTTTGGGATAAGCGTGCCAAGCTCCTTGATCCGGTAATTAATGTTGTACCTTCTTCTTCTTTCAACTATGAAAACAAGAGACTGTAATAATAATAGTAGAACATAACAAACAAATGTAATATATTGGTAGGCAGTAAAACAGTTTTGCTATTATGAAAATGCTGGGTCTTTTTTGAAATATCAGTGTTCTGAGCACCTGAAAATACTTAATACATGAGAACAACAAGTTGATCAGTATTGAAGATTAATGGAATCATTCAATCCTTTCTGTGTCTGTGTTTTTTTAAAATTCATATGAAACAAAATAGTAATGAACCAATTCATTACTCTATAAAATGGGTTCCCAAACTTGGTGGTTACCTTCTTTGGACTCTCCCCTTTAAGCTCTCCAAATTTTGAGAGATTTGGGGTTCAGGGGGCTGAGTTATTCAATTTCAAAGGACGTACCCCCCCAAAAAAAATTCTAATTGCAATGTTATGTGCTTGAAAATAGTTATCCCAGGCAGCTAGTAGTGTGGAAATTACAGTGAAGCTTCCTCAAGCTCTCCCCTTGAAGCACCCCAATTGGGAGAGGTTTGGGGTACGGGGGCCAAGTTATTCAACTCCAAAGGGGACAATAGGAAAATCATTTCTAATTTAAAAGTATATGAAAATACTGGTCCCAGGCATCTACCAGCAAGCCCACCATTGGGCTGTATCAGAACTGCACTCCACCAGGCAGGCAGGCAGCCAAGCAGCTAGGCAAGAATTAAACACCAGGCTTGGGTCATATGACCCTCGGGTATGAAGAGAGAGTGTGTGTGGAACTCCCTTGAATGCCCAAGGTATAAAAGACACCTCTATGTTCAGGGCAGTTCTTACAAATATTATGGGCCATTTCAGACCCTCGTGTATGAAGGGAGAGAGTGGATCTCCCTGGCATCACCAAGAAGAACAAGGCAGAGAGTGAACACCTCCCTAGGTATGACCAAGACAGGCCTTAGAGAAATTGGGCTCTTTCAGACCATGAAACACAATGAGAGTGGACCCCCCTGGTGTGGCTGAGGCAGGTCTTAGAAACACTGGGCCATTACAGACTCTGAAACACACTGAGGCAGGCAGGCAGACCTGGGAGGCAGGCAGTCCTGGAACAATGGCAGGCAGCAGACTATGGTTTGGGGAGGGGAACCCCATCACAGTAAGGTTGAACCTTATAAAGGCCAACCTTCCCATGGTGCCTGGGTCCAGGCGTGAGCAGTGAAGTCTGGAAGTGTCTCCAAGTTCTGAGAACATTTCTTCACTCTGGATGCTGGTGGGAGGGATGGAGAGCAGGCCCATGGCCAAATAGGACATCAGGGGCAAGATCTCTGACTTTTTGGCTCAGTAACAGAGCGGATCTGCCATAGGGGGCTGGAGGGGCTCAGCCATGCATTCCCGGACCATGACCGCTGCAGAGTCCTGCTCCACTGCTGGGACCGAGACACTGCCATGGCGATGACAGAGGCCAAGTATGATGGCTTACTACTTGGCCTCAGGCTGGCACACCCAGATAGGGACGACTCCTGAGATGAGCCCTCCCCTGCCTTGACCTGCGTCCTTGCATCTCTGGTTGCATATGCCTGCCTTGCACTTGAACAACCTTGCATACCTCAAGGGACAGCTGAGTCTTCTGTCCCTCAAGATCCTCAAGGCTGGTAGCCAGAGAGGCCTTGATGCAAAATTACAAGGGCATGCCAGCTGGTAGACCCTGTCATTGCAGAGTGGAAACAGTCTACTCTGCACACCAGCCTGCAACCTTGCGATCAAGGTCTTGTTCCTTGGGAGAAGCCAGGAAACATCCTCATTAAGAGTATTCAGACATCAGTGAAGAGCATGGATGAGGGGAATGACGTGTGCCTGGCTGGCTTCAAGACCACACAGGACCTTGGTGGTCTCCTTGAAGGGGTTGAGAATATCCTCCACTTGGCCAAGGATGAGCCAATCGGTAGCACTGATGTTCAACCCCCTCCCCCTGGCAAAATGGGAGTTGTGGACATAATGGCCTTGAGCGTGTCCTTCTGCTTCACCAAACATGCCAGCATCTCTAAAGTGGAGTTATATCTGGTGCGTATGTCATCCCCATCTCCTCCTGCTTCTCACGCAGCTACCAGGCAGTCTTCATGCTGTGTGAGAAGTGGCCTATGATCTGCCTGCATTTCTCAAGGAGTGCCCAGGTCTCCCTTGTCCCCTCACACCAGGTCTCCCTCATCTGGCTCCCCAGCCCCAGGGCATTGCACACAAGCAGGTGTAGCTTGTGGACCATGCTCATGATGCCCTTCAAACCTTCCGTATTCAGTGCGGCCAACATGCTACGGCCTGTGTCTGTAACCATGTAGACACAATTCTTGTCCCTCTTGGGTGCCAAGCCCCACTCCCTCAATCCAGACAGAAGCTCATCCGCAATGATTCTGCCTGTCACTGAGTCATCCAAGCTCCGTGCCTGCAGCAGAACTACCCTGAAGCCTTTAGGTTGGGTGGGGGCCTCCCCCTGCAGCCCCAGCCATGATGCCACAACAACACCACACTCATCCTCTGGCTGCCACCAGTGAGCCGTGAGGGAAAACTAAACATGGTGGCCACCAGTCCACATGCTGGATGTGAAGTGGACCAACTGACCTCTGGCCTGCTTGAGATGACCACGGACCATCTCCCTGACTGATTAGTGCAGGGAGGGCATCACCCTATGACTCAGGGTTCTCCTGGATGGATGCTCTACCAAGGGCCCAGGTGACTGAGGAGGTGCCAGAACTCTAGGGACTCCAAAAAATGAGAGAGGCACCCTGCTCAAGGCTACCATGTCACCCACCACACAAGTGGTCACCTCCTAACCTGCTGGCTCAGGTGTGGTGCACCACTAAGGGCCAGCATGTCATTCAACATAGGCTGCCTTGCTCTTGCTCCCACAGTGGTGTTAACAGCAGCTCTATTGCCTGCTGGAGCCTCCATATGCCTGCCCTGCGCTCCCCTGTTCCTTCCAGCTTGGGGACACTGCAGCAGCCTGAGATGGTGCCTCGCCAGATGATTCTTCAGGGCAGTTGAGGACAGGTGTCTGGGTCGCTGCCCCTGCACACCACAGTTTTGCAGACATTGCAAGTTGCCAGCCTTGGGTCTTCTTCATTACATGAGAATTGATCCCACAAGAAGCACCAAGGCTTGCTTATGCCTGCAGCTGTTTGGGGTTGGCTCCCAGTCCCAATCCCACTGCCACCCTTAGATGACTGGGAGGTGTGGCTGACACTGGAGGAAGGAGCAGAGAGGGAGGGCATGCTTTCCTCCTCCTTCTCCTCCTCCTCCTCCTCCAGCTGCTGCTGCTGCTGCTCATCTCCTGAGTCCAATCCTGAGACCAACTCCTGGGACTCCTCTAAAAACTGGAGTGGTTCAGAACTTTGTCCACAAAGAAAATGCTGCTGCCTGATTTCCTTGGCCTCAGGCTCAGTGGCCTGGCTTGTGGCACTGCCTAAGGGGCCTTCACCTGCCTCACTGGTGGCCCTTCTGCTGCTGACTTCAGCAGAGAATAACATTCTCCTAATTCTGATAGGAGTTTTCTTCACTTTTTAACTTTTTATTTGTACAGTACACTAATGTACAAAAACAAACATGGGGTGTATGTAGATTGAAGGAACTGGTACTAGTCGGTGGTGGGAATAACAATGTGTGAGGGAGTGAAAGAATGTAGATTCAAGGGGGTAGGAGGGGGAAAGATATATAAAATATAATAATGAAAGCCTGCCCAAATTTCATTATTATAATAAAACCCTGCCCAATATCCCCTCTGATAAAACCCTCCAAAACAGAATAAAACAGAAGCTGTGTGCTTGTCTCAGCACAGATAGACAAACAAATGGGGTGGGGTATGAAGAACGGAGAAACTGGTACAGGACAGGTGGGTGGTGGACTGGGAATAACAATGTGGGTGGGTGGGGGGGAAGGAATGTAGTTTCAAGGGGGTAGGAGGGGGAAAGATATATAAAATATAATAAAGCCTGACCAAAATCCCTCCCCTAATAAAACACAAAAAGAACAGATAAGCAGTTCCTCTCTTAGCACAGAGAGACACATAAAGTAGACAGACAGACAGACAGACAGACAGACAGACAGACAGACAGACAGACAGACAGACACACACACACACACACACACACACACACACACACATACAGAGACAGAGACAGAGACAGAGACAGAGACAGAGACAGAGACAGAGAGACAGACAGAGAGACAGAGAGAGAGGCTCTCTCTTTGTCCACTCATACAACACACAAAGCAGCTCTGAGCACACCGGGTCAGCAGAAGTGAAGCTAGCCCAACTGTAAGACAGCAAGCTAGTAGCACTGCCAGAGCCTGTACCCCAAACCTCTTCAAGATGGGAGGGTTTAAAGGAAAGAGCTTGAGGAAGCTCCACTGTAATTTCCATGCTGCTAGCTGCCTGGGATCAATATTGTCAAGCACATAACATTGTAATTAGAAATGTTTTTTCTGGGGGCACCCCCTTTGAAGTTGAATATCTCGGCCCCCTGAACCCCAAATCTCTTCAAATGTGGAGGCTTAAAGGGGAGAGTCCATTTACCATAAAACAAATTGGTTCATTTTAAACAACAAACAGCTATTTCTTTTCATTACTAACAAAAGGCTGCTTCCCTGTTTCCCTTCCACTGTCAGGAACCTTCTATGGTTTCAAGGACAGCGTCTGGACAGCAGAGACAGAGACTGTGCTGCCTGGGTCAATTCTGAGAGCTGTAGTTTCCCAGAAGTTTGAAGTTTCCCAACCTCTACTTAAAAGTTCTTCCTTGAGCCCTAATACTTGCAATCTTTCAAACAGGGAATGCTTAGGGAACTAAAACTGTGATATCCTAGAGGCAAGGCCTGTGCCCTGCTATTGATATGCAAGCTTTCCCCTGGGTAAGCATGCTATTTCAGTGCAAACAAAGTCATGCTTAGAGTGTTTTGTTTGTTATGAGATGTCACAATGGAACTGATTTACAGTCACCCTGATAGGGCTGTCAAAGACAGTTACTACACATCCATCTCATCGTGGTTTGCTGTCCCGCTTGGGACCAGTATGAAAAAAGGTTACTCCACATCCATTACGTGACGACGGGAGTTTGTCCCAATCACACACCCTGAACTGGGAACAGAGCGTGATGAGACATACCTCAACCTGGCCTCGGGAATTGTCTTGTCTCGGTTCTTGTTTCAAGACAAGTGCTCATGAAGTAATGCTTGTCACACAACACATGCATTCTCCATCTAGTGGCAGGAGTGAGAAGTTGCATTCTCCAGTACAATCCCAATGGCATAAACAATGCATCACAGAGAGGGAGAAGGCATGAAACCGGGAGTTTTGCCACTTGACCCATGAAAGGCAAAGTTGCGAAGATTCAAAATATTAAAAAAATGGAACCCCAGGCCAAAAAAAGGGTAAACAAAGCCAGGAAAATTCAGTAATTTTCACAAAACAAGGGCGTGAAGTAACAGTTGTCACAATATCATCAATCATGCCCATGGGTAAATGGAAACAGGGACAGAACCGGGACAAGACCACGTGACCGTGAATGTTATCACAAAATGAACGTGATCTCGGAATGAGGAAGTATGTGAAGTAACTGTCAATGTAAGTAAGACAGTTAAGGAATGGCCTTAACTGTTCCACCCCAAATGAGTTTCCATGAAGGTTTCCTGGTTTTGAACAAAGGTTTATCTCTCCATCCAGTACACCACAGTAGGTACTCATGTTTAAAGCAGACATGCAGAAATCACAACTAACCTATATTTTGTCTCTTTCAGGGGTCTACTGTAACTATGACCAAATCTGGATCTATATATTTCTGCAACGTAAACAAATTTTCTGGGTGTGTGAAACGAAGCTGCATATGGTATGCTCAGGTATACAACCTCCTCAAATAAAGACCCCAACAATCAGTCTTCGATATGACCATAATGCAACACAGAGCTAACAAAATAACTGTTTTAGGAAAGCAGTATACTCACTGAGATTATGGTTGTCCTTTTTTTGCCTCTCCTTGGCCATTGCTCGTGTATCTGTTTCTGACAGAAATTAAAAGCTATTTAAACTGCCTTTGGGTCACAAAGCTCAGTGTTACCACCGGCCCTCTTCTTTATGCAACTTTTCAAACCCACCTTTGGGTGATTTGATTTGATTTATTCATTTTCATGTTTCTATAACGCAAACCGATTTCCCTCAAACTCTGGGCGATGCGCGCTCAGATTTGCAGAACACAGTTCTGTCACTTCCTGCTGCTCCTTCTGTGCAACTTGGCAGTTTATGCAGCTTCTGTGTGTAATGGTGGGGGTAGTTGTTGTTGTCGTCGCTGCTGTTTAAAAATTGCCATCATGCATTCTTAATTTTTAGAAACTGAAAAAGATGACTGTATTATTTAGCAATTTTCTAATTTGCTGTAATTGAAGTTGGGAAGAGGAAGCTAGACTCCAACCCAAAGTGAATTTGTATTCAATTTCCCATCGTGCAAGAGATAAATCAGATTTTTTAAAATTCTCAAATGGGGGCTGGGGAGAGGGAGAGAGAAAGAGAAAACCCTTTCTTTGTTCCCTTGGCATTGCACTGATACATGGTTGTTAGCATTCCTTAGATTATTTGAATGTAACTTTTAAAGTTGTTAATCCACTAATACGGATTTTCAGTGAATAGATGTATTGTGAACGTTCAAGGGAGTCATTTGTGGCAACCGGGAACAAATTTAATGGATGATAATTTATTTATGCCATTAGTCCAAGTCCAGAAATGTGTGTGTAAATCAGTGCTATTTCCTAAAGTATTTAGGTTTATCAGCAGCATGATGTCCAGAAGGGTTGCTTGTTGTAAATAGTCCAGCTGCACATTGGTACCACAATGCCCACTACATTACTCACAACAGGCATGCAGGGGCAAGGTTTTCTAACAAGACTTTTCAAAGTCCATGAGGAACTTTAAAGTTCAGGTCAGCTCTCAGCAGCAAAATGACATTTTTAAATGGATGTTTCTCTCGACCAGCATTTTTCCTCAAAATAAACACTTATTTCAGAGGACTTGGGATGGTGGAGGCAAAAGCAAAGCTTGCTGAATGTACAAGCGCTTAAGGCACTTTCTGGGTGGTTTACAAGTTTGTTATGCAGGCTACACATTGCCCCCTCAGCTCCAGTGAGCTGAGTATGCATTTTACTGAACTCGGAAGGATGGAAGGCTGAGTGAACGTCATACTGGCTACCTGGGATTGAACCACAGAGCACAAGGCTGTATAGGCAGAAGATGTGATGGGAATGGGAATACTGAAATTGGCCCTCAAAACTATTTTTTTTAAATTTTAGAGTATTTATATCCCACCTTTCTCCTTGGAAAAGGACCCAAGGCGGCTTACAGTAATGAGGGACAATATATAACCACTGGTGGAAGCAGTTTAACCTAGTGTTAGGTCAAAAGCAGAAGTACCAAATAAAACATGAATTATAGAAGTGATTCTCCAAGTAGCTAAACATAAATAAAATTTAAATTTAAATTTAAACAAACTCTGCCACAACCTCTCCACTTCTTCATCTTGAGTTATTGGTCACCAGAACAGAAACATGGACTGGAGCACATAACAGTATCTTGGAAGAAATGTCATCAAAAAAGGCAAGTTAGTGGAAGAAATGATTTCATCTTTACACCTAATTCGGCTTGAACTACATACTGTATGTGTGCTTCTAGCAACAGAGAGGGGCCAAGAGGAGGGAATTTATGACTGCCACCAGAGTTTCTTTGAAGGACAGCTACCAGAATTTCCACAGTATATAAGGCTATAGTTATGTAGAAGAGTCTTCTGGAAGCAAGCAGCCCCCAGTGGAGGATAGCTGCCATCAACACATGTGGCAACAATAACAACAAACTAAGTGTATGATTTCTTACTCCTCCCTATTCAAAACCACCTCAGTTCAGGACAAATTTAGAGGGAAGAAAAAAGTCTGGTTTAGAGATACATTAATTGATGCTTAGAGATACATTGACAACGTTTCTGGTGACTGGGTTCCATGGGAGAGGGTATGTGTCCAAACTATACCAGTCGCATGTCTGCCTGTCAAAATTTACTTCAGACCCATCACAATATCCAGCTCTAAAGTTCTCTAACAGCAGGTACTGTTACTTCCAAAGCTACAATAGGGTGCAACATCTCAGAGTGCTATTACCTGTGATTTCTCTTTTAACAGGCAGACTAGATGGGCAGGATGCATTGGTGAGACCCATATTGGCAGCTGGCATTCCTTGCTCACTGTTGTATATATCCAGAATGCTACTTGAAAGCTGAGAAGAAGGGAATGGGGGGGAGAGAAAGTTAGGTGTGGAGGAATCAGAATAAATTTATGATTTGTAAGATGAAGAGCATTTGTAGACACAAAATTCATTTTCAGATGCGTATTCATGTCTTAATCGCAGCGGGAGTTGCAAATATGCATCTAAAGACCGAGGTTGCCCTTATCTTGTATAAAATAAAATAAAATGTTAAGGGCAGAAGACGGCCATTGTTCCATATGCAGAAACTTGGGTGAGGCTGATGTGAATTTTATATGCAGAAGGATGCCTGGTTATGGCCCCTGAAGTCGGATTTTGAATTAATGCCACAGCATATTTTCCAATAACAGGATTACTGCAACTACACTTCAAATGTGAGTTAAGTTGAAAGGAAAAAGTAACCTTGCTGATCTTACCTGAGACCCAAATGAGTTCTTAACAACCTCCCTGAACTCAGAATTCATTTCTCAGATTGTTTGTGCTCCATACGCCATACAAAGGAAGAGAATTGGCAATGCAGAACATCTTTAAAAGGGACTGGACAGAGCACGAGAGACCATGCTGCAGGCAACTGTCTTAAAAGGCACAGGGGTAGATAAGAAAATTCATTCTGCATCTGCTATGCATGCTGAGATGCTATAACACCTGGCGTAGTTGTTCTTTCATTTTGAATGTGTAATGTACAATGCCTCAAAACAGAGAATTCAGCTTGTAAGCAGTCTTCTGTGTTCTCCAAATGGTGCCTTGTCTGATATAAACTGACACAGTGTGGAAACTAGAGATGGGCACGACTCAAAAACATTGTGTTTTGTTTGTCGTTTGTCGTTTAGGGGATCCATTTCGGTTCATTTTCGTTTTTTGTGATTTTTTGCAAAAAAATTGTTTTCATTACGTAACAAAATGAAAAAATGAAAATGAAAATGAAAAATTGCTGTTTCGTTAGCATTCATTACAGTTCAATGTATTTGCCGCAACAAAAACGAAACACACGACAAAATTTCTGGTGTTTCGTTTCGTTTTGTTTTGTTTCGTTTTGGAGACAAAATTCATTTTTCGTTTCGTTACGTAACGAAACGAAAAAACAAAAACAAAAATGAAAAATTGCTCATTTTGTGCCCATCTCTAGTGGAAACTCAGCCCATAATGAAATAAGAATAGTTTTCAAGTCAGGACATTTGTGTTCTCGCTGCTGTACACTTCTGAACTCCACAAAAGTTTGCTTCTGAGTGGGAGGAGTTATGCCTCTGTCTAGACCACCAAACTTGTGAATCGTATCATACAATCAGTAGATGGGCTTCCCCTCCACCACCATCAGTGCCTATGTTATGTCAACACAACAATGAACTCGGTTTCAGTCAATGTCTCATGGGCTGCCTTTCAGCGGTGAGTGGACTCCAAGGTGGTGGTAGTGGGAAATATCAACATATTTTAGTTTTAAGCTCTTACTCCTAGTCAGTAAGTTTTACAAGAGTCTGTTCAAAAGTTTAGAACGTGAAATAACAACAAAACCAAGACATCCAACAAATGATACTGTCATGGGGAAAGGCATGTAGACATCTGTGATATCCCTAATGATTCCTGCTTTGGGGACAAATGAGGATCAGATTTGGATTCAGGGCCTGATGCTGTACTATTAGATTGTACACAATCCATGCGCCATCGTTTAGCTCCAGCACAGGCTGGTAAAGGAAGCAACACTTACAGCATATGCCTCTGTGTCACTTCCATGTCAGCACCCACTGTGCAAGCCACTAAAATTTGCTTCTTTCCTTATCATAAATATGGATGTATTGGACACACACTGGTAGGTAACATAAGGGGAAAAGGGGCATTCCAAACAAGGAATATCCAGCCAACAAATGTTGGAAGCAGACACATGCAATTCTATCCATTAGATGGTTTCCCTCAAAGGACTTTCGGTTTTTTAAAGTGGCAAGGGCACCAATTCTGCAGACATTACAGGCTAACATTTGGCTTGCTTCCTACTGCTGTTCTAATGCATTGTGGTGGCAGTGATGAGAAGGCAACCACTAAAAAGAATACTACAAAGTGGTCTCTTAATTTTAGATGAGCAAGTCAAAGAAAATCTCATATTTTTGGGGGGAGGGGAGACTATGTTTTGGGGGGGAGGGGCATGGTGGCTCAGCGGGCTAGAACGGTGAAACTGTCAGCTGCAAAGTCAGTCGGTGGTTCGAATCCCGGGTGCCACACAGCAGAGTGAGCTCCTGTGGTTAACCCCAGCTCCTGCCAACCTAGCAGTTCGAAAGCAGGTAAATGTGAGTAGATAAATAGATACCGCCATAAAAAGTGGGAAGGTAAACAGTTCTTTCTCGGGGATTTTGTTTTCTCATGAAAGAAGCTTTGATTCCCACCAACCCCTTCCTCATTCTCAGCACCCTTTAGATTTTACTTTGGATGTATTTTTTCCACTTAGAGAAACAACAAAAAGCACCCAGAGGTACTGTTCCCCATCCTTTCTGTTACATACCTCACAGCATGACTTCCCTGGCTGCCCAGACTTCCTGGTGTGAAAAATCTCAGCTACTTGGTAACCTTTTCCTCTGAAATGCATAAGGCTTCAGAGAGGGAAAGGGAGCTGCCAACTGACCAATACAATTGTACAATAAGAAACAGTAGATGTGGACATACTCTTCAGCCACTTCATTAGTAAGCTTATGGATCTTGAGCCGTATCCATGAGAACATCTCTGAAATCTCCCCTCTTTTGAAATTACTTTTAAAGGGACTGCCCCCTTTTTCAAATTGACTGAAATTCTTGGGGTGGGGGATTTGGGGCATAGCCTTGCATCTTCTTTTTGTCAGTTGCTTTCTTGATCTAAATACAGGCATTATAGGCATCTGACAGCTATTCCACCCCAAGTATTGGGGGGGGGGGAAACACTGTTTTAATTACCACCCAAATGTGGCATCAATCACCTTTTAAATTTCACACAGCAAGAAATGATACTGTGTTGTTACACAAAATCAGTTTCAGAAAATCCCCATGTATGCTGTAGACTGCTCTAGCTTTATTCTGGGTGGAGATGCAGGATCCTTAAAATTTGTGATCTTAGTCATTTAGAGGACTCAATATCCTCTGAGATGAATAAGAATCACATGCAAGTCTTTTCACAAGCAAATTCTTTTAAGGTTCAGGGAAGGATGGAGATGGTTGTGAAACAGAATATGATAACTAAATATAAGTAATACTTAAGTACAAAACCAACCATTTCTTGAAGCAGATGCCAAATACTCCATTGTGCTCTATTCTTGTGATTCCTTGTCATGGGGTAAGAACCTATTGTCATCAGGGATCCTGATCACATTGACAGCTTATGCACATATATCTATAGGTGTGCACAAGTGGTGCTACTGGAATGGTGAATCCACTTGTATTTTAATCAATGGAATGAAGGGTTAGATAGCTCAGTGAAATGGAGCACTGGGCTGCAGAGTTAGGGCTCAGGAGTTTGATTCCATAAAGGAAGAGTAACACCTTTCATTATACTTCTTGCATTGAGTGAAGTGGACGACAGTATTATGGCTGCCATGGAGATGAGCAACAAAACTTCACCAGTCTAAATGCCACCTTTGTTGCAGCAAATTCAAGAGGAGTGTTATTCTGAGTCAATGTTCTGTAGTCCACAGGACGCCACCAGTTCAAATCTTGTTTCAGCCCTCAAGTCCAATAACTAGCTGACCATAGTTCTGCTTGTGTCTTTAGCATAACCACAAGACTGCTGTGACATTTAAGTAATCTGAAAGTCAAATTAGGATGCAAACTTGCTATAATAATGGGCCATTATTTATGAGGATCACTTGTTATACATTTGTTTGCAGCTCCCATTTCAAAACTTATTTTTAACAAAGAAACCTAGCAAACAATCTGCCCATGAAGTTTGCAAACCTTTATGTTTTATGCTGCAGAAAATAGAGCTCAGTGGTGTCCAGCTTGAGTCAAAAATCTACCTTATACTTGTGATTTTTTAGTGGTCTAATAAAAATATCACCTGCCTTAGCCTTTAGATTGAGTAGAAAGACCACACAGCAATTTTTCTTTTTTGATAGAGTTCAGAAAGTTTCTGTTAGGAAGATGTCTGCGAAAATCTTGTTGCATAGCTCTACACAAAGGACATGAGATTACCAGCAGTGGTAGTCTGCCACTAATTAAAGAGTTTGATTTTGGGTTGCATGTGACTCTCAAGCAATGAAACAATGACTTGCACATGATTTTGATTCATTGTACATGAGTAACATGCACCCTGAAAATAATTCATACCAATTTGTAACTGTCAGGGAGTCATTCCGTTTGTGCAGGCAGAGCTACAGAACAGGATACCAGTTATCATATAATGATGAAAACTTTGTGGTGCTCTCTGGAAGGTACCCAATGAATCATCAAGTCTAGCCCATGTCAAGGAAGCACAGCCGGGAATCAAACTCCCAACCTTTGATGTCCAGTAATTGCCTTCCGTGATAATGCAACAATACAACCAAGTCAAGTCCATAGGCCTAATGGCTAAATGACCAACATCTGTGAAAGATATGAAGAGATGATATGCATGTAAAAGACCATTAATTGGAAGAGCTGCACCATTGCCTTTGCATAACACTGACTTAAGTATGTCAGGATGGCACCTCCCTTGACAGAGAGTTACTGCCATCTTACAGTGAATATGCACGGTCCTAGGTGCACCACAAGGCAAACAATTTTAAGTTTCAAAACAAACAAACAAACAAACAAAAATGAAAAGGGGATCCACTTTGATATCCATGTCCTGTAAAAATAATTTCAAAAGAGGGGAGATTCCACCTATTCTCTTTAAAAATTCACACTGATGTGAATGTGGAAAAGAGCTCAGAAAGGTTGATTTTTGGGGTGCATCAGCCAGAATCCTTAGACAGGCAGTATCTGTACTCTAAAATCAATTCAAAAGGAAACTTGCCCATACTTAATGCAGCAGTACCTGAGAGTGATCCTAAACCAAGTCCAGCAACCTCTTTCCAACAAAACCTGGCAAAAGATATAAGCACAGCTATTCTTCACAGCCACAGCCCAACTGCCAGTAGTTCTGAACTACCAAAGACCAGAAAATAGTAATATGCAAATACAAACAAATACATTTAATGGCGTAGCACCTTTGTCTCAATACATATTGTTGCCTTTGCTCCTCAATGGCTGCAAATGAATAGACTCTTCTTTTCCCTCCCTTCTCCCAATCTATGCACCACTGGGCTCCAATGCTGAAAACTACACTTAAATCATTAGCATAGCAAATGGTTAACTAGACATACTAAGATAATACAACTGCCTTCAGAAATTCCAAGGGAAAACTAAATAACTCCTGTTTAGAAAAAGGTTACTTCAAAATCTTAAGGATCACAAAACTCTCTTTTAATATTTCATAGGAATGAATTACAATGCTGCTTTTCCCATGAATTTTGCCCACATTCATTTTTGCATCAGTTAGTCTGAAACACCTTGAGAAGCTAAAGACCACGATTAGAATAACAATCTAGTTGCTACTTCTTATCATTAATTCTCATCTTCCCTCTTCCACATCTGATTTTTATCTCATAACACAACCTTACAAAATGGATTAGGTAGGAGACTCATGGTCATTCAGTGAACTTCATGGATTAACCCTTGTGGTTTTGTTTATTTTTCCCTCACGTGTGTAGTTGTCCTATTTCATCTAAGAACATAAGCTGGGTAAGACTGCTTGAGTCAGCCATTACAGATGGGTATGATACTTCATAGTGCTTCATTTTGAATCATATGTCCCAAGCTGATCCTCCCCTCTCCCAGCCCCTTTCCTCCATAGGCCACTGATCAGCCAGCATCTGTACGGGGATTCTTCCCATCCCACCTCATCTTCAGACTGGACAGCAGCCTGTGGAGGTGGAGAAGGGCAGCCTCAGCTGTTAATATGACAGGTGTCCTCAGCATAGGACGATCCTGGTGTTTCCAGTGGTGGTGCTGGGAAGGATATCTTTACCCCCTTCTAGTAATTTAGACCCAGAGTGATCCACTGTTAGCCAAAATAATAATTAGAGATGGGCATGAATAAAAAAAATGGCATTTTGTTTGTCGTTTGTCGTTTGGAGGGTCTGTTTCAGTTTGTTTCCTTTTTTGCAAATTTTTCCAAAAAATTCATTTTCATTTTCATTCATTTCATTACCATTTCGTTACCATTTATTTCAATTTTGTGTGGGTTTTTTTTTTTTTAGGATTTTAAGCAATTCACTCATATTGCAGTAACGGAAACGAAACGCACGACAAAATTTCCAGCATTTCTGTTCGTTTTGTTTCATTTTAGAGACAAATTTCATTTGTTGTTTCCTTACCTAACGAAATGAAAAAATGAAAACGGAAACAGAAAATTGTTCGTTTCATGCCCATCTCTAATAATAATGCTTATTGTCATTCTGGCAGCCTGCCAGATTACAGAAGGTGTATATTGCCAGTTCACTTAAAACAATAGAAATTTCCAGTATAAAAATTTTGACTGGTGTTTCCAGTGGTGGAAACATAATTTTTTTGACTTTATATCATGCCATAGTAATTTACTGCACCAGCAAAGGTCAGCTGTTTACAGTTGAAGGGGAAAGTAAACATCCAAGAAAAATATAGATATAGGGAGGCTGGAGATACACAAATGCAACACAAAACACTGTCCTGACACATACACTAGATACCAACAATTTGGATAACAGTGTCAGGCATAATGTATATAAACAGTAGTCGTGGAAACAAATGAGAACATGAATTTTCCTCCCTAGATTCAAACTGATGGTGGTGGCTGAGTTTGACCCCCAAAAGGGGTCCCAACCCCCAGGTTGGGAACCACTGACTTAATGGGTTCACGTGGTCAATATTAAATATAGCATAAAGTCTAATACAACTTCTCATTACTGAGATTCTCCAAACCCAGCCTTAACCTTCATTATTAAATACAGAAAATATCCTGTTTAGATGCTGACTGAGTACTTAGTAAGGTGACAACTAAGCAGAACTCAGCAAAGTATATTAGCACCCTTCACTTTAAACATCAGCCTTCTTGGTTTATTTTAAACTGTGCTGCTCAGTAAAACCATCATTCAAGGTGACGTAATAAATTTAAACTGCACTATTGTATGTCTGTCAAAGGGATAGCTGAAATTAGAAGCACATTCTCATTCATTTTCTGTAATTAACTAAAATGCAGTTTGTTCAATGTTTGTTTCATATCCGTACCATTTACTGTATATACTCGAGTATAAGCCTAGTTTTCCACCCTAATTTTGGGCTGAAAAAAGGGGTCCTTGGCTTATATGCGGGTCAATGCTTTTAGCCACTGAGGCAAGTATGGGTCAGTGGCTAAAAGTCATTTTAAACATTGTGTGCCACTTCTCTTGACCCCCCATGTTTAAAATGACTTTTTAAAAGGTCATTTTAAAACAATGATTAAAATGACTTTTAGCCACCAACTCAAGCACTTGCCTCTGTGGCTAAAAATCTTTTTAAACATCACACACACACCCAGCTCACAAAGGAGGAGTTGCCAGGCCCTGCTGCATTTCCCACCCTAGGCTTATACTTGAGTCAATAAATTTTCCCAGTTTTGGGGGTTTAAATTAGGGGCCCCAGCTTATACTCGGGTCGACTTATACTCGAGTATATACGGTACTTTTTGTTTCATTCAGTATAGCTAGCTAGCACATATTGGTTTAAATCTGGAAACTTGCAGATGAAGTAGGAAATATTCATTGACTTTCACCATCTTAATAATCACAGCCCCATTGCAACTCATGGAGGCACTTACACAGTGAGATTGGTGCTATCAAACATTGTTTCTTCCTCTAAACTGCAGGGAAAATTGTACTGCTTCACTTATATGTTACCATTTGGCCTAATATATAAAAAGCACTAACAAACGGAAAGGCTGAGGGACACTCTGTCTAATCACTAGCTGTGCCTGCTTCACAAATGACCTTGAGGAAACCTTGCTTGTTGACTCTCAGTTCTCTGTGATTTCACAGCACATCTTTGAGATCTTTCATCTTGAAGATAAGCCTTGCTAGTGTATCGAAAAAAGCAAAATGACTTATGCTGATGACACAGTAAGTGGATGAGGCAGGAAGGCCAGTATGTGAAAGCAAGAATGTCTAGGAAGCCACTGTTCAAGGTAGATGAACTAATACATCCTCCATCCAGAAATCCCATAATGACAAATAGGCCAGGAGCTGCTGAGTGATGGTCATGAGTTTCCTTTCCCAAACAGAACCTAACTCGGAGTGTACATTGATGCTGGAGAATCTGAATGTGATGGTTTCCACATTTTATATTACCTGTGTATACATACCTCTGCAGACCATCTCATTCTCTACCTTTGCATAGGGCTGTGCTTCTCACATGAGAGTTAAAGCACCTTCCAATAGTTGGGTCTTTCTTAAGGCTGTAATTGGTTGAGTATGGATTTACTACTTTCATGGCAAGATACAGGGGAATAATATCATTCCTTCAAGGGGCATGCCTTCTTGTCCTGCGTTTCATAAAAGGACACTTTCGCCCTTCTCAAGACAGTGGCCTACTTGGGGGTGGGGAGTTGGTTTTGAGGTCCAGCATTGTAATCTGCCGTGCATTGGAAAGAAATCAAAACCATTTAACACATCCAGGCATAAAAAGACAGGCATTGGGAATGTTGGGGTGTAGTGGAATGCTAAGAACTTCTCAGATGGAAAGGGCGATCCATCAAGGCATAATAAGGGAAATAGGTAAGGAACCCCCTCCCTAAAAAAATCAAAACCTAAAATGCAGAAAGGTCGGATATATCACCCATGAAATGAGAAATTAAAATGTAGATATTTTAACAACTCATTATTCAAAGTCAAATAAGGTAAGGAATATATATGTCAGTATGCCCCCCACTGGTGTCCTGAGACATGGTCCTCCTCCCCTCCAGCTTGTCAGGCCACTTATTGGAAGCCGTACGCTCCCAGGGGGCTTCCTCCCCAGTGGTGCACCACACTGTGACTCCCCAAATCCTTGCCAGAGTAGTCAGTTGCACGTGGAGGTAGGGCTGTGCTGGCCAGACTGCTTCCCAGAGTGGTGCACCACTGAGGAAGAATGCCGCCAATGAAATGTGGCAACCGGTAAATGGCCTGGCCAGCTCAAAGGGAGGGTCATAGTGCCATGCAACAAACTCCCTTCTCTAGAGAAGACCGGGAAGAGACTTTTTACGATTGTTTTAAATGGAGCACAACATAACTTCAGAGCAGTCACATTCCAGATCAAAACAGCCATGATGCTATTCAACATCTGGCAGAAGAAGAACCAGAACCAGAACATCCTCATGTAGAAAGGCAGAAGTTCTATTCAGAAGCGTTTCAACCTGGTTTCTTCCACATGCTTAGTGGGTAGCACCAAGGTGCACCTTGCTCCCCAGTTGCTTCTCTCAAACAATGAACCACCTTGGTCCTTTTAAGGAGAAAGGTGGGGTAAAGAGATTTTAAATATATAAATGAATGAATGAAGTTTCTGAAGAGAAGAGGTTCCTGTTCAAATGCAGATGCCTCACAGAAGGAAGAACTTGTAGAGTCTATATATCAAATAATTTGGATTCATTAACCCACAAATATAATTTCGAAAGTTGCCTGAGGACATGAAGCTTTTAAAATGTTTGCTAGCTTACTCTTAAGCTCTGCCATACTCCTCAAATAGGTGAGCATCTGGTGGAAAGGTATAACATACTATGGCAGCAAGTCAGCTATATACTTAATGCAAGGGAGTATTTTGTGAGCACGGTGTCCTCATCTCTTAAAAGATTAACTAACCCTATCCCTCTCTTCTCTATAGGCTGACTTTTTTTCCCTAATGCAGAGTGTGAATTGGTTAGTCCCATCATATTTCTATTCATAAGTGACTGGCAGATCCAGTATAAAACCTGAACAGTGTAGCAAGGAATGCTTCCCTTCACGGCATTCACCTGCTTTTCAAAGGCAGTAAGCTCAACAGAAAGGGAAGGAGCAGCCTTCCCTTAGTTCCTTCTAAATTACCACAGAATACATTCCAGCTGCACATATATATATTCACCAGCCTCTTCAGATGGCATTTACAGGGAAGCTAGGGCAATGGGCCAGCTCATGAACAGATATGTAATAGATAACCTTCAGAGGCATCTATAGTGCCATTCTGTTGTTATCAGCAAAGCGGGCTAAGGTGAAATTACCAAATTCACTACTTAAGACTAATTCATGCACTTAAATGCTGACACATATCAAAGACCAGGGGTCCTATTGTTTAGCTGACCATGCTCTAGGTTTCCTGAAATAGAGTAGCTTTCAGTTTTGCAAAACAAAAATAGTGTCAAAATGTTACAGATAATGGCCTAAGTGAACCTCAACTGGCCCTCCTGAGGTCAGTATACCAGGCATGTCCAAACTTTGGCCCTCCTGATGTTTTCGACCATAACTCCCAGAATTCTAAGCTTAGATTGCCAATGAAAAAGGACTGTGGAAATTGTGGTCCAAAACATCTGGAGGGCTGAAGTTTGGACATGCCTGCCCTATACATTCCTCTGCAGTTCCTGTTGCCCTCCTCATGATATTATCTTTTAGTGGATTTTCAAATTTTATACATTTCCCCTTGCTCCTTAAAGAGTTAAGCTACCTTTACTGTGAAAATCCTTTAATTCTTTGTGGAATTTAGTCTATTTCTTTCCAGCAATCCTTTATTATTAATTAATTCTCATAATTAGCAACAAGATACTGCTCCTACAAACAACATTACTTGAGATAGAATGTCAACAAATGTGAGTGTAATACATTTATTATACTATTAACAGCCTCTAGGAACTGGAAAGCTTACTCGCTTAATCCCACCCATCCCACTGATTGACAAGACAACTTGATAAGGGATCTTAACATTTCAAGAATTTCCTAGCCTTTAGTTAAGATAGAAAAGTCTTTTTTCTTTCCACCAAGTTTTCCATAATTAACATAAGAAGTCTATAACCTCCCTTCATTTTGAGAAACAAATCTCAGCGAAAGAGAGATGTAAACAACCTATGTAGACCTTCATATCCTTTAAAAAATCCCCCACCAGCCTACCACAAATTGCTATTGCTAGTAATTTGCTACAATGGAAACTCTTATGAAAGTGTGAATAGCTTTCCACCGGCAGGTGAAAGGCCTTCTTTAGAGTCAGATTTTTAAATGTGCTTACAATTGTTTTAACAAAATTGGTTTTTAACCATATTCTAATATCAATATTTTAATTTATTTTGCTTTAAAACATTTTAACTGATTTACACTGATTTAATTCCTTTTCCTGGAGGAAATATGGGATAGGAAAGAAAGAAAAAATATTTTTGCATATGAAAAATGAAAGACAGGTTCTACTTTTACTCTTTATTTGTACAGTGGAACCTTGATTTACGTCATTAATCTGTTCCAGAGGTCTAGACTTAAGTCAAACATGACTTAAGTCAAATGAACTTTTCCCATAGAAAGTAATGGGAAAGTGGAATAATCCTTTCCTGATGATGAAAAAGACCCCCGAAAACAGCAATTTAACACAAATTTGACTGGGATAGACAATTCCTTCTGCGGATGTAAATGAAATGTCTCTTCAAAGAGAGGAGAAGGCAGTGGAATTATAGTCCACAAGTTATACGCCTCCACTTTTTAATGTTCATAGCAACAATGTCTAACAGTTAAGTTTTACTGATTTTTAACCTGACGTTCGAAGTTCTGAACAACTCTATGCCTACCATTAGAGTCCCACAACGGTACAGCTCCCCAACTAAAATGCTTCCATTGTGGACCACACTTCTGCAGCCAGGTTTTTTACAAGACTGAGCCAACTGTCTAACCAGCGAGGCCAGCGCCGAGCTCCTGGCCCTTCTTCTCCTCTGGTGGCAATGGCGGCTTCAGCGAGGCTGAGGACCAGCTCCAGGTGCTCGGAGCTGGCCTCGCCGAAGCTGCCGCTGCCGCTGCCAGAGGAGAGGAAGAAGACAGGAGCAGTTTGGAGATAGCAGCCACGATGCTGGGTCGTGGCTGCCGCCCAATTCCAGTGCCTTACGCCGGGGCTCTGAGATGTAAGTCAAAGCCTGCAACTCAAGTCAAACAGACCCTTCTTGATGCAAGTCAAATATGATGCAAGTCAAGCAGCACGTAAGTCAAGGTTCCACTGTATTCATCTCTTACTTCTATTATTTCCCTTGTCGTTCAACGCCCAGAGTTCCTCTGGTTAAGTTGGGCGGTATATAAATGGAAATAATTATAAAATAAATAAATAAATAAATAAAGTTGACAAAAAACTTTTCACCATGCTCATTGCAGGGCAATGTTTTAATTCTCATCCTAGGATAAGGATGAGAGAAGTGAGACTTTCATTAATACCACCATCCTTTACCAATGATCTGGCTGGAGGGATTATTGAAAACTGGACCCTATAATATCCAGATGGCCAAAGGCCAGACTTATTTTATCCCTGTTCCTGGCTAGTTAAACTGTAATACTGTACGCAATGACCTGGCTTTAGGTTCCATTGAGTACTGTGGATTGCTATGCAACTCTCAGTGAAGGTTATTCACAAACAGATAAACAGACTGGTTGATTGATTCATCAGAACAGATATCATCATCATCATTATTATGTAATGAAGAAAAATTATGGCTAACATTTTGAAATTACATACATACCACAGCAGTAAGAAGTCTGCTTTTCTTGAAAGCAGTAATGTAATACTGAACCTCTCATACCAAGATGACCTTTGAGTCTTCCTTTAAATGTAATCTAGCGTAAAAAATGCTTGAGAAGACAGCTGCATTGCTACAGGCTTTTCCAGTTACCAAAAATAAGCAAGTAGGGCTGTTAATATTTAGTCTGGTCCTTCCCAGTAAAGATGTACTAAACTTTGAGGATCATGCAATTATTGGCTAGAAATGACTCCTACAAACAATGCTGTTTAAGGTGCAATGAGAACAAGCCCAAGCAAGAGTTTAGGAAATCTAAGTGGGCAGATTTTCATGAAGGAGATAAATGTAGCATCATTATTATTGTTTACAGGTTTTAACAATCTGTATGCAATTGCTTACCTCCAAAGTGTTGAATGGGATAAATTTAGAAACGTAAGTGGAAAGGAATAAAAAGTGATAGTAATGAAGCAAATGCTTTAAAATTGTACTTTAAAGATATTCTGTTATTTCTATATTTGACTAAAGTGGACTTAAAAATCTGACAATGTTATTTTAAGGGCACAATTTCCTTTGACTTCACAACTACACGCTTATGGCAAATCTTGCAATTTCAGTCAACTGAAATTGAAATAACAGGTCATTCATTGTTTTGGCAAGGTCGAGAATTCTTAAACAAAGGCCTATCAGCTATAATTCATAGAAAGAAAGAAAGAAAGAAAGAAAGAAAGAAAGAAAGAAAGAAAGAAAGAAAGAAAGAAAGAAAGAAA
>JAHTLZ010003526.1:52839466-52859040 GCA_023846285.1 Phrynocephalus versicolor
GAAGAAGAAGAAGAAGAAGAAGAAGAAGAAGAAGAAGAAGTTGATTTCTGCCATGTGAATTGACTGCCTGGTATCCAGGAGATGAGTCATGGAAACTGGACTTCTTTTTTTGTGGAACTGAAGAAGTCCAGTTGCCATGACTCGACCCCTCACCTGGATCACTGAGAATCTCTACAGACAGGCTGCCCTGGTAGTTTCCCTAGCAATGTGCATGGAGGGTGAGACTCTTCCTGGCTCATTACAAGACACTGAAGTGGTCATTGCTATATACCAGTATTTCCCAGCCTTGTGTAACCGAGGGGTTCTTGGAATGAAGCTCCCCGAAAACCTGAGCAGCACAGCTGGAGGTGAAGGCAAAATGGAGGGAGAGAGAATATTGGGAAAGAAGACATAATGTTCTGGCTGCTATCGTCAGCCAGAGCACTCCACACTGCAACATTTGTTGTAGGTCCCACTTGACAATGAAGCCACTTCACGTCCTGCTGCTAATTCTGAGGATGTCCGGAGCCACTTCAAGGGATAAAACCAGCAGTTTCAAAGTAATAAATTAGCCTGCTTAAAACCAACAGAAAAGGAAGACATGCCAGCAAAGCAAAAGAATCAAGACTAAATGTTTATGGAGGAACAAAAAACTCCTTCATCTGCCAGGCCGAAATCAGTAAAGTTACTTTTTTTTTTTTTTTTTTTACAATAATGGTCCAGATCCTCAAGGCACTAAGAGCAGTGGCCATTCTTGAGGAGGGGTTCTGGGAACAGCAGTTCAAAGGCTTCTAGACATCCAAAAGACTATCTACACACCAGACAAAATTCCCCGAGGAGATAATTCCATAGGGAGAAAAACACAGCCATTGGAAAGACAACATCTCTGTTCAGTATTTCATGTGCTTTTGAAAGTAAGAGGGAATGGCAAAGCTTCTCCAAGAATGAACTGAAGCAACTGAACAAGGTGTCTATTGTTACCCAAAGCTCAGTTTAAGATATGAAACATAGGGCTAATCTTTTCAGTCTTTTTTAAAGAACAAATAATTACATCCCCAAGAAAAACTTTGTAGGCTACCACAACATGACAAAATTAGCAATATGCCTCATATTAAATTACTGTATAGAGGAACACTTATTTGTTTTTTTAAAAAATGGAAAACTACATAAATGCTACCGTTTACCTGCAGTGAGATAAAGAAATATATTTCTATATGCACTGGAAAAATACATATTAAGAATTATTCCTTCATTGAGAACAAAAGTGGTAAAGTAATCTCAGTCATAATAATACAAATAAGAAGTCATAGATACTGAACTAAACTTAAAATACATTCATCAGAATTTATCTGCCATGAAGAATAACTTTGATCAAAAGCACACAAATCTCTCTAATAACTGGGTCGCAGAATAGGATTTGCATTCTGTGTAAAAACGGGGGTAGGGGGGAGAAAGATGAAGAAGAATTACATAAACAGAGTTTGGTCACTCCAGCTAACTGACAGTCGGAAGAAATATTATCTCGGCAGTTTAGTTACCTACCAGCATTGATTGGATTTCAGAAATTTAAATAATCACCCTTATAAAACACCACCATCTCCTGGACCCCAGTTGCAGGAATGGAAGCAGCTTGCTAATGACAAAGAGAGCAAGGAATGGGGTATTCAATATTTGACAATGAATAATGTATAGTTAATTAGTTTGTGTAAATCGAAAGAAAGCGAGAGAAAGAAAAAGAGAAGTGGTGTGTGTAGGTACTTCCTGAACTCTGGCTGGAATTTTTAATAAAGAAGTGACACAGCACTTTCCAGGGGAGGAACCTCTCAAGTTACTAACTGAAGGAAAGAGAAATACATAGCATGCCTGACTTCATTTTTGTATATATTCAGCTGCTTCTTGATGTATCAATCCCTTGTGTAACCATAACTTATTTTATCAAACTTAATCAAGTTTGCCAGTGCCACTGACCCAGTGAACTTTCTATAGCCTGGTTGTGGAGTGAGGTCTTGTGTACTTGGCCAACAGTCAATCCACTAGATTGCAGCAGGTCACTAGCAACTGCAAACTCCTCTCAATAGTTGACCCCAATGGAATGTTTCACACTGTTTCCAGGCTTCTCTTTTCTGCCCCCCTCAACTTGCCTCTTAGATACTAAATTCCACGGTCATACTTGACTTTGTACACTTCCAAGGGTTACCCAGCTGTTCCTCTAAAAATCCAGTGTCCAGCTATCTTCCTGGATATTAACATGACTATAAAATCATGGATTGGAGCACTTTGTAAAATTCAGCAAATCCATTTCTGGTGCATTTGCTATCATCATCTACTTGGAGCTTCAGCAACTAGGGCTGTTTCAGATAATAGCAAAATGCCCATACTTACTCATTCTGGAAATGTATATTTTGATAGAAATGTTCTTCCAATTTTTCGTAATCATAGTCACCATCGTCATCAGTTTCCACTATCAAAGTTGTTCCTCCAGAACCCATTCAGGAACAAGTTGATATGCTCCTATGATATACTGTATCCTATGATATGAAATGTTCCATTTCAACTGCAGCCAAGAAATGTCATTCAAATATTTGTCTGTGAAATATCACTCCTTACCAAAATAGAGCCGGATTAGACATAAAGGCCAGAACTTAGAGCAGCCAAAGAGGGTTGAACAAGCAAGGCCTGAGTTCAAGTTGTCCCTTTTATATGAAATTCAGAACTTGTGGAGAAGCCACCGGGTCTCGGGTCTGCTTCAGTGTCCTGCAGTGGGCCAAGAAGACTTTTGCTCTCCATCCACATTGCCAGGTCTTAGCACGACCTTGCCAATGACAAAAAGAACATGACCCATGTGGTCCTCAGAGTTTGGAGGAGAATAGAATACAAGTGGCAGATAAAAGAATACCTGGACTGCTGCTACCATCACGAAGGCTTGTAAATTGGCACAAAGCAGAGGATTGCAAGAGATGATGAATTCTCACTACACTGATCTGTTACTTAAAGGTCTGGTTGCTCTACGTTAGAAACAGAGATCTTCATATGTTACACATTAACACTCCCATCTCCAGACCGGCTGAATTTAACCTACATTTTCAATTCCCAGCGCGTGACTTTCATGTTAACTACTGAAGTTTCATTTTCACTTCCAAAGGTACTGCACATACTGCTCTAGACACTTTTCCTCCCTTTTGCCCCTAAAAGCTATTTCAGCGCTGCAGATTTGACATTTTGTGTTTGACAAGAGAGTGAACAGATTGAGATATACTCTCACACCAAAACACTTCACCTTCTGCCTGAAAAAAAGCCTTCTTCAACCTTGAATAAAAAGAAGACCAGTATAAATGGGAAAGGCCTGGCCTACCTTAGATCCCTAGCTACTAGACATGGGCATGGAGTGGCGAAATTTTAGTTTCCATTACCGTTTGTTGTTTCCGTTACGTAACGAAACGACAAACGAAAATTGTGCTGAAAATGCAACAAAACGAACAGAACCACTGAAATTGTGGCCGTTACGTTTCGTTTCCATTAATGGCGACGTGCAATGAAATGAGCTGTTTTAAATGTTAAAAAACGCCCTGGACATCCATAAAAATGCAGCAATAATTATTTATATTGTCTGATAATACCTACCAGGGGGGTTGGGGTCCTTAAAACGTTTGTTTTTGTCTTCTCCCATTGCGATGTATTTTTCTTTTCCCTTTAAAATGGATGTCGCCACCAGCCACAAAATGGAGGCAAGCCATGTGATGGGATCATGTTCAACCAATAGCATGCCCAGGTTGCAGACTGGGTGGGCACATCTGGCTGCCACAGAGGGCATAAAAACTCTGGCAGCCCCTGTCCTCTTTGCAGTCTCTGGTGGGAGTTAGGGTGGGATTGCTGTCTCTGCTGCGACTCTAACTTCAGTCCTGCAGCCTCCCTGTGTGCGTGCGTGCTGCGTACCTCTCAGTGAGTACCCTCCCTTGCCCTGCAGTACAGTCACTCTGCGGCTGCCTTGCACCCTGGGCAATGCCCGCCGCTGCCTTAGCAGCCTCCCTGCATACCTAGTCGATACTGTGTCTCTGCCAGCATTCATTTTTTTAGTGTTTTCCCTCTGGTCTGGGATGCCTGCGCACAGAAATGCTTTAAAAATCGTGCAAAAAGCGGGTAGAAACGACAAATGAAAAAATGAAAAACGGTAACGAAATTGTTCAAAAAATTCACGACAAATGGAAACAAACCGAAACAGACACCTCAATGACAAACGAAAAACCGAAATGCCATTTTTCTGTTTCGTGCCCATCTCTACTAGCTACCATTACCATAGAAACCTTATGTCCATTTTGAAAAGAGAGAATAGTAAACAGTAGTAACAGCCAGTCACATACACACATGAGCCATACAAAGCAAGGTGTCTGGCATCTAAAGCCAACCAAGTTAGTTTGTCACATGAGTCCCAAAGTCTCACACAAACCTTTTCCTATCCTTAGGAAATGAAGGACATTCGGTATAGAAGCAAGGCCTTGTCCACACATGGCAGTGGGAGCAGGCTGAACAGGATCACTAGGAGGTCCAATATGCCATTTTGAGTCATTCTCATATCCAAATGGACCTCAAGGAACTCTATCGGTTCTACAGCAGCTGGCTGTCAAAGTGCCGTTATCCCGAAGTGGCACAAGAAGCAGCGACTCCCCAGTACTGGCAATGTAATCACTGCCTTCGCTCCGTCACATCCTCAAGTTTTGTTGTTGTTGTTGTTGTTGTTTGGGGGGAATAGGCCAGTAAATATTCACTACATCACTTCAAAGACCTAAACACTAAAGGAAAGCACATGTGTATTTTGACAGCAGGCCATGCTGCATTACACAATATTGGCAAATCAAAAGGAATTACCTCTCTGATCACACCCTTAATTAGGCCCAAACTAGATACTCCAGTTAACAAACCATCAGAAGCACAGTTTTGTTAAGGGGGGGGGGGAGTTTATATCACAATTGGCTTCAATCCATATTTTGAAAATTAGTTTGACATTCATTTTGCAACTAATCATTTAGTATAGCTTTGTTTGCATGAGCGCTGAAAGATCTGCATGCTTAGAGGAATAATGTTGTCCAAATTAAGGAAATAAGCAGAGATGCTTGACCCTAACTTTCTGTTCCTGCATGGTATCCAAAATCTGTTGGTCATATCACTCTGCCTAATGATAAAGTCAGTTGTCTTCTGTTTTGAGTCATGGTGAACAGGAAGATTTGACTTACATCTTCTGTACTGTTTTGTGTACTTACGCTTAACTGATTTCCAAGCAGGCAAGTAGAAATTCTTATGACATTTGCCCATTTGAATTGCTCCTAGTTTTGAGAGCAAAAGCATAGGTTACAGAGAGCCTCTTATTAGAAGCTGAAATCCAAACAATAATCAGTATATAAGCTATTTGGAAAGCTCAGTGGGTTGGCCCACTTGGCTACAGGCAAGGGACTTGAAGTCCAATCCTGCCCAATGCATCCACAGAGAAGAAGCAGCCTGTGCAACTTTGAGCTCACTGGATAGTCCCAGAGGAAGAAGGAGTAAAAAAAAAAAAATGACTAGAAAACCCGGGGAAGAATCACCATAAACTGGAATTGACCTGATAGAACATAATTGTTAATTAATATTATCAATTTTTTCACACACTATTTTTGTCAAGTAAATTAGATGTTTGGGATTTTACTTATTCCAAAGTTCAAATTTCAGTCTGTTATGGGTATTTTCTGACACTCAGGTAGGCTTTGTTGTGAATGCTATACACATAGAATGACATTTGTTATACCGTAAATGTAACAATTCAATCAATATATGGATTTAGCTAAAAGAAAAAACAGTGTGCCCATAGTCTATGGCCTTTTTACTGATAAAACATGATGATTTTTACCCTTAACTAGAACTTTCTCGCCTGCTCATGTTTATGCAAAATTTAAATTTTGGAGGAAGAAGAAGGAGAAGAAAGGAACACGGTAACATCAGAAGAAAATATCAAAGGATCTGTCACAACATCTTAAGGCTTTTATCAAAGTAGTAAGAGAATACATTAAAAGCAACAATATATGTAGCTTACATGTGACAGGACTACGAACTCTTCAGTATGTTTGATGAACATAGGTAGGTACATGATTTGCATGCATGCTTTGTTTGTGTGCCAGGCTCTGATTATAGAATTAATATCAAGAGGAAGAGGAAATCAGGTAAAAAGTTTGAAAGTTCAGTTTCCTTCAGCCTATATACAGTGGTACCTTATGTAAAGGAATTAGTTCATTCCAAATGAAATTCTGTTAAGCAAATTTTTCTTTGTACAAATTTCACATAGGAATGCATTGGAAGCAGACTAATCCTTAATTGCGACCGTTTTTCTGTTGTATGGATTTGCCCCATATGCAACTATGTTAACCGATTTCCCCTTCTCTGGAAATTTTTTCCTTTAAGCGAATTTTCTGTTAAACAAACCACTTGTTATACGAGGGTCCACTGTATTTTCTTTTGTACAGTCTCACCAAGTTCATACAGAAAGAATATATGTTGCCGACTCACCAACAGTCTTAAGTCATTTCATCTTCCAAGCACAGGTGCTGTTCGATGCATAAACAGAACTCTTAAAATATATTTGTATTCAGGAAGACACTGTAGCCCTCTAAGTTATTTGGTCACTTGCCGTCAAGTTAGAAACAACTTATAGCAATCCTAACAGACCTTTCAGTGGGCTGGATTGCTCAATGAGTTAGTGTATCTGGCTTCAGAGCTTGAAGGCAGGAGTTCATTTCCCCACTAAGCCTCACTAGAAGATCCAGCCTGTCTTGCCTTGGCCAAGCTGCACGGTCCCAGGATGCCCCTAGAAGAAGCGAATGGTCAACCACATCTGAATAGACTTAGAAAAACCTGGAAAAGGCTTGCCATTTTTCATAATTTACTTGGTGGTACATAATTAATAGGGTTTTTTTAAGGTAAATGAGATAATCGAGGAGTGTTTTTCCCATTTCCACTCCCCTAATGAGCTTTCATGGCTAAGTGGGGATTTGAACTTAGGGCTCCAGAGTCCTAGCCCTTGTGCAATAGCAAAGGGAGGCACTCACTATATAAAAAATACACAGTTGAGTTGCAAGCCCTGGAGGTCAAAAAATTCTATTCATGTTTTCCACCTGCATGATGGGAATCATACTGCATAAGCAAACAGGATTGTAGTCATGACAGAATACCCCACTGAACTGTCAACACCCCACTGCTTTCTGAAGAAGTTTCCATGATGCATTTGGGGTGTTGGAGTTCTTCCAAGGCACCTTCTAAAAAGCCTAAAGAGGAGCATGACTGCTATTCCCAGAAAGCAGCATGCCAAGTTCCATGTTTCTGTGTCATTAACAGGAAGCAAAAATGTCAGTACAGATCTATGGGTGAGTGCCACAGAATTCTTCCTGGGGAAGAATCATTGTTATGATTTGTTTATTTATTATATTTATGCCTTGCCTTTCCATACCAAAAGAGCATTTAGTCTCAAGTTGCCCCACCCCCTTCTTACTGACAGAACTATATAAACACAGAGAAGAAGAGAAGGAATCAGAAGCACCTTTGTTGAAACAAGACTGAAATATATATACCATTTCTTCTCTTGACAACGCAATAGCTTGGTCTTCTCTGCCAGGAAGAAGTCCATTTTCAAACACAGGACTTCTTTCAAATGACTGATAGGTAGAAAAAGTTTAAGTAGGTCATACTGAGGCATTATGGGAGGGTATTGATATTTCCTCAACCAACCTGGTCAAAATGAAACTGTTTTCAAAACTTGGAAATACTTCAGTCTCATCTCTGTTGCACAATGACCATATTTCTGATTTAAGTTTACCACTAACGATCAGCAGCATGATACAACATTGGACTCTTTATCTATATCACAAAAGGACTGTTTCCTAATAAAGCTACCAGCATGTTTTATGTTGCTTTCTTCTTGGTTCCTTTTTTTATGAACTCAAGAGGCCTCTCAGAAGCAGCCTGGCTGTCTCTTGCAAATACTATTTTTTGACAAAATGCATGCTGGATCACACTGAGTTAAGAAAAGCAACAACAAGCTCAGAAAGTATTGAATCATTAATTATCTCCCGCTATATATGCTTAAAGAAATCACAGGAAGCCCCACTTTGAAACACATCGGTGGAGGTATCCAGCAGAGACCCCAATGGTCTTTTCAACACACTAAATACATGAACATCTTAGTATCACTCCTGGAATAATGCCATTATTTGTATGAATCGTCAACCGTCTTTTTCTGGAACAATAACAGGTCAGCTTCAGTGTAAAATGATGCCAAGCATTCAGCCTTGCTTAAACAAAAGGCAATTGTACATGAACCACTATTGTCATAAAAGGAAGATCAATCCCATTTTAAAAGCAACACTAGGAATTAATCCATGTGCTACACCTCAGTCTTTATCATCAAAACCAGAACAATTCAACTACTGGGGCTTATGTCAACCAGCAACTGAGACTATATCTACTTGCATGTAACAGTGGTTTGATACCACTTTAATTACCTGGGTTCTATCTGGTGGTGTTCCGGGATTTGTAATTTGGTAAGGTTCTTAAAACTTTCTGGTATGGTTCAAGAGAAAGCACTGGGGCACTCAAGCACAGAATTCCAAGTTCTTCACCAAACTGACTCCAGTTCCCCTCCCCCACTGGCACTGCTGACTGGGGCTTCTGGAAGTCGAGGTTTGTGCCAGCTAAAGGATTAAGTGAGATAAGACCCACTCATTTAGAATGTAATGGCCAGAATCCCATTGTGAGATTCAGTGCCCCAAAGTCTATGGAGTGTTCTTACATTGAGGCTATTCGCTTTTGAAAGATATCAATTTTGTTTCGCAAAAACAACAGAAAACTAAACTTTAACACACGTGACACATCTAGCCCTCAAAAAGGGGGGGGGGCAAAATGGCCTATGCAGATTCTCCAGATCTTGTTAATACCCATGGAGCAGATGTTAAGATAAAGTTATCAATCCTTGTGGGCTATGAGAAGAGTTGTTTCCTCTCTCAAAACAGCTGTGTGCCTAAAAACCCTACACTATAAGCACACACATTGTGCTGATTGCTGTCATCAATGTCTTGTGACCGCAGTTAACGTTCATATAGGTTCATTCATTGCCTTTTTAATTTTACTGACTACTTCTATTGTTTTTACATTATGAGCCTGGCAAGGACAACGTTGTTGACCTGCTAACCTTCCTATATCTTCTGGGCACATATGATTCAGATATATTTAACGTGTATATAGATTTAATTCTGTATGTTCAGGCTTGTTTTCTAAGCACCGTTTGGAGAAATCAGGAAGGAAATGAACTATTAAAATGGCCATTCAGCACAGTTTCAGAAGACACAAAGGTATCTTTTGACATATAGTCAAGAGATGCTCCCCATTCAATAGGGCAACCCGGATTTTTAAAAAGCACAACATCAAAATTTACAAAATCATTGGAAATCATGTTACAGATACTACATAAGCCGGAAACCCAGAGATAAGCGTCTCGTGCGAATGGAAAGATTCAGCAAGGATCGAGACACACAATAAAGGAATGGTTCTTTTTTTAATTCTAAGAATTAACTTTGAAATAATTAAATGTTATCATTTAGAATGGAAAATTGACATTGATTAAATAAAGCAGGAACATTCCAGTTTATGTTGTAGCAAGAGACTTAAAAATTATTTAAACAAGAATCTCGGGCTCCACCAATCTTCCATGTGATTTTATGCTTAATTTCACCCATTGAGCATTTTTTCCTACAGAATGCATCATGAAACACATTGCGGGGATCAAAGAGAAAGGTAATTTTTATTAATTCAGTTTGGATAGGAAGCAGGAATATATCAAGTTGCTATCATGTTATTGAAGACGAAGATAAACTGGAGCCCCTGTTGGTGTTTATAATTGGATGGAAAATGTTTCAGGGAATATTCACTGTAGAAATGAAAGAAGCTGCTGAATCAGTTATGCCATAGCAAGGATGCCCAGTGCATGTGAATTAAAACACTGTGGTTAAACTTGGGATGTATCTCTTTGGGGAAGGAAGATGCTGATTTGAACCAGAGGTCCCACATGAGTTACTGAAACAGGAAATAATTTATTTACTTATTTGTTCATTTATTGGGTTTCTATACATCTTCCACCCCCCATCTAGCTGCAAGGCTAGTCTGGGCTGTTTGCAGCAATAAAAGAATGCAACAAAGCAAAATAATAATTAAATAGTGCAATGCAAGACAACACAATAAACAATCTGAAAAGCAATAATCAAAATAAACAGCAGCAACAAATGTTACGGTGGGCTCCTCATGCAATATCTCTTCATTCGCATAAGGCAGTCTTGTGAAATTAAGACTCCACAAACTCCTCAAGGACCAAGCATTCTAAGATGCCACACCTTCCAGCAGCCCTCACTCAAGCCATGTACCATTATTGAGTGATTTAAACCTCCTGCATAGAGCTGGGCACGAAACAGAAAACTGATGGTTTGGTTTCTTCTGTTTGCCCCCCCCCCCAGTTCATTTCATTTGTATGAATTTTTAAAACAAAAAAAATTGTATGAAATGAACCAAAATGAACTGGTTCAACTTACCTGGACCGCCACTGCCGGGGGACTGCCACCACTGACAACGACGACGATGCCAGGGAAATGCTGCCAATGCTGCCAATACCGATCATGCAGCGCCAGGGGCCAGGTTGGCACTTTTTAATTTATTATTATTATTTTTAAAAAATTACAGTGCTGACCATGCTACCCCAGGGGCTGGGTTGGCGCTTTTATTTTATTTTATTTTATTTTATTTTATTTTATTTTATTTTATTTTATTTTTACAGCACCAACTACGCGGCCCCAGGGGCTGGGTCAGCACTTTTAAAAAAAATTCAATTCCCCAATGCCGGGGGCTCCCCCCCCCCCGCCACAGCTGAGAGGCACTAGCAGCCGTGTGCCCCACTTTTATTTATTTTTTTAATTTTATTTTTCTCCTGGCCTGCTGGCTCACAGGCCGAACTGGCTGGCCCATGAGCCAGAAGGATTTTTTAATTCTATTTATTTATTTATTTATTTATAATTATTATTTTTAAAAGTCCCTGATGCGGGCCTTCCTCCCCCCCCGGCCCGCTGCCAGAGTTCCAGGCAAGGAGACTGGTGGCGACTGGGAAAGGTAGGAGACAGTGAGCATATTTGATGGGTTGGTTCGTTATTCATTTCGTTGGCTAACGAAACAAATAATGAATAATGAAATGAATTAAAAAATCATTTTTGCCCATCTCTATTCCTGAATGATACAAAATGACCAACTTCAGCAAAATACAATTATATCATTAAAACGTGATACAAGCAAACGTTTGATCTATTTCATATTCACATAACCCTGACCCTTACGTCAGCTGGCAGATTGTAGCCAGCATGGAAGGCAGTCAAAATTGGCTATTGCTTGTCTTCTTGCCCATTCTCCTATGTTTCACTGCCACCAGCCATGTGGCTTAACCCACACACAAATCTTAAAAAAAAAATGGGTGGTTCTGCCAGACTTGGTTATGGAATGGCTGCTGATGCCACTGGCCTTCTATTCTGGTGTGAATTATAATTGCAAAGACAGTAGTGGTAGCTGACTGGCTGGCTGGCTGGCATCACAAGCTGAATTAGCTTATCTTCTTTCAGATAAGCTACAGTAGTTTGTTATAGACCTTCGATCCAAGAACACAGGCTAGCAATGCTTGCTGTCACCACTCCTTCTGGTACGTTCACCTCTGCTGACTCCCGGTGCATCATGGGAGAAATGAGGCAGAACAAACAGCAGCTTTCTGCATCTCCATCCAGAAGAGAAAGACAATGAAGCTGTATATATGAGCCACTATTGCTTTCCTGCAACATGGGAGTGAGTAGAAGGCCAGCCATTGCAAACTCATCTGCTCCTCCTCATCCCGCCACTGGTGCTGCAGAAGCTATCAAACAGCAACAGGTTTTTGGGAAGAGAGAAATCTTAAGATTTTGCCTGAGTCTTGGTTCTTTCCATGACCTCAGCAGAAGGAGATAACATAACTTTTCCTGCCATGGACTCACTGGCTTAGCTAGGGAGGGGCGGAAGAATGCATTTGCCCTGGGTCATGCAGCAATCCGGGGGCGCCTGGAGGGGGAGCAGGAGGAGGAAGCCATATGCCATCCCACCAGCAGTCCTCCTTTTGCCCCACTAAGGATTGGCGATCCTTAGTCGGGGAGAAAGGAGGAGAGGAAAGGAGGCATTTTTTTTCCCAAGCAGCACCTCCATCAATTGCTCCCTCCTTCTCCTTCCCTCCACTTGGCGAATGTTAGTCCAGGGAAAGGAGGAGAGGGAAGCATGTGGCGGAGGTGCTGCTTTGAAAACATTGCCTGCTTCCCTCTCCTCCTTTCCCTGGGCTAACAATCGCCAAGCCTTAGCTGGGGGAAAGGAGGAGGAGGAAGCATGCTATGGAGGTGAGGCTTGAAAAAATAAACATCGCCTGCTTGGCGCTATCTGCACGCTGTACAGTTTGCACTGGACAGTCTTAACTGAAAAGGAGACCCACAAAGAGTGCATGAGGAGAGATACTTCTTCCCCTCCCCTATTGTCCCCCCAGGGTCTGCCCCCCTTGCTGGGTGGGTAAGAAAGAGTTGGGGGGAAGGAGTGGCTGCAAAAACTGACTTTGTTCTCAGGCACTCCAAACTCTATGTGGATCTTCAGACACTGTGTTACAGACTTATGGGTGGCTCATGGGTTAGCAGGTGGACAAGACCCCCTTACACAGACTTTGACCCACCCATGATCCTAACATTTTAAGGATAGGCATCCATTTGCTCTGGCCAAAAACCACCTATGAGCAGGTTTTTTCATCTGAGTCATCATGCTCGTTTTGCCCCGAATCTGGTTTATTCTATGAGTCAAGTATCTTTTGTTTCAAGAGGCCGGAAGCCAGAGATGGGAGGAGAAGGACTCTCCTCAAGACTTGGGGCTATTCCATTACAAAGGCATACTCCTCAAACAAGAAGGAGAACCTAGTAACCTATAAAATGGCTTCCCAGTCTGGTCTAGATTTCTCAAGTAGTCGTATTGTCCCAGCGATAAACTTTTCTGCATCAACACACACAGTTAGATAGTGTGAATGACTGTGTCAGTGGGGCCAAAATGTTGTTTTATCAACTGGTCTTTTTCATCTGTCTTCTGTAGGAAAGACCACTTCAGCTTATTGATTGTATAGCATTTTATGCTGCCACTCTAAAGAAATGGATTAAAATGCTGGGGTGCAGCAATGTTTTGTGAATCTATATGCCCTAAAATGACTAATTCAACTTGAACAAAGCCAGCACTCCCATGAATTAACAAAGGTCAGTTGTATTGGTCTTGGAGCAAATATGTTGAGCTGAACCATAATTGCTCAGGGACATGAAATTTCATTACTCTATATTTAGAACTCCCTTTAAATAGGGTTACAGTCTAATGGTTACAAAATTAAAATAATTAAGGAGAGAACTGTGGTGTAACTTGTACAGAACAAAGGGTGGGGAAAGAAAGAAACTCCTAGCCATTTTATCTGAAAACAAGATGTTCTGCGTGTCTTCCCCATAGTCTAATTAATTAGAGGTATTTCCACATATTAAGCATTGCAACCCCAGTGTACTGAGCTTTGAATGAGTGTTTTAATTGGTACGTACCCATAATTTTTCCAAGTGTCCTGCATCTACATATGCTTCATGTCTTCTAGGATTTGCAATACATATCCCATTCCTCCTGGCCATTCTGTATTTTCTAATCTAATTGTTGGATGGTAAGTAGAAAATGGTTTTCTTAAATGGCTATAGTCACACACACCACTTCTGCTTAGTGGCATCTTAAATTAAATTAACGGAGCTGGGAGGCAAACATTAGGATCTTGGACTTCACCCCAACAGTCCTATCTTTCACTGGGAGGAAGACATAGATGGGAGGACATTTGCAGTGCCTTAAATCGCCAAAGCAAAGCAGAGCTAGCTGCTTATATAATGCCCTTAGCACTTAAAACACTCTCTGGGTGTTTTAGAGTTTAATGTTGCAAGGCTACACATTGCCCGCTGGGTACTCATTTTACCAGCCTCAGAAGGATGAAAGGTAGAGTTAACCTCAAGCGGGCAACACAAGCCTATTGAAATCTAATTCAGGTCATGAGCCAATGTTTCACTGCAATACTGCAGTTTACCCACTGCACCATGAGGCTCCAGCACCATTCTCAGCTAGTTTGCCATTGGATTGGACAGAATGCCCAGTAGCAAATGTTGGCTCAAGCAAGGCACAAAACCTAGATATTCATAAGTCGTATATGCACAAGTATTCACATACAAACAGAGAGTCAGCTCCTTCAGATTCATCCCATTTAGTCTACATTCCAGCTGGACAGTTCCTGTCAACATTCAAGGTTTATAACTGCTCAGTTGAGAAAGAAGGCAAGCAGGGATGTGTTGGCTGTGGTAGCCTGAGCCAAGGAGAAAGCAATGTCCCATTTCCCTTAATGGACCAACCTCCTCCACACTGCCAGTATCAAAGACAAAGCTAGTGGGTAAGTAAGCCAGCTGGTTGTCAGTCCCTCCATCCAGCCCTTACAAGATGGATATACCAGGTGCAAAAGCTCCCATGGGTCTATCAGCCTCTCCCAAATAATTAAGGACCTGAAGAATTGCTGGTCTCAATGGGTTCACCTTTGGCAACATGGCAGCTGTCCAAATCTCCTCAGTCTTACTTCCTAGTTCTCAATGATCACTGTGGAGCCAACCATCACTTCCAGCCCCTTCAAAGACAGCAAATTGGGGAACTGAACTTTTAACCTCTGGCTCTACAGCCAGAGATCTGAACCACAGGTGGAACTGTGGTGGAACTACATAGAAGCTGTGAACCACACATTCAGTAAATGTGTGGTTCACAGCTTCTATGTAGTTCCACCACAGTTCCACCTGTGGTTCAGATCTCTGGCTGTAGAGCCAGAGGTTAAAATCAACCTCTTGCTTTTCAAATAATGGGTCAAAAACATTATTAAAATATATGAGACCATCTGCTGTTTCATCTAGACTGGCATATACTGTACTATTGTATAAACATTGGTTTTCGAGAAGTATAGGTAGAGCTGTTGCATGTTTCTAAAATGGGAATAAAAATGGGAAATAATGTTTGTCAGTGCTCAACCACCACATCAATTTTTTTCCAGTACTCAGACTTAGAATATACAAATCAGAATAAACTGAAGGGCTCTGAAGTAGTACATTGTAATCTGAAAACATTTTTGTAGTCCCTAATATCTGGATATGTTCTATGGTAGAAGCAGAGTATTGTTTCGATATGTATACTCAGTTCTACTGTATAATACGGAATCGTGGGTTTTAATGGGCAGAAACATTAGAATATGGATTTTTCACATATTGCAAAGAATTGGTATTATGTAAGCTAAGTATGTGACCAATGAAGACATGCCAAGGCAAAAGAATAAAGATGGGGACAATGGTCCTGTTGACCCTCAGCAGAGTATAATGCTTTGCTAGCAGTAACTCTGTCAGAGATTACAAAGTGCATCCACCAACAACAATGGGATTAATACTTGTAGAAGGAGGAGCTGGATTCCTCTTTGGACAAACTCCTAATGCATGAAAATAATTCTGTCTCTGAAAAAAAAAACATAACCTCTAGGTCACAAACTGAGAAACTAAAGGTATGTATTGTTACAGCTGATCATTCAAGGTAAAATTAATGGGGAAAGAAGTGCATGAAGGACATACATTAGAAACTTGAAAAACCTCTAGATGCAACACAACTGAAAAACCTTCACTGAGCTTTGGTGTAACACAGCATTTTAATCAAATCTGCTGCATTCAGTCAGAAAAGCCACAATGGCATCCAGCCTCTCGGAGGAGGAAAATGGGAAGTAGAGGAAACAGTGTGGTATTCCCAAGTACCAGAGTTTTAGGGTAAATCCCTGACCTCCGGCATCGCTTCCTCCCCACTGCCCCATACATTCAGAGATTACCCATTGGGCCCAAAACATCTCAGGTCCACTTGTAAACATCCCAGTCTAGCAGAAGGTGCCTTAGTCTGTCTACTATGTTCCCCATACTTTTCTCTCTTCTCCCAGTTATGAATCAAAGCAGGTTAGTGTTCAAGTATTCAACTTACTGGCAATGGTGTCACTGTATCTTTCCATGTATATGGTGATTTGTTTTGTTAGTAATATTAGAGGTAGAACGGGAGTATTGAGTGGGAAGAATTTTGCTGTGTTCTCAAAGATGAATAACTGTTTCCTGAAGCGGGCCAAAATATCTTTCACTGTAGCCAACTGGTGGAAGTGGAGGGGATTTGTCATGCTTCCTCAAATGTAAAGAATGAAACTTCTCTCATTGCCAGCACATATCTGGAAGCTGAGTCATGGCTACTGGACTTCTTTTTCTTGAGAGATAGAAATTCGCTCCTCATCCAAACAGCTTCATCAGTCTGAATACAACTAGTGCGAGTCCTCCATCTTACAGTCAGCTTTGACCTCTTGTCTCCCTGCTCTGAAATCATATTCAGACCAACAAGCCTATTCAGGCCATGAACAATGGCCTGAATAGGCTTGTTAGGTAGACAATAGTATCCATAGGCTTAAGGTGAACAATGGCCTAAGGTGCTGAAACCTATAAAGTATGGGTCGTTAGCTATGTATGGTCTTGGTGGTGAAGGCTTATTGGGGGGGGGGCATTGTTGTAAGCACACCCTAAGTAGCAGATAGATTATGCCTGATACCCCCACCTCTGTTGAGGGAGGGGGTTTCAATGTTCTCGTGAATGGCTTCCCTGACTCCTCTCTCAAACCACTTATCTTCTCTGTCTAATATGTGTACATCCTTTGAAAGAGTGCCCTTTGTCCTTCAAATAGAGGTGTACTACTGATTCTGGTCCTGAGCTGTTACCCCTCCTATGTTGGGCCATCCTTCTGTTTAATGGCTGTTTAGTTTCTCCATTGTAGAGGTCTGCACACTCCTCCTTGCATTGGACCACATATACTATATTGCTCCTTTTTTGTTTCAGACCTACAAACAAACTAAGACAGAGACTTGTCCACCCAAAGGATCTGATACAAAAACAAAACAGGAGCGATATAATTAATGGATATTTATTTCATAGACATTCTAAGAAATTCTGTCATTGAATAGTCATTGCATGAGGCAAGACATATATCAGCCATAACTTTGAGTAAAAGAAACATAGTTGAAGAGAGATACTGTATACAGCTTGAGATGCACACACGCATGGACAAACACATCTGCTATGCATAGTTTTTAGAAAGAGAAAGAAGATGAGAATTTCAGTACAGTACAACTTTAGCAACAAAAACTAGTTCTTATAGAATGAGGGATGTGTAGTGTTATCTTTACTTCTTCACACAAGATCACAGTTGCTGGAATTAAAATGTATTAAAGATTCTCGCATAGAGGAAAGGGAGATGAGAAAAAATGCTTCATGTACATGGTGGGAGACCTGCAAAAGTTTAATGAGTGGGTGCTATCTCTAGGACACTGATTCAAGGAGCAGCTTGAATAGCTAACAAGGGATAGTCACTAGTACCACTGCTGTCTCACTTGAAAGAAACACAAATTTAATTTTAGAACACAGAAAACCTTCATGAGTTGCTTAACCTTATTCAGTTATGGTGCAACTGAGTAGCGATGGAATTACAATGAGTTAATTGTGAGTCATGATCTCTGCTCAGTTGGCACTGAAAATAGCATGTTAACCAATCAGTTCCTCTATCAAAGCAAGCGCTGTAAGTTTAACATGGGCATGTAAGTTAATTACTGCTTTTCCAATTAAAAAAGACTGACACATCAGAGCGGCCTTCCTAATCCTGGTGCCAGTATTTAGTGTGAGTTACAAGATTGCGAGCTGAGGAGGTCCCCCTCAGTTGCACAGTGGCATATCCTGTTGTTGTTCCTCATTGCCACTGGGTACTTGCACCACCACGACCTCTCAGCCTTTCTGCTCACAGCAAAAGCTAGCACCTTCTGCTGATGGATATTTTCCTGTAGGCAAAGGTGGGAAGAGAAGTGACATAGCTGTGTCATCGAGCAGATGCCATGCACACCAATCCTTACCATTTCCAGTTAGAAACAATTTTAGCATGGCTGAGAAATATTGTAAAATATTCCCCACAAATTTTGTAGAGGCTGCCATTTCTCTCTTTATTTGTTTATTTATTTTAGAGTAGTTTTACCCCACCTTTCTCCTTGGAAAAGGACCCAAGGTGGCTTACAGTAATGAGGGATAATATACTGTCCAGTACAATTAACACATGCTCAAGTATTAAGAACAAGGAATTGAGGGACATCTTACAGCAGGCATGCCCATCAGCCTTCCAGATGTTTTAGACAACAACTCCCACAGTCCTTTGTAATTGGTAAGCTAAGCTAAGAATTCTGGGAGTTGTGGTCCAAAACATCAGGAGGGCCAAAGTTTGGGCATGCCTGTCTTACAGCATTAATAGACAACATTACATTAATAACGTCATCTTTGCTAACAATGCCCTATAACAGCACTAGTTACAGGGTTCTTGTTTGGTAGTATGTTCCTTCATCCACCTCTACAAAAAAACAAAGGCCAAGGGCACAAATACACCTTCACCAAGCAGCCAATCACCAAGCTGTTTGGGGAATTCCAAGAATTACCAATTTTTTAAACATTGCATTGGGCATACACACCGAAACGCACCCAGTGCACCATATACAACTAAGGGCGCAATGTCACTTCTAATGAACAAACAAATATGCCCATCTATTCCCCCCCTCCAGCCATACTAAATGAATAAGACAAAACAAGATAGACACCCCTCAAGCTAGATTTCCTTGAGATTAACAACCCCAAATGCTATAAGTAGAATAAAACAAGCTGTAAATTTATGCTCCGCTTCTCACAAGAATAAATCTGGATGGAAGTTTTCCAAACTATGCATCAGTGCGAGAATGAAACTGAACCAGCAGTCAGCCTAGCAATCCACCCATCCTAGGCATTTATACTCAAACTTATTGGGTGGAAAAGAGAGAAGCCATAGACCATGATAAATCAGTTTGCCTCAATAATCTATTTAAAAAGCATGACAATGTTTCTTTCCCACCCCCTTGCTCCTCCCATTTCCTCAGAGGTTCTTTAAGGTCTAAGAAATTTCAGCCCTGGAACCTTTCTATACTTGAAAGAAAGAAAAAAGTCGCCCTGTGAATTTCCATTGGGAGGCGCTTAAATGCTGTTTTCCACAAAAAGGAGCGTGAAACCTTAACTAAGGGATAACCTAACAGCCTTTGGCATGCCATGTGCTGTCTATAATCAAGCTGATGGTAGAAGCTAAGGCCTGCTGGGCAGTGCCCCTCCCCTTTGTTCTGAAGAACTATTCTCCACTTCTCATGCTGCTCTCCTGCACAAATTTGCCACTGGAGAACAGTCAAACTCTGAGGCCCCCTTGACCTTGAGGCCTGGGCCAAACAATCCTGTTTGCCAGTCCTATAAGACATCTATCTATCTATCTATCTATCTATCTATCTATCTATCTATCTATCTATCTATCTATCTATCTATCTATCTATCTATCTATCT
>JAHTLZ010003526.1:52873073-52891306 GCA_023846285.1 Phrynocephalus versicolor
ATCTATCTATCTATCTATCTATCTATCTATCTATCTATCTATCTATCATGTCAAGGACAATTGTAATATCCCAAAGGGTCAAATGACAATAAAACAGTATCTTTGGGGCAGAACCATTATTCTTTTGGCCTTAATAAAGAGGAAAGGGGGAGCTCAGCCACTCACTCTGGCAGATGCTAATTGACGTTGAACATCTCCAGCTTTCCAGGGAGAAAAATTTTGCTTCAAAGGAGATTAAACTCATGAGCAAAGTGAGAGTTTCTTTCCCTTATAATAAAGGCTTTTGGGTAGTCATTAAATCTGAATTACAGGTTTAGCAAACACTTGCATAAGAATCATTAATATCCTCCTTCAGGATGTCACATAATTACCAGTGCTGTTCATTTCAGATGTCAGCTCTTTTCAAAATTCAATTATCACAGCCTTTGCCACCAAGTTGCAGCCCTGCCACTTCACCAGGAGAGCTTCTTCCAGGGCCATTTCCACTTGACTGTCTCTCACAATGTACTCATAGCTTGCATGCATGCCTGGTTGACACATCTCCATTACCGTTCCCACAATGAAATTGTTAGTCAAAGAGTGACATTCTTTTGTCCTTTCAATAAGAGGATTCACAGCTGTTTCTTTTCTCTCTCTCCCTTTCTGATTGCCACCCCCCCCCCCTGGATCTTTATGGGTCGTGTGTGTGCCGCTCAAAAATTGGCCTGACTAAGCGTTCAACAGGTATAATACGGGGAAACATTGGACCTGTTGAACTTCTGCCTATCATTTAGCTCTTCTTAACTCATTAGGGTGTCCTGAAGGGAGAATAAAGCTGGCAACAAATCAAGATTTGAGGAGAGGGGAATCAGTCTACAGTCTCAGATTAGGATTGTCATCTCCTTCTCCTGGCATGGTGCCTGTACATTTCAGCACTGTATACCAATCAGAATTTCAACACAGGAAGCTTTTTCTGGCATTAAAATGCAACAAGGTGGAAAATTGCAGATTCTTTTACAATCTGATCTGCTCTGAGCCACAGAGACGGAAGTTGTAAATTCACATGGGGGTGGCAGGGACTGAAGGCAGGATTTGTTAAAAGAGGACCTTTGCTATTTATAATACAGAGGATCTTTTGGGAGTTACATGGCATCAAATCCATTCTGGCCACCCAGACTTTTCTAGGTACAATAAGACCTGTGTATTCACAGAGATCTATTCCACAAGGTACCACAAATGCCTGAATCCTTATATACAACATTCAAGGAGGCAGGACAATGGCCACCAAGGCCATTTCCTTGTGTGTTGTGTATATAGAGATGCAGCAAACCATGGATAACTGAAACCACCTATGTCCATCCCGTGGGTATGGGGATCCTACAGTATAGAGTAACCAGGCATGGATTACTCCCCTCTTCTTTGGGGGCTGCTATAGGACTATGCAGCTTGCCCAAGGCTACACAGATTGGTTTTTCTCCCATGAGGCACAATGGGGAAACAAAATACCAACCTCTGAGCTCAATGGGCTAAGTACATTCACCCCCTGCCATTTCGTGGTTCAGGTACTACGGTCCCACTATATCGCAGGATCGCAGTACCTACGGGAGGTGCGGCGGGGAGCAATCAAATCGCTCCCCGCTGCCCTCAGACCCGTCCGGGAGGCCTTGGAGCTGTGCGGGGGGGAGCGATCACATCCCTCCCCACGGCCCCACGGACCCATCCGGGAGGTCTCGGAGCTAGCTTCCTTTCTGTTTGCAAAAATCAATTCCAATGGTCAGTGTTCCATGTGCCTTAGAACTATCATTTGTGAAGAAGCATCTGCTCATACATCCATGTATTGAGATAAGCCATGGAAAGTTTTCTCCAGGTGCTTCCACCATCTAAGGATGCAACTCCACGGGGTGGGGTGGGGATGTGAATTAATCATCTGTGAAATCTCACCCAGGAAGTCAGGCTTCCTGAGTGAATTTGCTTTAGGCCACCACACAGAAATCAGCACAGAGGGCAAAGCTAATTGGCAACCAGTCTTGTTTGAAGTTTAGCTTTGTCCTTCCAGATCTTGGAAGCACAACTACAACAGACCATCCTTAACAAGCTGCAAATAAATCCTGATTAGAAATTTCCTCCTCACTCCCTGTTGATTTGGTGCCCTAGGGGCCCTAACACAATGGCACTAAGCCTTTAAAAAAGAAAGAAATGGAACAGGGGAGAAGGAAAGAAAAGGAAAACAAGGAGGCCCAGGAACCAGTGGCAGCCATTTTGCTATCTGAATGAGCCTGCTGCCCTGCCTCACTGCTGCCATAGCTGGGTAGAGTGGCCTGAAATACAACAACCAGAAAACGCTCCACACAATGTTCAAACTACATGCATTGTCACAAGCATGATCTGATGTGAATGCATTCACTGAAGCCCTAACAGTGAATGAAAAAAATCAGATAGGGGGTGGAGTGGATTTTGGATGCCTTGACTTGTAGATGGTGGACAGATCCATTCCAATATTATTGGCCAATGTTGTCCCCTTTGGTCTTACTGGACCTCTCAGCTGCTTTTGACACTATCGACCACAGCATTCTCCTGATTCATCTCTCTGAAATGGGACTTAGGGGCACTGTCTTACAGTGGTTCCAGTCCTTCCTGCAGGAGAGAATGCAGAAAGTGGTGTTAGAGGACATATGTTCAACACCACAGCCACTGACCTGTGGTAGAACAGGATTCTGTTCTGTCTCCTATATTATTTAACATTTATATGAAACTACTGGGGGAAATTATTTGGAGTTTTGGGGTGAAGTGTCACCAGTATGCCGATGACACTCAACTCCACCTCTCATCACTTCCAGTTTCTAAGGAAGCTATTTTGACTTTAGATCAGTGCTTAGCTTCAGTAATGAACTGGATGAGGAAGAACAAATTGAAACTAAACCCAGACAAGACAGAGGTAGTTCTGGTCAGTCAAAAAGGAGATCAAGGGAAACGGATGCAACCTATCCTAGATGGGATTACCCTCCCCCATTGAAATAAGAGGTGAGTTGCCTGGGGGTGCTCCTGGGCTCACCCTTGAGCCTAAATGTCCAGGCCACAGCTATGGCCAGGAGTGCATTTGCAAAATTAAAACTAGTACACCAGTTAAGCCCGTTTCTTGAGAAACCTGCTCTGGCCACTGTGACACATGTGACCTCCTAGCTGGACTACTGTAATGTGCTCTATGTGGGACTACCAATGGAAAGTCTTAGGAAACTTCAACGAGTCCAGATTGCTGACTGGGGGGAGTTACTGAGATCACATTACACCCCTACCAAAGCAGCTCCACTGGCTGCCAATCAACTATCTGGCACAATTCAAGGTGCTGACCTTAACCTACAAAGCACAAAACAACCTGGATGCAAGCTACCTCAAAGATCAAATATCGCAGTATGAACCAACTCGGGTGCTAAGGTCATCAGGAGAGGCCTTTATAGCTCTAATGTTACCTTTTAATATTCTAAGATGCCTCTTCAATCTCCCCGTTCTTAACTTGAATATGTCTTAAATGTTTTGGACTGTATACGGTCCATCATTATTGTAAGCCACCTTGGGTCCTTTTCCAAAGAGAACTGTAAGGTAAAAATATTCAAAATAAATAAAATAAATAAAAATAAGTTGAAATATATGACAATGGGACAGGAGATATTTTCATGTACAGTGGTATACTGGGTTACAAATGCTTTGGGTTATGAAAAATTCAGGTTACAAAAAAAATTATTGGAAATGGGGATGCCTTGAAGAAAATTTTCACTGGAATGTCCCAGTTTACATTTTTTTTCTGTTAGGCTTTAAGAAAAAATATACCCGGGATGCATTGCACACCTGGCATTTGTATAGGTGTGGGAGGAGTTGGAGCTGTTTTTTCATTAAGTTTTGGAGCCATTCTGGACATATTTTTTGCAGCGGGTTTTAGACTTTTTGAACTTTTTTGATACATTTTGCAAGCAGTGGAAAGGTAGGGAGCTGATCCTTCGTTGCTTCTGTGCCTGTTCTGTGCATTCTGCATTGTGTGTATTAGGGTGGGGGTTGACTTATTTGGCTTTTTTTCTGACCTCCAGAATGGATTAATTGGTTTTCAGTGCATTCCTGTGGAAAACTGTGCTTCAGTTTACAATTTTTTCAGGATATAACACATTAATTATTGTCCTTCCGGAAACAGGCAAAGACCTTTCTCTTCAGGCAAGCTTTCCCTGAATGATCGACTACCATTATGTGTCTTGTATATGAATCCATAGGTTCACATAGACATTGTGTTTATAACTACTTATAACCTTGTAGCTTTAATGTAATGTTTTCTATTAATGCTGTAAGATGTTCCTCAATTCCTTGTTCTCAATACTTGAAGATGTCTTAATTGTACTGGACTGTATATTATTCCTCATTACTGTAAGCCACCTTGGAAAAGGGTCCTTTTCTAAGGAGAAAGGTGGGGTAAAAATAGTCCAAAGTAGATAAATACATAAACAAATTAAACCAAGTTAGCACTGTACCTAAAAATGTCTTCGGAAAGACCTACAGCACTGGGCAGATGCTCAGCCTGTTTCTTTTAACAAAGAATCCTGATGAATGTTGGAAACACAGCTATGAAGAGCCAAGCTTGCTCAACAGTAAAAGCAGTGCTTGCTAACAGGCAAAAATGAAGATGGACAGATGCCAGACAGGGATGGAGTCCTGAGTCCTCTGGCTTGACAGTATGTGCTGAAGAACAAATGTCAGAAGGTGTCCCTTTTCTGACAGCCCTGATGCCTTCAGTCTGATTATCCAGCCCCTACTCCCAAACACAGCAAGATTATCTCACCACATTTCGAAATAAAAAACATTGTTGTTCTTTTTCTTCTATGTTGTCACGCCAACTCTTGCTTATGGCAACCCTTTCCAGAGATTTTTAGGTAAAGAATACTCTGAAGTGGTTTGACGTTGCCTTCTCCTGGGGGCATCCTGGGACTGTGCAGCTGGTCCAAAGCACACAAGCTGACTCTTCCCCTAAGACACATTGTGAGTAGAGATGGGCACGACTCAAAAAAATGGTGTTTTGTTTGTCATTTAGGGGGTCCGTTTCGGTTCGTTTTTGTTTTTCATGAATTTTTGCAAGAAAATCGTTTTCGTTTCGTTACGTAATGAAAAAACGAAAACAAAAACGAAAAATTGCTCGTTTCGTTAGCATTCATTACATTTCAATGTATTGCTTTAATGAAAACGAAACGCACGACAAAATTTCTGGTGTTTCGGTTCGTTTCATTTCATTTTGGAGACAAAATTCGTTTTTCGTTTTGTTACGTAACGAAACGAAAAAATGAAAACAAAAATGAAAATTTGCCCATCTTTAATTGTGAGCAATCAAATTCTGAGCCTGCTGAGCTATCCACCCAGGTACAACCAAAATTATACACAGTAAAAAAGAAGTGAGAAGTGACTTTGTGTGGCTGGGGGCTGGAACAGACCCCTACCCCGGACTATTGAGGGCTATAACAACCCTACACTTGCTCTTTTTGCTCTTTTTATAAGCCACTATTTTCCCATCCCAATTCCTTTTCCCCATAAATATAGCTGCTTATGCCCCACAAAGCTTCTAGTTGCCTCTGCTTTAAGAAGACAGGTACTCCTTGTAAGCTTCTGGAGGTTTGTTTTGCAAAAACTATTGTGGGCACAATGAAGCCATAAACATTACCTTGGAGCTGCATGGGGCTCCCAGCCCATCAGCTCCCAGCCCTGTTTTAAATTAAACACTAAGTAAGCACTACTCAGCTCAGTGTGCTTTGTTTCTGAGTAAGGATACATAGGATTGTGCAGTAGGCTAGTCATCATTTATGTGGGACCTTGGCTTGTTCTAACTCACTGGTTCCACTGGTTCCAGCATGCCTAAAATATAATTCCCTTCTTAGGACCACATTCAGTAAGAGTTGCTCCAGGACAAATATGCAGTAAGGTTGCCCAATATGCACCTTTCAGAAGTTGCTGGCCTGAAGACTCCATCATCCTTTTCCATTAGCCATGGTAGCAATAGTTGAGGAGATCTAGCCATGCCCAGAGGGCCACAGATTGCCCACACCTGCTGTATGATTTGCCTCAGAAACCTTGACCAATTACCCACCATTGCAAGGGGTATAACTATCCTAGGTTGTCACAGAGGCGAGATGTATGGTTATTAATTACACATACACAGAGTTTTGGGGTGCAATCATCTGGTCCCAGGCTGCGTCTCTCTGTGGGTGGGTGTCTCTGTGGGTGCGTGGGTGTGAGTGTGTGTGTGTGAGTGTCTCTGTGCTTTGCCTGGGACTCAGAGGTCTTTATTGGTGACAGTATACAATAGGACAGAGGAAGGACGGTCTTTGGTCATGTAATGTATTCCATTGGTGGGGGAAGTATGCACCCTTATCTAGGAGAAAAAGGCTGGCTAGGAGAAAGGGGAGATGAAGGAGCTTTGGGCCTGATAATCTGATATCTGGAATTGTCATCTGTTTCTCTGGGTCCTCCTGAGTTAGGTCAGCTCTAGGTCAGCTTAACCACACCAGGTTCCCTGCTTGTCCTCTCTGGAAACATGGGGCCTAAGGCTGCCTCAGTGATGCCAAGTTATTTTGGGGTTCAGCCTATTGGGATATGGAATCCCCACAGTGAGATATGGATGAAGTGAAATATATCCTGGCCATGGATGAAGTTGCTGGGTATCCATATGAAAAGGAAAGACTGGCAGTACCTGATGGTGCAAAGCTGCAGCCAGTCTTGTGCAGGGCACCCAATTAAAGGCAGAACTGCCTGAAAACAAAGCAAGCAGGCACATGGAACTAATATGAACCAGTCTCCTCTTAGGTCTTATTAGCAGTCTTCCTTACAATCAGCATTTCTTCTCCTTGATTGATAGGAAGAGGAATGGATGGCAGGAGGAGATCATTACAGCACATTAACTCAGGTAGGAGACAAATGCCCACAGGGCCTCGAAACACTGTGACGAATAAATACAAACTCTATTTTGGAGGGAGGGAAATATATATCCTTCATTTCCCCAGGCAAGAGTGGAGGAAAGTGAAACAAATGGTGCACCGAGGGTGCCAGATAAGAAAGAGGGACGTGGCAAGCAGGTTTGAGGAAGCTCATTAGCAGTCAACTTACACTCCCAATATATATTGATAACTGTATTCTTATTATCAGAAGGTGCCTGGCTCTCTGCTTATCTACCTTCCTACTGCTAAACAGGCTGAAAACGAAAAGCATTCTGCAAACTCCCAAAGTCATGTCACAGGTTTTCATAAAGTCCTAATTTAATGAACTGTTATGAAATAAGTAAGTTTAAAACCTAGCAGACAATGCACTGTTGTTGCCACCATCAACAGTGGAACAGGCCTGCTTCCAGGTGCTGAAAAGAAGTGGTGAGACGATACGTGTCATGGATGAAGCTATTTCATCCTCATCAAGGCAGGAATGGGGAATATTTGGCCCCCTCCAGCTGGAAATTCTCAGTCAGATCCAGCCAAGGTGGCCAAAGGTGAGGAATGAAGGGGTAGGTCCCAGGGTCCATTCCTACCATCTACAGATAGGAGTAACGTCACTGCCTAAAATGCTCCCTATCCGCATACTGAGCAAGATGGGCACAAGACAACTGATTTTATCCTACATTATTACATCAGTTGCACCAATCCCCCAATTAGCAGGGCCACCAATGGGATGCTGCCAGTTATAACATTTTTTAAAAATCTAGTTTTCCAATATCTGCTTTGACTCTGCATTGAATCACATTGGCTTTCCTGGCTGCTGCATCACACTGCTGACTCATGTTCAATTTGTGGTCCACCAGGGTCTGGGAGTCTTGGTGGACCACACATTGAACATGAGTCAGCAGTGTGATGTGGCGGCCAGGAAAGCCAATGTGATTCTTGGTTGCATCAACAGAAGCATAGTGTTTAGCTCAAGGGAAGTGATAGTACCACTCTATTCTGCTCTGGTCAGACCCTGCCTGGAGTACTGTGTCCAGTTCTGTGCGCCTCAGTTTAAAAAGGATGTTGACAACCTCAAGTGGGTACAGAGGAGGGTGACCAGGATAGTAGAAGGTCTGGAAGAAATGTCTTATGAGGAACAGCTTAGGGAAGGGGGAATGTTTAGCCTTTCAAAAAGAAGGCTGAGGGGGGATATGATAGCTATGTTTAAATGTTTGAAAGGATGTCACATTGAAGAGGGGACTGGTTTGTTTTCCATGGCTTCAGAGACTAGGACTCGGGGCAATGGCCTCAAAGTACAGGAAAAGAGATTCCATTTAAGCATTAGGAAGAAATTCATGACAGTTACAGCTGATCAGCAATGGAATATGTTGCCACGGTGGGTGGTAGACTCTCCTTCTTTGGAGGTTTTTAAGCAGAGGCTGGATGGCCATCTGTTGGAAGTATTGTGATGGGGTTCCTGCATGGCAGGGGGTTGGACTGGATGGCCCTTGAGGTCTCTTCCAACTCTATGATTCTATGATTCTATGATTCCTCTAGACACCACTGCAAGAGCAGAATCTGAACTATCATTTCCACTGATGCATTTTTTTCCTCCCACACACCAGTGAATAAAGAGGCAGAACACAAGAAATGAGTTCAAACTTGGGCTACAAGTGTATGGACTACAGTGGACCCTTGTATAACATACAGCTTGTATAACATAAAATCTGTACAACATAAAAAATTCCGGAGATAGGGGAAATTTGCTTAGCAGAATTGCCTATGGGGAAAATCCGTACAACATAAAAATGGGATTACTCCATTTTCAATGCATTCCTATGGGAATCTGTATAAAGGAAAATTTGCTTAACATAATTTCATTTGGAACCAATTAATTCCTTTATACAAGGTACCACTGTATTTAAAATTCCTTGAACTGAGGTTGTACCAAAGGTAGGAACCTAGGACCATCAGTCCTAGGAACCAGAGCAGGTGGGCCAAACAGATCTCTAACCAATCCAAGCTGGGCAACCTTGCCCTGGGTTGATATTGTACTTGGTCAGAATTTCCCCAGGCAGTTCAGAACTTGGGAGACATTCTCATGACTCTTTCCTTCCTGATTTTCCTGACAGCAATCTCAAAAAGCCATCTCTGCCTGTGACTTGAATTACACCATCATGGGCCCAGCAACAGCCAAAGAGGTCTACCTTGGAGAAGGGCCCTGCTATAAGAGACCTATCATCCCAACCCAGCACAGGATGCCATCTTAGTCCTGACCACTCCCCACTGGGGAAAGGGAACACACACCCTTCCTCATAGCCACTTTGCATCATGCAAAGGGGGGGGGGCAAGCATTTTATGTCTTCCAATGTACGTTAGACCATTTATCCCTACCTGCATTAGCATTTCAGTTTGCTCTCTGTGGTCATTTCATTTTCTGCTCTTAATTGGAAAAAAACATCAAGAAAAGCTAGCAAGAACTTCCATAAAGACCATCTAGAAAGATACGCGAACCATGAGCCACTCTTGTGCTAAAACTGCCAATGGAAACACCAGGCTGTCATTGAAAAACATGAATGCTGTTCATTATCGACAGAGTGAAAACATGGCACCAAATAACAATGGGGGTTCCAGACAAGGGGAAGGAGTTCAGAGTTACTGAATCACAAAATTATTTTCCCCATTTTTTTTTAAAGTTAGTCTATCAAGATCAGCAATCCACTCTGAAATGATCTAGTTAGTTTACTGGCTCAGACTGGATGTCTTTAATTCATAATCTAATTGGGAAAAATTTCAAGTGGTTTAATTCTATTATATGTTTTCCTCAGCTACTTTAGATGTGGCTTCTGTTTTTGAATTAAAGGAATAGTTGTACCACCAAAAAAAATACCTATTATATCTAGAGCATTCCCTACTGCCTTCTTTTAAAAGGCGTTGGTGTTCTGAATAGGACATACTGGTCTCATCTCTCTTCCTGTTTCCATGAATTTCATCTCTGCTGAAATGATAGCCCCATTAGACTATTTAATGTGACATGTATCTTGTTTCACCCTTCGCACGGTTGGTTGTGGGCGGGGGGGGGGGGGGAGACACCCCTGTGAAAACAGAAAAATAATGCAGAAATACTAATTTAAGTTCTACTGCCATGCCAGCCTGTTTCAGTGAGGGAACAGTTTCCTTGCAGAAAGCTAAATTAAAGTTGTGGGAGCAGAATGTGCCCATAAGGACACAATTTGTAATGGGCCACTAAAAATAAAATAAAAGATGACAAGAAACAGTTGGCATTCAGTTAACAATCCTGTTTGGAGGCTTGTGGCAGACTTTGTTATTCCAAGGGAAGCCAGGTAGAGGTCTCTTGGGATTATGTACAAAGGCGAGGGAAAAAAGTGGACATTTCTGAACCTCAAAGGTGACTGCTGGGTTAATAAAACAGCCTGTTTTCTGCTCTCCCACTCTTCCTCACAGTGTGCACCTACATTAAAATACGTCAAAAGGAAAACCATTTGCTGGGCAGAAATAATGCAGCTGAAAGTCAAAATTTCCAGCTGGTGTAGCTCTCTCTCTCTCTCTCTCTCTCTCTCTCTCTCTCTCTCTCTCTCTCTCTCTGTGTGTGTGTGTGTGTGTGTGTGTGTGTGTGTGTCGGTGTCGGTGTCGGTGTCGGTGTCAATCTCGGTGTCTGGGAGAGCACCTACAAAGTGACCCACACATCTCCCTGGATGAAAGTTGATCTCCTCATTAAAGTAGAAACAAACACTCAACATAGGAACAACTGCCAAGTATAAAAATAATCTACCACAATGGAGATCAAAAGGCTGCATTTTCCTCACTCTGTTGCCTCTCGGCCCTACAGCCGACTCCAAATGTAAGGAAGCCTCTTGAAAGCATAATGAGGGCAAAGCTGACTCTGTATGCAGTGGCCGCTTGCTCAAGCGGTCTCTTTGCTGTTAGCAATCTGAAATTGCAATATCATTGTTCCATAATAGAGGGTTTCTTTTTTAACGACCCATCTGCTTTTAATTCTATTTAAATGCAGAACAGTTTGGGTTCTATGGAAAATAACGCTTTTAATTAATGGCTACTCTCCCTGTTGGAATCACCTGTGGAGAGGACTAAACAGCTTCCACCTAGGAACTGAACTATGCATAATAGATAACTGATCATTTTTCTCCTCTTCCTCCTTTTCCTCCTCCCATGAGTCAGAGGTCATCATGGCTGTTCTGACTTCGGACACAGCAGCTCCAAACCATGATGTTCTATCTAAAGTACTCTTCAAAGTTTTCCAGTCACTTTCTTCTCCTTCCTTTCACTTTGTTTCTCATTTACTTTACACTGAATGATCAGCTAAGCTTCAAATCCTAGCTCTTTTCATTCCTCAACGTATTCCACCCTTCTGCATTTCATGTGATTCTTTCATTATTCTTCTTAATTTTTGGGAACTGCTCTCATTCTCAGTCCAAGAAATTCTTAGCATTCTGAAATAAATCCATATATTCCTTAGACTAAACAACCAACCAAACAACAAACAAACAAACAAACAACTAGTGTTACCTTCTGCAACCCCATGCTGTACTCTAGAACTGAGAGTATCCAGCACAGGGAATTTTTCAATTGTTTCCAAAAGCAATTGAATTGATTATCGCAACAGGGACTTACCTCACTTCCTGTAGCTGCTTCTTGCTATGCTTTCAGAGGTAAATATGGGCTTCGTTTGTAGTCCTAATTTCTCAGAAAGTCTGAGATAATCACACCTCTGGAGTGCTGATGTGATTTCAGCTCTAATGACAGGATATCTGTAACAAACCATTTGGCCTTCAAATGGGGGCTATATAGTGAAAAATCCTATACTCTCTATGCACCTCAGAAGTAATTTGGTCAGACACCATTCACACTTCCTTCCATCTGGGTCATGTGTCACAAGGACTCTCTCAATCAGCAATCACTCTCAATCTGTGTATCAGATTCGAATAGATAAATTAACATAAAAAGTTCAATTTAAAAGGGTGTGATAAACATGAATATTTGTATTGCTATATGGGGCTAATTCCTCAATTCTGTGTTAATATAGGGGGAGGGTTGTGCACCGTTAAAATAATCTATACAGTTTGAGAAGGGGAATAGGTCTCCGAAAATGGAGGAGAAATTGGTTGTAACTCCAGATGTGCCTGATGGAGAGGAATCTATTAAGCTTCGTTGTATTGTTTATGTTGTTTTGTGTTTTCTTAAAGTTTTCTTCAGTTATATTTTTATTGTTGTTTTTATTTTTAGTTTAACAAAATAAGATACATAAAATAAAATATTTTTAAAAGCAAATCTATCTCATAATGGAGTGAAATTGCCTCCCTCCCTAGCAAATTTCAAAAAGCAGTACAATGATAATGCATTAATAGTTTTATTTGAAGGAGGAGGAAAATGGCTAAGGAAAAATAGGATATTTTGAATTGTCGAATGTCCGCATTAGCACTAAGTGGCTTACATAATGCTTTAGCATCACAACATTAAATATTAATGGAGGTTTTTTCCATAGACTTCAATCAAGTCATAGTTGTACTGATTTTATATCACTAGAGTTTTTCTTGTCTTTAATTTTACCCAATTTTCAAGAAGATCATAACCCTTTTCCCTATTATGCAAATACATAATAAGAACCTTCAAAGAATGCATTTCTTGAATCTGTTAGGCAATAAAGGCTTTTAAACTGCTGCTATCAGAGAGTTTGTCAATACTTATCAAGACACATTCAAAAACACTTTATTCAAATGGAGATTATAGTTAGAGACTTAACAATAGCTGAGGTTAGTAACCTACTCTCTGTAATTTCTCAGACAGGTTTGTCAAAGTATTGCTCATTAGTTTTTGGATATTTAAATATATAACCAAGAAAAGGCAGGCTAAAGTTAGATGAATGTGATGTCATTGTTTTTGCATTCTTTTGCCTGTTTCTTTTTCATCGAACCCTTCAAATGCTGGTTAACACTTCTCAGAGCTAATTCTTGAGATAGGAATTGAAATGCCATTGTTCATCAGGTAAAAAGAACCTTGCTTGGACCTTTGCTAGTCTTAGCAAGTCAAGAACAGGTGAAAATTTGGAACTCAGCTGAAGAAACGCGAAAGGCTGAGTTGCCAAATAGGATTTGGGAAGTAGCACTGATTGAAAAACTCACCCATAAAAGGAGAGCCTATAGTGGAGCAACCTTTTATTTTATATATTATTAATAGGTCAACAATTTACAATCCACTATTTATTTATTTATTTATTTATTTATTTATTTATTTATTTATTTATTTATTTATTTATTTATTTATACATTTATACATTTATATCCCGCCCACCTTCTTGAAGGAACTCTGGCCGGTTTACAACAATAAAATAAAAATCAACAATAGATCAGCATGTGTAGAAACAAAATAAATAAAAACAACACAAAACAACATACACCCCGCAGGCAGGCAATCTGAACAACTAAATATTTTCAGGGATTTACTGCTAACAGCTAAGGGGCTTTTTTTTTTTTTACTAATACTGTTTTGCCAAGGCAGGATACTTTTAGTGTATGTTTATTTGATCGGCAAAGTAGAAAGAAGAGCCATAAGCTTAATAACGCCAAGTCTTGGTGTTTAAATCAGTGGCTGCCATATTTACAGTTTGCTGTAATGGCTGTCACAAAAGAAGATATAACGAATTTTTTTTTTTTAAAGAGACCATTGCAGTTTCTGCTGATTGAAGAAGGCTCTTGCCATCCCTGAGGTAGATGAGGTTTTAAAATAAAACTCTCATCCATTTTTTCGCATTCATGGCAATAAACTTTATCAGTAAATCACATGGGTAGCAGAGACAACACGATCCTGTGGTGCAGCCAAAAGCAGACAGTTGCTGGTGTCAGTCAGTGCATGGTGATTCAAGACAGGATAGTCTTCTGCCTTGGAAAAGCCATTGAAATAAAATGGAACATAAAGAGGAAGCATGAAATTACAGTAAGTCTACCAAGATCTTCACCATTTTATATCTCACTGCAGGTAGACTTATTGCTCGGGATCCATAGAGAGGCCATTTTTGCGAAGAAAGGGATTCTTTTCTTTTTCCTTCTTCCAGCATCCCGAGGGCAGCAAAGGTAGTAAAATATTTTCATGCTTTGAGAAAAAGCAATATTTATCATCAATTGGAAAAAAACCCATCCAAAACAACTTTTTTTAAAAAAAAAACACACATTCAGAAAGAGCAAGTTCAATGAATTTCTTCATTTGATTAGCCTGCATTTTGATTGTGTGCATGCCAATAGTACACAGAGCTGGGAAAAGTTACATTTTGGTTGACATTTACCACAGTTCCTATGGCCACTGGCCTAAGTGGTTATAGAAGTTGTAGTCCAAGCTCTGCCAAGTATTAGAGACATTTTGGGAATGATGACAATCAAGTATTTAAAACAGCCCTATCTCCCCCAATATGTATATAATATGGCAGATTTTTTTTCAAGTGTTTATAGTAGAGAAGGGCACAAAACAATTTTTCCCCTTTCATTATTCGTTTCATTCTGTAACAAAATGAATAATGAACAAAAAAATGAAACAAAACAAATTTCCATTCTGTTCTGTTTTGTTTTTCATTTTCACATAGGAATGCATGGAAAGCATTGAGGCTTGGGGTGGCAAAAAAGATATTTTAAAACTCCTTTTTTTCTTTCTTTTCTTTTCTTTTCTTTTTCTTTCTTTGTTTCCTTCCTTCTTCTTCTTCTTTTTTTGCTGCCCCAAGCACCAATCAGCTGTAGTGTGGACTTGGGGCTTCAAAATTGTTTAAAAAACCCTCCTTTCCCCCCCACCTGATGGGGTGGGGGAAAGGGAGGGATTTTAAAACATTTTTTCCTTTCTCCCTTTTTTTAACCACCCCAAACCCGAGTTACAGCTGATCGGCCCTGGGGGGGAGGCAAAAAAGGGAAAATGTTTTAAAATCCCTCCCCCCACATCCCATTGATTGGGGGAAAGGAGGCATTTTAAACATTTTTTTCTGCCCCAAGCATGAGCTACAGCTGATTGGCGCTTGGGGTGGCAGAAAGAAAAAGAAAAAAATATTTTAAAATCCCTCCTTTCCCCCCACCCCATCAGATGGGGGGAAAGGATGGGGTTTTAACACTTTTTTGCCACCACACACCCCAGCTACAGCTGATCAGCATTTGGGATGGCAAACAGAAAAAGATTTTTTTTTTAGGAAAAAACTCCTTTCCCCCCACCCCCTTGGATAGAAGGGGTTTTAAAACTTTTTTGCCACCCCAAGCCCAAGCTACAGCCGATTGGCGCTCACGGTGGCAAAAAAAGGAAAAAATAATGGGGGAAAAGGAAGGGTTTTAAAACTTGTTTTTTCCGCCCCAAGCCTGCACTACAGCTGATCAGTGCTTGGGGCAGCAATTTTTTTTTTTAAATCCCACCTTTTCCCACACCCGATCAAGTTATACAAGCACCACACGCACACAGTACACTAAAAACGAAACAAAACAAAACAAAAAACAATTTTTAAAAAAAAATCATTTGAAGCAAAACAAAAGGAAACTGAACTGAACCAAATGAAGAACAAAATGAAATGCCATTTTAGTGTTTCGTGCCCATCTCCACTTCATAGATTCAGGAAAATGAAACAATTTAAAATAACTGCTTTGAGTTTTTCAGGCTGTTTTGCAGTGTTCTGGAAGTTTCAGAGACTTCTAGAACACAGCCAAACAGCCTGAAAAAAACTCACAACAGCTATCAGTTCCCAGCCATGAAAGCTTTCAAGACTAAATTTAAAATAAGTTGTCAGTCAGAAGGATCATGAAGTCCTGTTTTTACTGATATTATTTAGAGTTGGGTAGACATACAGTTACTTCCTAATCACAGTTAGATTGACATGTGTTCAGTGCTGAATTTTGGAAAATAGTTTCCTTTTTGTTTTGCTTCTTTAAATGAAACAGTGATCACTTTCTGCCCAGGTAGACCAAAAGAATGCTCACAATCCAGTTCCTTAGTGTAGCTACGTTAGAACTAGAGTAGGCTCATTGACTCAGTTGGTACTTGGTGAGTTAATTCCTGCATAAGTTTCAGTGAATCAATAGGCCTATTCTAGGTACAATTTGCTAGACTAAGGAGTACGATTTCAGTCAGCTGCCTTAAAATTCACCAAGGAGTTCCTTATCTAGTAAGCTAAACATATCAATAATTGATATGATTGATTTAATCCATGTGTTAATTGAATACTGAGATACAGCAGAAACAGATTAGCTGCAAAGCAAAGCAAAAAGAAAGCTGCTGATGTATCATCCCTTAGTGCTTAAAGCACTCTCTGGGTGGCTTACAACTGAATTATGCAGCCTAAACATTTCCCCACCCCCAATGAGCTGGGTACTCATTTTACTGACCTCAGAAGATGGACGGCTGCATCACCCTTAAACTGGCTACCTAGGATTGAACCTCAGGTCATGAAGAGAGATTTTGCTGCAGTATAGCAATTTAATTACTGCACCACAAGGTTTCCATGAGGGCTGGACACTTGTTTTCTTAAAACAAAACATGGACATTATGTTTTATCTCACATGCACACATTGCCTTCATGGCTGGAGGCATTTACACCAACATTATTAGACTAAAAGAATTAGCATTCATCTGGCCAAGAACTACAGAGATCCCAACTCTGACAATCAGACTTTCAAAAGAAACAGACATTTATTGATAACTTGCTGCATTAGCATCTATCTGTGTACATTCAAATAAATGTAGAATTCCTAGGGGGCATAAGCTTCCCACCACTCTTCCACTACAGACACGTGTGAGAGTATTACATGGTCTTCTAAATGGTAGAAATAGCTGTTCCAATTGAATTTGCTTAGGACGTCTAGTTCAATATTTCATTCTGTTTGTTTTGGATTAATTTCAAAATTCACAAAGTCACAAATCAAAATTCACAAATTTCAAAGAACCTGAGGCTATGGAAAAACTGAATGTGGGGAAAATATGTAGGGCAGTGTTGGTGAACCTATGGCACAGGTGCCTAAGGTGATACTCGGAGCCCTTTCTGTGGGCACCCGAGATCGCCCCTTCACAGCCACCTGTATTCAGGTGAAATTGCTGTATTGGCACTTTGTGAAAAATTAGTGAGTTTTGAATTGCAGTTTGGGCACTCGGTCTCTTAAAGGTTCGCCGTCACTGCTATAGGGAAAGACATATCTCTGTCTGATTGTCATAATCATAAACCTTGATCCGAACATCTGTTCCCCCTATACAGAAGGGAAGTGTGATAATTGGGTGCTGTGCTGCCTAACATCCTAAGCAAAGTTTGGATGGGCACATGCCTGATGTGGTCATGTATGCTCCCTGTTCCTGCTTGAAATGCTCTAGAGTAGTGATGGTGAATCTTTTAGAGACCAAGTGCCCGAACTCCGATTCAAAACCCAGTGGGGTTTTTTTTCGCAAAGTGCCAATACGGCAATTTAACCTGAATACAGGTGACTCTGAAGGGGCGATGTTGGGTGCCCATAGAAGGGGCTCCGAATGCCACCTTTGGCACCCATGCCATAGGTTCGCCAACACTACTCTAGAAGGGCAGCTGTTCTGGAATACAAAACCAAACACAGGATGCACCTGCTGGAATAGAAATCAGGCAGAAAAATGTAAAAGAACCTCCCCTGAAAATGAAAGCAGAATAAAGTCAGCCGGTGAATAGAACAGGTGGTCAACTGCCTACCTGTATAAAGGAAGCAGATCCAAATGAAAGTGTGGAAGAAATAAGGGTTACTACTGGCAGTAATGGGGTGGGTTCAAATGTTAAATTTAGAAATATTATAACAGAAAGAAAGTCACGATGGTGAGTCTTAAAAGTCTAAAGAATAGTTTGCTCCATGAACATATTGCTAAGCCCCACCATTTTTCCTCTTTTAAACAGAGACTTAGTAATGCACTAGAATAGATATAAGGCAGGTCATGATCCTGTATTGGCAGGGGATGGACAGAATGACCTACTAGGTCTCCCTCCCCTTTAACATTTTGTCATTTGGTGAAGTTCTAAGACCAAACTTTTTGTCTATAAAGTTGTCTGCGCCCCATGTCACCACCGTGAAAAAGGCCATTGTGACTGAACAGTTGCTCTGATAATCCATAATGGTTTGAAACATAATTTGATCCCTTTCATAATTATATTAAAAAAAAAATCCAAAACACTGAGACGAAAATGATGAATTGAAAGAACAACATTAAGGACAACAATGAGGCACAATAAGTAGGAAGGTCAGTGTTGTCAAGGTCACTCAGCAAAGGAGGAACACACACACACACACACACACACACACACACACACACACACACACA
>JAHTLZ010003526.1:52891316-52942566 GCA_023846285.1 Phrynocephalus versicolor
CATGTGAATCTACTTTGAAAGTGCACATTTAAATCCTCATTGTGTCTTGTTCAGTCTTCAACAGTAAGTGAGAGGTGTGATTAGATATGGTAATAGCCACCATAACCAATGGTGTAAATTGGTGTTTATTTCCCTTTGCTTTCCCTCAGCTTGTTTCCAGCTGAAGCATTTTCATCCTTAACCTAGGCTTTGCAATGATGTGTCTTCCAGCAGAGTTGGTGACCAATAGGATGCAACATAACAAATACTTTTTAAATGTTGTAAATAGAGATGGGCACAAAACAAAAAATGAAATGTTTTGTTAAGTAATGTAAACAAGTGTTTCATCCCAGCCGGAACCAAACTGCTTTTTTTGGGTTCAGAATCTGAGCCAGGGAACCACCACTGGATTCAGGCAATGGGCAGAGCCCAAGCTGTCATAATTCAAAACCAGCTGGCTGCTGGTGGTGCGAAGGGATAGTGGAGCAGGCAGTGGGAAATTAAATACCAGCCAGCCAGCTGGTTTAGCTTGGGCCGTGGGAAGGGGGGCATGGGCTTCCCCAACACAGAAGGAGGCTGAGAGGGTGAGCACTGACATCAGTGCTCACCCTCTCCACATCAAGGAATCCTCAGCAGGGGTATCCTACAGCAGGGGGCTGAGAAGGTGCATAAGAACATAAGAACATAAGAAGAGCCATGCCGGACCAGGCCAAATGCCCATCTAGTCCAGCTTCCTGTATCTCACAATGGCCCCACCAGATGTGTCTGGGAGCGCATGAGACTAGATCTTTGTCTCCTGATACCACTCCCCTGCATCTGGCCCTTGAAGTACCCCGGTTTTAAGTCTGGAGATTACACATCTCCATCATGGTTTGTAACCTGTGATGGACTTTTCCTCCAGGAATCTGTCCAATCCCCTTTTGAAGGCATCCAGGCGAGATGCCATCACCACATCCTGTGGCAGGGAGCTCCACAGACTAACAATGCATGGGGTGAAAAAATATTTTCTTTTGTCTGTTCTTACTCTGCCAGCCCTCAGTTTGAGTGTATGTCCCCTAGTTCTGGTATTTTGTGAGAGGGAGAAGAGTGAATGTTGACATCAGCGCTCACCCTAACCGGACAGCAGTGGAGGGTGGGTTTTGAATTTCATTCTGCACCAGCAAGCTCGCTGGTGTGGTCAGGTGATGGGGAGGTAGTGGCAGCATTATGTTGCTGATTTCATTTTGTAATGAATTGTTTTTTAAAAACATTGTTATTTAGAAAATGAAACAAAATGCAGCGAGCAATGAAATGAAATGTAATTTTTCCATTTCATGCCCATCTCTAGTTGTAACATCTTCATAACGTTTTAATAGAGTGAACTGGCCTCGGCATCCACGTTAACCTTGCATCCACTGGCCCAAAGCAGTATGTGCCCACTCACACACAATCAATAAACTGTTTAATTAAATGAAGACAAGAGGGTGATGGGGGCTATTATCAGTAAGAAATCTTTTTATCTGCACCCACAAGCTTGGAAAAAGAGATAGTTGGGAGGAACAGAAAAAGGGGGAGGTAGTTTTTGTTAATAGTGATAGGAAAGGAGGACAGGGTCTGCTTCATGACTAACAAGTAGAGATGGGCACGACTCAGAAAAATTTTTTCGTTTTCGTTTTTGTTTTCGGCTAGGGTCCGTTTCGTTTCCGTTTTCGTGAGCTAATATTCAAAATTTTTCGTTTTCGTTTCGTTACGTAACGAAAACGAAAACTGAAAACGAAAATGAAATTTTTTCCTTTCTCCCCATTTAGCTCCATTGAGTGCTTTTCCAGTAACAAAAAATGAAAACTGGCTCAAAATTAGTCGTTTCGTTTCCATTTTCGGTCCATTTTTGAACCGTTTTTCGTTTTCGTTTCGTTACATAACGAAAACGAAAAAACGAAAACGAAAACAAAAATTGCGCTAAGTCGTGCCCATCTCTACTAACAAGTATGAAACACTTGTGATTCTAGTGATACACAAAAATGAGTGATTTTTTAAAGGGAAGCGAGAATAACTTGTATATGGATTTTGTCATGACTGTCATAAGGAGAGGTGATAATATATGATGAAAGGAGTGGTGAAAAGGGAAACTGTGATAAATGTACATTTCTCCAGAGAGTATTTAAGCATTTCATTCACCGTTTGTCAGACTCTCATTCATGAACTAGTTCTTCGCCATCTGTCTAATCATTTCCATTTCATTTATTTCCCCTCTCTGTTTTCTTATTTTTTTCTTTCTCTTACCACATAATTTAATGTCAGTGAGCCAAGAGAGATAGCCAAGCCCAGATTGCCAAGACAGTAGCCATCCTCAGGCCTTATCTAAGTAGATATCTTTGCCACAAAAGAAAGAAGCATCTGTAAAGGGAAAGTTCTACTATTATTGGGAGCTCTCCATATGAGATAGCAGCCTCCGGCACATCATCTTTCCCTCTCCCTGGTGCTGGCCAATCAGGAGCTGTGCAAGGACATGAATCATCCCACCTCCCTGTCTGACTGGCCAGCACCAGGGAGAGGGAAAGATGACATGCTGAAGGCTGCTTCCTGGTTGGAGTTTTGCCCTGTATGAGGTAAAGCAAGGTAAGACAGTGGTTGATTTTGTTCCAGAGGGTGGGACTACATTCTCAACACCAGTTGTGCTGGCATATTTCATTTTGGAACCAATACGCTTTCAATAGAAAACATCTATATCTAGCTGGGGTTTTGATTCCCCACTCTGTATCCTGAATAGCCAGCCTGTGGGGCTTTGATCATGATGCACAATCCCAGGACGTCCTAAGAAGGGAATGGGAAAACACTTGTGAGAACGGTCTACCTCGAAAACGCTGAAAAGGGTTGCTATATATCAGAATTGACTTGCCGACTATTAACATGGGGAAATGCATGGCTGCCTCTTCCACTTTCAAGGTCAAAGACAAGTATTTGCTGTCCTTGATCCTCCAGAGAAGATGAAGAAGGAAATGTGAAAAGAGAGGACGTGACATCACTGATCTTATGAATCTAGCTTGAAGTAAGATAGGCAGAGTTTAGATCAGGTAAAGGACAATTGGAGGAGGTTCTTCTCTGTCTCTACTCGTCCCCATGCAAAGATCTTTGCATCTTCAGTGTAAGCAAAGTTATACCCAATCACCTCTAACAGAGATTAGTTGGCCAGTAAGCGATACTGTTACTTTCTAAAAACTTTAATCCAATGAAAAACCAGGCACTCATTCATTGCTTTACCATGTAAACTCTTGTCTGACTTCAAACAATTCAAACCCTGATCCCCTTCCCTTCCCACACTTCTCCCCTAAAAATCCCCCTCCCCATGAACAGCTGTCATGGTGCAACTATTAAGAAAAATGCAGCCATATCTGGCACCCTCTCCACCAATACCAACAAAAGAAAAGATGAACCAATATCACAATTGTGAGCACAATAACCTTTCAGAATCCAAGGTTTGAGAGGACAGATTTGCAACCCAAGTATAGCCTGGATGGAAACTGAAAACAGCAGAGCAAGGCAGGATGACTGCCCAACCTGGTAAAGTAGAAGCAGGCAATATTATTAACTTCTTGATTACTTTCATGTTACTTGGCTTGGAATATGTGCAGCTTTCCAAAAGAGGTACAACCCCTCACAGCTTGACTCTCAGTTCTGCATATTAACTCATTTTACAGCCTTGAAAATGAAAATAATACTCAGCCTCCATTAGAAACAGGTTGGCAACTGCTCAATGAGGTCCTCATTTCCAATTATGTTAATAAGTGTGATAAGGAACCTGTGAATTGTCTGTAGACATTTTCCCCATCATTGCTTCCCACAAAAACTAGCTTCGGTGTCCATGTGCCAATAATAATTCAGGCCTTTTGATCTGGAAAGTGTTGTTTTAATTTCAGAGGCCACCATACCTGCTGAGATTTAAACTTCCCACCCATTGACCAAAAAGCTCTGGAGCCAATAATTAACTGTAGTGCTAGCAATTATCATCTTTGCAAACACTAGGGGGCAAGACCATCACGTTCAGCTCTTTAATTTGACTCGAACAGTTTCAGGCCTCTGGAACAATTCTGTTAAGGCTACGTTGATTTAAATAAAATTGCCTCAGCACTGCACCGTCCACCAATTACTGGTGCATGGGAGCATGACACCTCACACTATTCAGAGCCAGCATCATCCCAAGCAATGTTCCCTGATTTTACTACAGGATCACATTGAAGACAGTTATCTAAACAATGCATATGATGTGATTGCATGTATATACTGTACACACCACCCTCCTCCCTCCCCTATATTACATTGCCTAATATGAAGTTCTCCAAAGCACTTGCCCTCACCAGAGGTCCCAAAAGCTTCTTGCTTGCAGAAACAGCAACATGTAGAGTGGCCAAAGGTCCTTTTTAAAGGGAAGATGGGCTTCCATTTTAAGGGCTATCAGGGGACTATCTACTGAGATGTTCCCCGTGTGAAAGTCTATTCCTAATTTAAAGATAAGGAATAATAAAAATGGAAGATCAAAGACCTCCGACTTGTCCATCTACTGCTATCACCTGGAGAGTCGACTCAGCATGCACACATCAGCTGCTAACTGTGTTCCTCATTCCAATAATAGTCATAATTTTCAGTGTATTCTCAAAGGCTTTCATGGCTGGGATCTGATAGTGGTTGTGAGTTTTTTGGGCTGCTGGCCATTTAATTCGGTTTACATTCTAAAAACTGATTAAAAGTTTTCACCTATGCATATGTATCCGCATATAATCCAAAGCAGTGTCCTCTTTTCACCTCCCTTTTGGTGATGCTTTGTGAGGATGGAGAGTTGTATTTTAAAAATACAAATCAGCATCTAACAGCAACATTTACAGTATACTTCTAGTGAAGATGCCAGCATTTCCAAACCATAGAGAACAGAATCATGCTGATTAAAGTCTAAGCCTTGGTGCACCTGTTCTACTACTTGCAGTTGCAGTTGTGACCTTTAGCTCCCTACACAGACCTTGGGTCACTGGGGTCACTGGGGACTCCATTTTAAATGTGCTTGTAGTCAGCTGTTTGTGAACTCGTTGCACTTTTTTAACCAGCTGTGACCTCACAATATAGTACCATGCCTTATCCGACCTGCAGCATGAATATAGTAATCTAGGCCATGTTAATCTTTTGTAGCACAAGAGAAATCCGAAATCGTGTGGTCTTTAAGACTAACCAGTTTGTGTTTTTCATAAGCCTTTGTGTGTCCAAGCACATGTCTTCAGATTAATTGTGTGGTTGTTCTTGGGAGGGGATGGTGGTTTAAAACTGTTGGCAGGGGCAGCCTGTCATGGAAGAATGGTCTTAGGATGTGTTGCTCTGGGAGCTGGGAGAGGCCATTAGCAGACCAATAGATGGTGGTTGCTTACATCACAATGGTGGCCATCAAAGTTGGACTGGGTAACAAACACCCCAATATTTCCTGAGAACTCCCAGCATACCCCAGGCCTGCGTATCACAGTACAAAAAAGGAAATCCCCTAGTTCTGGTGTCAGAGCAGTTACTAAAGTCCCTAACACTTTTTAAAAAATCAAATGTCACATAAAAACATATATTAGACAGGAAATTGTTTTTAATATGATTCGTAACAGATCACAGATAAAACCGCTCTCTTTCTTTGGATAGAATGAATCAAACATTTCTTTTTATGTTGATTCTGAAAATAGGTTATTCCCACTAGTACAGATATTTTTGGATACAGATTTCCACAACTTGTCTTTTCTTTCTCCACAAACTTTTTAAAAAATGGTGCTTTACTTGCATAGTTTGTACAACTAATTCTGCTACCCTGGTGGCAGAAAGCTCTGCATAATTCCTAATTAGCCACCTAAGATTTTTCTTTTCTTTTTTGGACTGCAGTGGTTCCTGAAAAATAATACAGAGGTAAAGCTTTATACCGGGGGGGGGGGGGCCAGGGAGAGCAAAAGAGCAGGAAAATACCAAGATTAGCCCCAACTCTTTGGACTTAATTTGATGGAATAGTCACTCAGATCTACTCAAAGTAACCTCACAGGAATTAGACAGAAATCTAACAATTAATTAGGCTTTGTGAGAAAACTCTATGCAGGGGGTTCTAGAGCTCAAATATGTAATTGTGTCATATCCCAGGGTCTATGAAGATAAAAATATGGAAAATGAGAATCAAAAGGAGTCTAAACAGGCTAAAAGGTTACCACAGTTCGTTTTTAACACAGGACCTTCCATTTTATAAATGATTGATGAATTTACAGTTGGAAATTATGTTAACAGAATGTCTGAAACTTGTAGCTGAAATGTATTTTTAATTAATAGGATCTTGTGGAAGTACTGGTCCTCTGAAGAACAGTATCGTATTCATATCCTGTTTGTAGGCTTTCCGTAAGTCACCGATTAACCACTGTTGTTACGTGTCATCAAGTTGATTCTGATTAATGGTGACCCTAATGAGGTTTTCCATGTATACAACATCTTCAAAGGAGTGGCTCATCATTGCAACCCCCCCCCATATGTTTCCAGATGTGAGTAGCAATTTGAACCCACGTCTCCAGAGTACTGGTCTAACATTCTATCTGCTAAACCAAACTGGATCTCAGTTGACCACTACATGAACAGAATTTACGGTGAGCATGCTGATGTGTCCTGTTTTCTGCAGACATGGTTGGATGAAGCCAGGGGAAGAGGGCATTGCTGTAGTTTGATTCCACTCCCTGTACCAGCCATCTTGCCCCATTGTCTCTTGGGTATGTGTCTATATTTGAAAATTGGGTCTTGAGACAGAATAGGGAGCTTGTAAAAAAACCTGCTGCTTACGTACTGCTCCATAATGCTTAAAGCACTCTGCAGGTTATTTGCAATTTAATTATGCAGGCTACATAGTTTTCCCATAACAAGTTGAGTTTTCAGTTTAGTGTCCTCAAAAGAATGGATGGTTGAGTAAACCTTGAGCTAGCTACCTGAGCCGATTAGGCTCAAACTCAGGTTGTGAGCAGTGTCCTGGCTGCAGTAGTGGCTGCAGGTGCCACTGTTTCAAGGATGGAATATTAAACAAAAACAGCAACAAAAATTCCCCTGGACACCACAGTATTGGACAAGTATCAGCCAATCTCCAATTTTATGGGTAATGTTCTGGAGCAGCTGGTTTTTTCTCAACTCCAGAGGCATCTTAATGAGATGAACTATCTAGATCCATTTTGGTTTGGATTTAAGCTGATTATGGGACAAAGACAGCTTTGGTCTCGGTGAACAAATCTACACCAGGAACTAATCTATCGGAGTGTGTCCCTGTTGGTTATGCAGGACCTCTCAGGAGTTTTCAGTACCATCAACCATCATATATTTCTACACCCTCTGGCTGGGATGGGATATGGAAACAATGTGTTGAAGTGGCTCTGAGCCTTCCTAGAGGGGCATGCCAAGAAGTTAGTACCATGTGAAATCCTGTTTCATATATTGGCCTGTGAGGTCTGACTGTATTTTGTTTAACATGTACGTGAAACTTCTAGGAAACATTCTCAAGGTTGGGGGTGAATGCCCACAAACATTATCATTGACCTGTAAATATATTTGAATACCCAATTGCATTTTACCAAAATGCAGATCTGCTTAACTTATCCTCCTAACCCAAATATGACCCTTGTGTTCACTAAGGGGGTGGTATAGAAATAAATAAATAAATAAATAAATAAATAAATAAATAAATAAATAAATAAATAAATAAATAAAAACAATTTATTACATTAACCATATTAATCCTTATATTAGTTAATCCACTTTAACGGCTAGATTATGTAGTTGTTATGTGGCAGTAGGAGTTGCTGTGTTTTTTCAGTAATGATAAGGGACCCTCAAAAATAACATATATGTGTTGACAGCATAAAACAACAATAAGCCAGCAAAACATAAAATCATAACACTTCCTGAAAAGGATAACTTTATAACAGTAATTAAACAATTTAAAAATGCATTCTAATTAATTATAACTAACACTATGACTCTATGCTTGCCTTGCCACTTTTCAACAAACATATGTATTGCTTTTATTTATCTTTTTACTAGCTTAAAATCTGTTGCACAGCTCTACATGTACTCTGTGACAGGGATGATGTCACATACAGCAGCAAAATGCTTCTGATTAAATACAGTTTCTAGGTGCCTGCAACTGATACACAATGTGCTGATCCTATGCACTTTTGGAAATCCCCAAAGTTAGCCATTAGTCAAGTAAACACATCATCATCACATTCTGCACCTCATATCATCACACTCTGCACACGTCGCTGCAACACTAGATTTCCTATTACATACCATCTAAATGAAGATACAGTGGTACCTCTGCTTGTGAGCTTAATCCGTTCTGAATGCATGCTCTTAAGTCAAACAACTCTTAAGTAGAGCAGCCCTATCTAAAAAAAATTAAAGATAAAAAAATGTAAGTTGAGCAGACCACATCTAAAATTTGTAAGGCAGCAGTTAAAACACCAACATCTTTTTTGCTCTTAAGTCGAATTGCACCTAAGCCGAGCCGTTCGTAAGTAGAGGTACCACTTTATATTAAGCTAGGCCTCTTTCAATGGAGGAATATCATTTTTATTACACAGACTTCATGAAATTAAAATATAGTGTTTCATTTCATTTTTCTTTTCATTTTGTTTCATTTCATTATTAATGAAGTTTTAAAATAATTTCCAAAATGGAACAATTTGTTATGCTATAAAATGGCTCACCTGGGCCCTACAGGTGCTAAATTTGGTGGGTAGCTTCCTTGGACTCTTCCCTTTTAGGCCTTCAAATTTGGAGAGGTTTGGGGTTCAGGCGGCCAAGTTATTCAACTCCAAATTTGTTCCCAACAGGAAAAAAGCTTTGTAATTGGAAAGTTATGTACTCAAAATAGTGGTTCCCGGCACCTAGCAGCAAGGAAATTACAGTGGATCTTCCTCAAGCTCTTCACTGCAAGCAGTCCAAATTTGGAGAGCATTGGGGTTCAGGGGGCCAAGTTATTCAACTCCAAAATGGGTCCTCCCAGGAAAAAAATCATTTGTAATTGGAATGTTATGTCTCTAATTGAAAATAGTGATCCAGGCATCTAGCAGCATGGAAATTAAAGCAGAGCTTCCTCAAGCTCTTTCCTGTAAGCCCCCCAAATTGGGTATTCCAATGCATATTGAGCCATATCAGACCATCTGTTGCAGTGCACCAGACAAACAGGCAGGCAGGCAATAAACATTGGGCCATATCAGACCTCCATTGCAGTGCATAAGGCAGGTTGGCAGGCAGGCAATAAACATTGGGCCATACCAGGCCTTCTGTTGCAGTGCACCAGGCTGGCTGGCTGGCAGGCAATAATCATTGGGCCATATCAGACTCTCAGGTGTGAAGGGAGAGCCTGGATCTCCCTGGTATGTCCAATGCAGGCCTTACAAACTTTGGTCCATATCAGGTGCTCTATTGCAGTGCACCAGGCAAGCAGGCAGGGAGGCAGGCAATAAACATAGGTCTGTATCAGACCCTCAGTTATGAAGAGAAAGTGTGGACCTCCCAGGTATGTCCAAGGCAGGTCATACAAACATTGGGCCGTATCCGACCCTCTGGTATAATAGACTTTCCTGGTATGTCCAGGGCAGGGCAGGAAATTTTTGGGCCATCTCAGATCATTTGGTGGCAAAGCCAAGAAGAATTGTCTGGCAGGAATCAGCTGGAGGAAGGCTGTTTTGCATTTCATATTGCTGGGTGGTGTGCTATGGTTTGGGGGAGGGGAACCTCAACGCAGAAAGGTTGAACCTAATAAAGGCCAACCTTTCCATAGTGCTTGGGCCCAGGCATGAGTGGCAAGGTCTCAAAATGTCACCAAGTTGTGAGAACATTCACTCACACTGGTGGGAGGGATGGAGTGGAGGTCCATGGCCAAGCTGGATAACTGGGGCCAGATCTCTGCCTTACTGGCCCACTAATGGAGTGGAATCTGCCATGAGGGGCTGAAGGGGCTTGCCCATGTAGTCCCTAACCGTTGCCTATGCAGAGTCCTGCTCCTCTGATGGTCTCTCCTCCACAGAACTGGACACTGCCCAGGCAATGATTGAGGCCAGGTATGGTGCCTTACTGGGCCTCCAGTTGGTGCACCCTGATAGGGAGGTCTCCTGGAATGATCCCTCCCCCAACTCAACCTGATGCCCTTGCATTTCTGGCAGCACATGCCCACCTTGTGCTTCCATGACCTTGTGTGCCTCAAAGGACATCTCTGTCTTCCATCCCTCAAGATCTGAAAGGCTGCTAGCCAAGGACCCTTGATGCGAGGATTGCACAGGCAAGACAGCTGGTACACCCCACCCCGCATAGTCAATGCAGCCAATTCCAGACACCAGCCTGCAACCTCAAGACCAAGGCCCTATTCCTCGGGAGAAGCAAGTAATCCTCCACAAGACAGGAAGTCTACCATTTCATTTCATAACAAATCAATTTGTTATGTAATAAAACAATGAAAAAGCATTTCATTTTTTTGTTTGGTGCCATCTATAATTTCTACCATGACATTTCCAAGACACATTTTATTGATCTTCTGAAAAAACACAGTAGCATTGTTTTTCTCTTTAACATATCTTACAGTTTGAATTATATTAGAATACTCATTTATATCATCATTATGTTGACAAGTTGGTTGTGCATTTGAGCTCATACTGAAATATTAAAACATCCTATCTTTTCTTTGTACCTTTTTAATGTCAAGCATAGATAAGTATCAGATGAAAAAAAAATCTGGTGACCATTAATGCCATGAATACGTAGTCTTAACAGCTTTTATACTGCTATTCACCCATTGCTACTGCTTCAAACAACTTAAGAAGAAAAGTAAGAGTGATCATCATTTTCTTTTTTCTGAAACATAATTATGATTTTAGCTATTGATGTGTTATATATCATTTTTATCCTCATGTTAAAATTTTCTCTTATATGGAATGCTTTCAATACCCAGACTAAAATTGCCACTCCACTCAATCCAATGCATTAGCAGGTTCTAGAAACAGCAAAAGGGTAAATTTTGTTATGACTGAGGCATTGTAAATAAAAGGTATGGCTCAGTGAATACTACAACATAATTTCTTTTCTTAGCAAAGCCTGTTTAATATAATGATCTACAGCAGTGATGGAGAACCCTTTAGAGACTGAGTGCACAGACTGCAATTCAAAACCCACTATTTTTTCACAAAGTGAAGGAACAATGTTGGGTGCCCACAGAAAGGGCTCCAAGTGCCACCTTTGGCACCCATGCCATAGGTTCAGCAACACTGATCTACAATAATACAAAGAATTTATGCCCAATTTAAGTAGAATATTTACAGCACATTTTTATTAATTACATTGCCTGATGCAATGCAGTTGCATTGCTTCATTATCTTATTTTCATATTTGAGGGACAGAGGCTATATCAAACTCCAAGTTACAAAAAAAGTCCTGTTTTCATGGAATTTAATATATGTACACATCATTTACAAATATGTACTGTAACCCACCAGGATTAGGAAATATGTTTAAGCCTGTCTGATTATTTTTAGTGTTGTTTTCTTTTAAAAGACTCTGAAATTTCCAGGATATCTTATAATTTTAAAAATCCCTGTACTAGCCTTTCTTGGTTTCTCCATCTGTTAGATGTACTTTCAAAAACAAAGTAAATCCACTCAATCTCAGCTCTTACTGATACCCCCCCCAACTTTGTTGATGTTTTAAAAGTTAGGATATTGAAAAACTCTGATCACACTAAATGAAGTCTCATCTCAAAAAGACTAATTAATTTCCATGTAAAAATATTTTCTAATGTTTATCTTAAATTTTCTAAGACCTTTCCAGTGTACGTTTCTTATAAATGTCCAAGTAATATTTTTTTCAAGACAAAACCTCTGTCTTCTTTTTGTTTAAAAATAACATCTTGTAAAAGCAGAAATGAAAGTGTTGTAACATCATTAGAACTACTAGATTTATTTCAGTATGTGCTTTTAGGGCAGTTTATTATTGGCTTAATGACAGCTCTAAAAATATTTATATTATTGACTGATCTCTCATTTTCTTGGGGAATCAATAATATTAGTAACCACCTTACAGTTCTATATTGTGATCATGGAAAAAATGAAAGATTCAGCACTTAATAATTTATACATTGTGATACAATAGGGTGCATAATATCTAGGTATGGATTGCTACTTAAATTGTACCAATTTCTGCTGTGCTGACTTTGTTAAGATGTGTGATGATGAATATTTAAAATCTAATTTGGCAAATGATCTATACCTCTTCCACATTACTAAAACATTGTGAATTTGATGTATTTGTCATAATAGGGTTGACAGGCTAAATACAAATCATGGACTTCTTTAATCTGAAATTTATTCAAGTCTCCTGGTAAGATTAACTTTATTTAAACTGTTCTATTTTTTTTAAAAAAAAATCATTTTAAAGGGATGGGTTAGCCCAACACTAAGTGTACCTACACAAGATCAGCAGCAATCCAAAGCTGGAGTTGCAAACACAAACTGTCAGTGCCTTGGCTATCCTTGTGATCTAAGGCCTGGATCACAAATCTAATTATAAGCCATGAAAAAGCAAGGAAAGAACTTCTGATATTTAGCCTAACTGTTGCTGAACAGCAACTCTCTTATTGGGCTTTCCAGGTGGGAAGGTCCCTTTCCTACCTGGACTTCCCTGGCTTGAAATCATAGTTGCTGTCCTGAGAAGACAGAAATTGGTGAGGAAAAAAAAAATAGTCAGTTTATTATCAGACAGCCCCCTTTAGTTCCTCATTAACAATGGAGATGTGTTGACTTGACCTATCCACCCTGCTCAGTTTTGTGATGTTCAAGGTGTCCGTGAGATCCTCCTTCAGATAATGCACCTTAACTCTCTCCCATGGATACTGCAGTCAGCAAATGCTATCCATGATTGTGACAACTAAAGAAAACTATACATTCTGTTCAGATGTTGGTAGCAAAGTTTCTCACAAATCAACAGCACGTCTTCTAGCACGAGAATTATATTAGTACTGTACCACTGTCCATTAGCAGATGTGCCAAACAAACATTCAAATAAGTGTGTCCTGAAATACAGAACGTATGCACATTTGCAATCCTAAATTCAACCTATTATTACAGTACATTAGATTACTAATATTAGAGTTTCACACTCTGGCAATCACTGCATATGGGAAAGTGATGTTTGCTCAATTTATTCAGCTAGTGGCTAGCAGAGTCATTCTCAACCATGGGTCCCCAGAAGTTCTGGGACTACAATTCCTAGAAATCCTGGCTAGGATAGCCAAGGGTGAAGGTTCCTGGGAATTTTATTCCAAGATGATCTGAGGATCCAAGGCTGGGAACCACCTATTTAGCAACTAGCACATATGACTGAAAATGTGTTTGCAAAATTGCTCTATATATACCCTTCCTCACCATTGCCATTGCCATTACAGTATCTTTGTTAATTGCTATTGCATTGTATATAAAACAACCATGACTGGATGGTATATATGGGTCAGCATCTGTAATGTGTTTCCTGTCTGACTAAGTGCATTTTATCTGGGAATAGTTCTTGGGTGGGGTCATTTGACCCGATGTGTTATTAGTTCCCCTTATACATTTGCAAACCGTAATTAGGAAATGCCGCAAAACTAAGACATTGGTGGATTTGATTTCAAAGGCATTTTGGCCTCCTTTCAAATTGTTTGTGGTAATCCTGGATATTTTTTAAAATTATTTTTATTTTATTTTTTGACACCGACCGTAAATGTTAATGAAGAGAGTCACGGTGTACCACCTCACCCAGAGCAATGGAAAACATTAGAATCGCTTTGAGGAGAACTGAATAAAACTTTATTTTATAAATATAGTCTCGTCCAAAGCCGTTTCCACTGTACGTTTGAAATAAGGGCACATGGAAAAATATGGCAGAGTGCCTTTGAGATAGCTAACTAAAGCTACAAAATGAGCACTGTACTGCATTTCCAAGGAACACAGTTCAAAAGTTGTACGATTACTACTAAGGTTGTTTTATGCTTTACCACATTTGGAACAGGAAGTCTGTGTTGTTCTTGAAGAATTCTGAAAAGCAGTGTCACAGTCTGATGACCTCTTCTCCTCATTAAAACGTTCCCAAAGACAGCTCTCTGCATGATGTTTTGTAGCTTCAGCAGCCATGAACTAATTTGGACCTCTTATTTTGATCATGCACTGGTGAAAGCACCAAACAATATTTTCCTTTAAACACAGAGAGGTCTTTCAACAGCTCAGCATGCATTTCTACCCTCTTTTTAATCTTGGAGCACCTATTTATTTGCTCTTTTCACCACTAAATCTGCTTTGCTCCTTTCTGCCCCCCTGTAAAGCTGCTAGTTAAACATTTTCAGTGTGTCTGACCCTCCCTCCCCTCCCCCCCAAAAAAATCCTCCATAGGCTTAAGCCATTAGAGGGTTATTACCATAAAAAAGGGAAGACAAGGAATTAGAGATATCAGAATTTGTGTTAGGAAATTTCAATCCAATTAAACTAACATAATATTTATTTTGGACCTACCTTTTTGGAACGTGTATCAATTCCGTAAAGCCAACACTTTAAAGTAGAATGGGTGGTCAGTGAAAGAGCTGGTTTGCTCTGAATATGGGATGTTTCGAGATTGCTCTGATAGATAATTAGCATTCATCTGGCTGATTTGTTTATTTTGCCTACTTTCACTCTTTGTGATAGATTCATTATGCAAGTCATATCCCTCTCCCATCTCATGCTTTGAATACTATGCAAATCGCGAACAAGGCCTGTCAAGGCCTTTGGCACAAATGGTTTGGAAAGGCAGCTTACATTGGTTGACACTACGAATTACATTCTCATGTTATCAATTTTTAACAGATGCTGAGCAAAGTGATTACATGCTGTGTTTATTTGTGCTTCATTCTTAATTCAAAAATGAATTATATGAAATTCTCCCTACTTCAATAGTATTATTCATGTCCCATTTAACACTCCTGCTCTTGCGGCGATGAAGCCTGGTTAAGAACAGCACATGCATCAGCCTAGAATGGTGATGGCGAACCTTTTAGAGACCGAGTGCCCAAACCGCGATTCAAAACCCACTAATTTTTCGCAAAGTGCCAATACAGAAATTTGACCTGAATACAGGTGGCTGTGAAGGGGCAATGTTGGGTGCCCACAGAAAGGGCTCTGAGTGCCACCTTTGGCACCCGTGCTATAAGTTCGCCAACACTGGCCTAGAAGGAGAAGCAGGGCCTGGAAGATGACCCTTTCGACTACAACTCCTGCAGTCCGCCAACAGGCATAGATCAGCATTCCTACTCATGGAGATTCCCTGCACAGTTTGGAAAGTTCATTCTGAAGGCCAACGCATGACAGGAGATTGCCATCCTGTCGGCACTGTGTATTACCAGTGCATCTTCATTCTTCTTTGTGCAATTTTAAGTATTTAAAGAAAGTACACCCAAATAGGGCTCTTGTTACACTCTGTCCCTGTATAGATGCATTTTGAAGGTGATTCTACTACATTAAATGTGCCATCACGCAACCATGCAGAGAACAGTGGTGTGCTTCCACTCTGTATTCTCTCTGGGACATAAAAAGAAGAAATATGGAGATGTTGGGGCTCTCTTCCCATTCATCTGATTGCTTGCTGCTCACTTCTTATGACCGCCTCATTCATGAAGTGGCAGGTTATCCTCCATGTTCTTCCCAGGAATGTGAAGCACACAGAAATAGACAGAAAGGGCCATGATCTTCTTCAGTATCGCAAGAGAATCGGCCACACTGTGCTCACTGGGGCAATGGATTTTTGACACTTGGACCATTCTGGCAGCTTCTGGACTTGAAAGAATAAATACATGAATGAGGTGCTTTCCCCATTCCTGAATTCCTGTATTCTTTTAATATACACAGAAAGACCCAATGAACAAAATTCTGCTTTGGAATATAGTAAATTTCACTAGAGTAGGCCCACTGAATGCAGAAAATGGTATTAGGTGATTCATGTTCAACACCACGGCCATTGACTTGTGGAGTCCCCCAGGGTTCTGTTCTGTCTCCTATGTTATTTAACATCTACATGAAACCACTAGGGAAGATTATCAGGACTTTGGGGGTTAGGTGCCACCAGTATGCCAAAGATACCCATCTCTACCTCTTGTCACCTCCGGATCATAAGGGAGCTACTATCTCAACTTTACAAAGTGTTTAGCTACTGTAATGAACTGGATGAGGATGAACAAAATGAAACTAAATCCAGACAAGACAGAGGTGTTTCTGTTCAGACGAAAGAGAGAACAAGGGATAGGGATGCAACCTGTATTAGATGGGGTCATCCTCCAACTGAAAAAAGAGGTGCACAGCTTGAGGGTGCTCTTGGATTCATCCTTGACCTTGGATACTTAGGTCATGGCTGTGGCCAGGAGTGCATTTGAACAATCAAGGCTAGTATGCAAGTTATGCCCATTTCTTGATAAAACCAGCTCTGGCTATGGTGACACATGCCCTAGTGATGTTCCAGCAAGACTACTGTAATGTGCTCTATGGCGGGCTACTGACAGAAAGTCTCAGAAAACTTCAATGGGTCCAATATGCAGCAGCCACATGGCTGAATGGGGTAGGATACAGAGATCACATTATACTCCTATTAAAGCAGCTCCACAGGCTATGAAGCAGCAATTCAAGGTGCTGACCTTGACCTACAAAGCATTGTATGACCTGGGTCCAAGCTACCTCAAAGATTGAATCTCACAGTATGAACCAACTTGGGTTTTAAGGTCATCAGAAGAGGCCTTTATCTCCATCCCACCACCCTCACATTTACGTCACGTGAGAACACACGAAAGGGCCTTCTCAGCTGTAGTGCCCAGACTCTGGAACTCCCTTCCACTACAGGCCAGGACTGCCCCATCTCTGATGTCTTTCCAGAAACAGGCAAGGACCTTTCTCTTCAGGAAAGCTTTCCCTGAATGATGGACTACCTATTATGTGTCTTTTGTATGAATCTATAGGATCACATAGACTTTGTGTTTATAACTATTTATAACCCTCTGTGATTACATTGACACTATGTTTTCATCATTAGTTTCCATTAGAGATGGGCACAAAACGCAAAAATGGTGTTTCATTTTTGTTTTGTTTTGTCTCCATTTCATTTCGTTTTGTTTCATTTGAAATGATTTTTTTTTAAAAAAAATTCATTTCATTTTCATTATGGTTTGTTTCGTTTCTCTGTGTTGTGTATGTGTTTTGTGTTTCTTTTCACTTTTTTACTGTTTTGGGGCTGGGTGCATATGTGGTGCTTGTGCAAAATTTTTGTGTGTGTATTTTTTTCCCCTCCTCCAATTCCGTGCTAACTGATCGGCACTGTGGCAGGAAAAAAAGGTTTTCCCACACCCCAGCCCCGATCAGCTTCAGCCCATGTGGGGAGGCAGGACCGCGGCTCCCTCCTGACCCAAGGGATCTCTGCCGGCTGTCATCCACTCGCAGCGGAGATCTCTTGGGTCGGGAGAGAGCCGCAGTCAAGGAGACTGAGGCCCTCTCTCGAACGCCCTCTGCCACAGGTAAATGACAGCCTGGCCAGCTCTCATCCACCCGTGGCGGAGATATCTTGGGAGAGAGCCCCGGTCCCGCCTCTGCATGCGGAGGTGAAAACGGGGCTCTGTCTAGACAGTCCCCACCCCCCCGTGGGCGATGACAGCCAGACTGTCATTGCCAGGGGGGAAGAACGAAATGAACCTAACTGAACCATTTTTTTCGGTTCGGTTCATTCCGTTCTAAAATCACTATGGGCTCCATTATTCATTTTGTTACCTAACGAAATGAATAATGAATAACAAAACAAGCTAAAAGTTCATTTTGTGCTCATCTCTATTTTCCATCACTCATAACTTTACATGGAAGAGAAAGGCGGGGTAAAAATACTCTAAAATAAATAAATGAAATAAATTGAATCAAATGGAGTTTAGCAAGTCACTTCCTCTATAGCTTCAGTTAATTTAAATGGTTCTACTTTAAGTGCAAATTACTCTGCTCAATTAAGATCCTGGTCACATGAAGTAAAGGTCCCCAACCTCTCAGTTGTCTCCCAGAGATCTTTTCGAAGCAGCATTGTGAAGCTTTGTCCATCTACCCCACCAGAATATATATATATATATATATATATATATATATATATACACAAAGGCCAGTGTCCTGTTGTGTAAATATGGATTAGAAAGGCAATCCCAAATGAATCTGTTTCCAATTCATGTGCCTGTTTGTGCACTGGCTACAGGATCAGACGCGCAATTTGTTGAACAACAGGAAGCTTCCGAGGTCACCAGGTAGACTTCAATAACTGCCCTTCCAGTTTGTGCTTTGGTAACAGGGTAGTGGCTAGTGCTGATATTAGATGTAAACAATAGCATTGAAATGCATTAAACATTTAAAAATACATTAGAGCAATAAACTGTTTTCAATTGTAGCCTAGAGAATCCCATTTTGTCTGTGAAAAACAGATAGGATTTCATAATGAAACCCATAAAAATGTTGAAGCAACAGGGGTGTTGTGTATGGCATATTCACAGTGGAAACACAGAATGCTTCAGTGCTGGCAAAGCATAATAGCATTTCACTGGGAGATGTTTTCCGTTTTGGGCAGAAGCTATTGAGTAAACTGTGGGAAGATTGTGGAGTGTAAGGCTGGAGGGTAACTTTTAAGAGAGATGTTTCTCGTGTTCCAGCAGACTATATGATACATTCATCAGAAGCTATATTTGCAGAGTGTTGTTGGTTATATTTAAAAGAGGGGAAGGGAAATTTGGAAATGTTACTCTCCTGTGTGGAAATCTCATGGTCCAGTATGGGCTGAGCTCACCTGTCCACCAATACATCAAATGCAGACCTGCCATTGAATTCCTCATGGTGGCCTTCTCCGCCACTACGTCTACCCACCCCTTTTATCGCAAACTTACATTTGTCAAGGGGAAAGATAAAAGATGGGAGGATTTACTGAAGAAAAGAACAGGTCTGTAGTCTTCATCCTTCAGTTCTTGAATATAAACAGGATCTGCTGAGTTGCCTGTCAATTAAATTCATGTTTGATGGTCATTGAGGTTTCAAAACACCTCTTCCTGCGATTGTTCTTCTTGCCCTCTCCCCCACTCATTAGAGAAATTGTGTCTGGTAATGAGAATGAGAGATGTCTTAAATATTCACGACACCAGGTTGGAGCTACTGCCCTAAACCCAGTTCTTAGTATCACTTCAAATAAATGGAGTAAATTAATGCTAGCTTGCTAGGTCAACATTTAAGTATGTTCCATTTATTCAGTTGGTCTACTCCGGTTGGAGCCAACAGCTGGCTTGAAGTCAATGACTCCATCTCTGAAAGCTTGGCTTTGATTTTCCTGTTCATCCTGTTTGTTTGTTCTTAAAAAAATGTACATGGATAAGACCTCTGCCTTCATTAAAAGTGATGAAAGTGATGGGGGAAACGGGCAAGCACAGCGATGTAGGGCAAGCTGCCGAAGGGAAAGTTTCCTGGAAAATGGTTCACAAAGGCCCAACTCTTCCCTTTCCCCCAGGAAACTATCTGATAGAACTTTGGAAAATCGGATTAATTAGGAAATGGAGGAGCTTCTCTCTCATTAATAACAACAAACAAGACAAGTTTCATAAAAGACAGTGTTCCCAGTGTTCTCTAATTTGTGTGCAATTGTGCCTGGGTGTGTCTTAGAGCTATCAGTTCATATAAGGCAAAAATGAGCCCTAAGAGACATGAACATGTTCAGGGTACAAACCTCTTCTTTTCTTATTTTCCATAGTGCCCTAATTGCATTATTATACTTAGGATACCAAACAAGTGATTACACATAGCAGAGCAAATCTTCTTGCTCCCCCACTTCTTTTCTGAAAGGTGAAGCAATACAAAACACAAATTTTGAAAACGAAAAATACTCTGAAAATGTACATTTCAATGGCACAAAATTAATTATCTATGTCTACATTCCACATTATTTGGTCCATAACAGCTGCAGCCTTACCCACCATATGAACAAATCTGTGGCTAAATGTTCTGGAAACATTAATAGTAACTAATTACATAACAAGTTGTGTGATGAATTGTTCTGGATGGCAACTTTTCCAGCTTTGACTCAAAGTCTTTCTTCCTTTTCCTAGCATTTTCCTGCAGATGCAGGATCGACTTTTCAAATCCTGAAATGCCACTTTGACCACATTTTCAGGGCTTGTAGGCAGAAGATTTGCATGTTCTTATTGACAGTGTCCTACCTTCTTGGTTTAGGTCACCCACATGGCTGACTCAAAGTGTTTCTGGGGGTGGGGGAACAAGTCAGCTGCCCTAATCTGGATCATTTAAAGTCTGGAGCATTTTAAGTCAGAGCATTTAAAACCTCTCTGGAGCTTTTAAAACCTCTCCAAGCAGTGAACATGAGCAACCATCCTGGGTATTGGAGTTGCTGCCATCAAGTACCTCCGCCATTGTGGAAACACCAATAGGCTGTCTCTGTTGACAATAAAGGCTTGTATTGTGTAGTTACTCTTCCTCAGGTACAGAATTTGGCAAGTTGGGATTTTCAGGGGGTTGTTGTCATTCATTTGTAACCCACCCTAACCAACCCCCATTACTTCAGATGGAAATGACATGTGGCTCTCAGCAGGATCTCAGGAGAAAGTCATAGATCAGAAATCCGTTAATTTTCATGAAATTTCCCACAATGTCTCTGAATGACATTGTATTTGGACAGTGCTTTGAAAAGTTACCTTTTGGATCCTGGTGGCTCTGACAATTCTGGGAGCTGTAGTCTATAAGCAAGTAATATGTACAAGCTCTGGATTGGAGGATGTTATGAGAAGTTTAAGAGGGAACTAGACCCAGTTACCAGACACAGTGAAAAAGTAAAGGAAACCCATGACAGATATGAGCAGCGAGTCCTACTAGGGGCCAGGCGGGTGACCAACAATTCCAGATGTTTATTCCAACCTTTTGTTGTGAATGCAGGTTAAAGATCATTTTGCACAAAAGAATGAATGGTCTCCATCCTCCTGTTTCACAACAGTAAGCTCACTGGATAGCTCAGTGGTTTAGCTATTGGCTGTGGAGCCAGAGGTTGGGAGTTTGATTCCCCTCTGTGGAAAAGAACCGGAATATAGCCTTAGGTAAGCTGAAAAGTCCCAGGATACCCCCAAAAGAAGAGAATGGCAAACCACTTTTGAGTATTTACTCACTGGGAAACCCAGAAAAGAGTCACGATAAGTCAGAATTGACTTGAAGGCACATGGCAATTATTATTATTTCACTCCAGTATACATTAAATCCCCAAACAGGTTAATATAAAGGCATGAAAGACCATGTGGGGGAGATGAAAGAAACATTTTCAGAAACCAGTGCCTTCCCTGTTGCTCTTTCTCCACTAGATGTCCTTAGTGTTTCACACATCGACTTCAGAGACAGTAACGCAAGAGTCTGAAAGGGTAAGTACTTCTTTTGAACTGTGTGGTATTAAGAGACTGTGATGAATGGCTTTCACGGCAGAGTTCATTTTATCTGGGAGACTTGCAAGAGAGAGAGAGAGACATACAAGATCAGCGTTATCATTTAATCCACTGCCTGCCTAAAATATACAAGCAACCCAATTTACGAATTGATTAATGTCACGTATGCTCTCTTCTTTGGAAACATTTCAACGGTCAAAGCATTAAAACACAGCTTTGCAGGGAAAGTATGATTGTATTTTATTTTATTTTAAAAAAGATTCTTACCAAGGATTTTCTCCTATACACATGTCCCTAATTGCATTGCTTTCAAAGCCCGCATTCTAGTTACACAGACCGTTCACCATAATCTGAGTTTAGAAGTGGAATCTTTGTTTAATTTGAGTTTTAATAGATCATGAAGAGCGGGGGGAGAGAAACAGGAGAGGGGATGAGGAATGATCTTAAATCATCAACCAAACCCATCGGCAAGGAAGCCTAAGATCGTAGAAACAAAGCGGATTCTTTAAAGAAAGTTAAGCGGGCAAGCTGATCTAAATTGAAAAACACTATACCTAGTTCTGTTTTGAAAAGGCTACACATGAGGGCAATGGATGGTCTATATTCATGGAAATGAGAAATGAGGCACCAGGGAGTGGCAGTTTGGCCGTGCAGCCAAGCTCGGAGTGCACTGGACAAAAAAGTTTTCACTGGGTACATGAAGAGTTCCTTTCCCAGTAACAGGGGGGGGGGACAAAAAGAGGACTTTGAATGACCTTTTACTCCACCACTATAGCAGACACATCCCTGGAACAATGATCAGCAGTAAGTGGAAGGTTGCAATCTCCGGTGGTTTCATGGCGCATCACTGCCACCAGCGGGACTCAGTGTGACAAAAACAACTGAAAGGAAATATAAAAGAAAGCAAAACAAAAGTACCATGTCCACCCGCCAGCAGGGCACATTTCTCATCATCAACCATGCGGTCATTTTCAAACACCAAGCTATGTTGCATTGGCCCCTGGTCAAAGGCTTAGATGTGGCTCAGCTTTTTAATGAAGAATTCCAACTACCTTTGTAGTGGAATAGAGAGCAGTAGACTTGAAATGTCTGCTTTGATATGAAATGGGATGTTTGGCATTCTCATTATGGGATGGAGGAGTTTAACTGCATAGTTACCCATGCACAGGACCCACTGAATATGGTAAGAAATATCCTTGTGTACATATGTATAGGATTTCAATGCACACCATGTTTTATAATGCTCTTGCCACACCAACTTCTCAGTTTGGTTATCAGATTCTTGTAAGCTTTCTGGTGAAATTAATTTACCAGTTCAGCTATTAATTTATTTCAAAGATTTATTATGGTCATTGGCTGGGAGATAAGCAACTGGAACAGGCTAAGTTCTAATTTTTATGGCCCAAAGTGTCTGAGGACTACTACACTAATACCTCTACCTATGAATTTTATCCATTCCAAGCACATGCTCATAAGTTGTTTTTAAAAAAAATGTAAGTAGAGCAGGGGTTTCCCATAGGAATGCATTGAGTTATAATAGATCCATTCTGGATCAATCACATCAGGAGGAGGGAATGGCTCAGAAGGGGAGTAGGAGGAGCAGCGGCAACAGTGGGTCATGGTGTCTGTGAGGTGGCCATGGGGGTGGGAAGAGGAGGAGGGAAGAAGGGTGGGAGGAAGGAATTATCGGGGGGTAGAAGAGGAGAGACGTCACTGCGCAAAGGAGGTGGGCAAGCCCATCCACTTCCCTCTCCTCCCCTCCCTCTACTCCATGCCAGCAACTCAGCTGGTCACAAGACAGTGGCGCGCTGATCATTTGTCCAGCAGTGGGAGCATGGGACTGCACCATGGCCTTTGAACTGCAGTGCTAGGCTGAGACAATGGGCTGGCAGACCCAGAGCTTTGCTGGGGCAGTGGTGGTCATTGGGATGAGGGAGGGAGGGAGGGGTGGAGAACTTAACACTTCACTTTTTTATTGATGGCCAGTGGGCTACTTTTGAACCTTTCGTGGGCTACATTTAGCCCACGGTCTACCAGTTGTGCAGGCCTGCACTAGGTCATAAATGTGCAGTCCTATGAATGTCCTCCAAGATTTTCCTTGTAGCACTACAGAGCATAAAATAATTTTGCTGGCATCCTACTGTGAATTTACATTGTGCAAGTGCTTGTGCCATTTGTTGAGATGTTTCTTGTGTTACTGCTTGCACATCCAGCTGTACAGCTGGTTGTGCAGTCAATCAGGCTAAAACACTTTGTCACATTGCACTACTGCTTATGCAACAGGAGTCAAGCATGTGGAAATTCCCAACCGGATACTGTCCATTAAATTTAGTTAATGTTACAGCATGCTTACATTTAGGAAGATTAAACACATTGGTGTCTGGACTACAGTTCCCCTAATCTATTGCCATTGGCCATGCTGGGAATGGACGTACAACACATCTCGAGAATCAAAGATTCCCCACTTTTCCAAGATCTAATTGGTTGGACTTTGACAGAGTCAAAGCTCACACACATTGTAGAAATCTGAGCCTATACAACTACCACACATGGCCCAACATTTTTTGTCCAGATTGCAGCTCACACACTAAGTGCATGATAGATTTGGCCTTCAAAATCAGTGCAGAATAGCATCATCTATATTACAAAGCAACATCCTCCAGTCTGGCACTCTCTAGATGTACTAGACTACAACCCCCATCGTTTTCCATTAATCTTGCGAGCAGCCTGATTTGAGATTGTGGGAGATTTTGTTTGACATATCTGGAGCATGTTGAGGAAGGCTAAAGAATAAGACTCGAATCTTCAGTAGGGTTTCCTTTTTTAATAAATTAGAATTGAGAACATTTCTGAGGATTCCTGAACCCAAATTAGTTGCATAAAATGGAATGATCTGAATGCTCAGCTGTGCAATAAGTTTCCACTATACTCGGTGGGATTTACCCTCCAATGAACCATCTACAGAATGTGAACTTCTAACTATGGACTGCATTTCAAATTAAATCCAGGGTGCTAATGGCCAACCCAAAAGGACTCTTAGTGGCTGACATGCACAGAAAAAAAAGTGCAATTTATTTTTATTTATTTATTTTAGAGTATTTTTACCCCACCTTTCTCATTGGAAAAGGACCCAAGGCGGCTTACAGTAATGAGGATAATATAAAGTCCGGTACAATTAAGACATGTTCAAGTATTTGAGAACAAGGAATTGAGGGACATCTTACAGCATTAATAGATAACATTACATTACATTGCATTACATTAAAGCAACACGGTTATAAGTAGTGATAAACACAAAGTCTATGTGAACCCATAGATTCATATAAAATACACATGGTAGTCCATCATTCAGGGAAAGCTTGCCTGAAGAGAAAGGTCTTTGCCTGTTTCTGTCAGGACAGTAAGGACAATTCTGCACAACACATACAATTGGAATGTACTATATGAGAAACATGAATCAAGGTAAACTGGAAGCTATAAAGCAAGAAATGGAATGTATAAACCTTTCAGTGTCTGATGTCAGTGAAATAAGGAGACCAGAATGGTATATTTTCAGTCAGACAACTATAAAATGTTCTACTCTGGACATGCCAAATCTAGAAGAAACTCAGTGACTCTAATACTGAGGTTATATGTAGCACAGGCAGTTAGGGGCTATAATTCTTGGTTTGATCAAATATCTTCAATCAGATTCCATAGAAAACCTATCAACATAACCATCATTCAAGTCCCAGGTCCAAGTAGTGATGTTGAAGAAGCTACAACTGAAATATTTTAGGCAAACATCCAAGAGAAGATTAATCAAACACAATAAAGACATTTCTATAATCATAAGAGATTAGAATGGAATGCAAATGTAGGAAACAAAGCAGAACCAAGTGTTTCTGGAAAATTTGGCCTAAGGGACAGAAACGAAGTATGAAAACAAATTATAGAATTCTGCAGTGCCAGTCTTTATTAAAAATATATGCTTCAAGCAACCAAACAGACGGCTATACCTATGAACATCACCAGACGATCAGTATAGAAATCAAATAGACTACGTAATTGAAAACAGGAAATGGAGTAGTTGTATTCTTGCTGCCAAAGCAAGACCAGGTAAAGATTATGGTACTGAAAATGAACTAGTAATATAAAACATTAGAGTAAAGCTGGAAAAAGCACACACTAAAAGAAGCATATTGCCTAAATATAATTTAAACAACACTCCTGATGAATTTGAAGTCCACATAAGGGACAGATTTGCATGCCTAGCCTCAGCTGACCATGAACCAGAAAAACTGTGGGTTGAAACCAGAGATATTATGAGGGAACAATGCCAAAACACAATTCCTCTAGTAAAAAGAAAGAAAAGAACAGGCTAGACAGAAGAAACACTTTGGTTGAAATATGCTGTTGGAAGAGAGCTTTGCAGATACTCAGGGCTGCCAGAAAGATGAACAAGTGAGTCCTAGAACAAAGCAGGCCTGAACTGTCTCTGGAGACAAAAGAAGTGAAACTGAGGCTGCTCTACTTTGGGCACATAATGAGACTGTTGGATTGTCTAGGAATAAAACAATAATGCTGGGAAGGGTTGGAGGCAGCAAGAAAAGAGGAAGGCTAAATATGACATGTGCTGACTCCTTAAAGCAGGCATTTCCAAACTTTGGCCCTCCACATGTTTTGGACCACAGCTCCCACAGTCCTTTGCCATGGGAAATACAGGCTTGGAATTCTGGGAGTTGTGGTCCAAAACATCAGGAGGACCAAAGTTTGGACATGCCTGCCTTAAAAGAATCCACAGGCTATGTGTTTACAGGAGCTGAGCTGAGCTGTTGAGGACAAGATAGTTTGGAGATCTCTTGTTCATAGGGCCAACATAGGTCCTGGGTGACTTGATAGCATATAACAGTAACAAACAGTGATAAGTGCTGATTAGGGAAACATCTGGGCATAATTTTCTAAATTAATGCATGAATATCATTGCAGCTCCCCTGTCTGTCTGTCTCCCTCCTCCTTTCTCTCCCCTCGGATGTGAGTTTAACTTTGTTCAATGGAACTTCTCTCCTAGGTAAGTGGGTATAGGTTTACAGACACACACAAAATCCACTGGCATACTTTTCCTTAACTGTTTTTCCAAGTCTTCACAGCATCATTCTTGGGTTCAGTACAGCAGTCATTGCTCTAAAACTGGCTTTCTCCTGATAGTTTTTGACAACAAGTGGATCGTGTGGCATAGTTTAAAGTGGGTCACCCATCTGGCACCACTGACATCATTTCTGGAAAGATCTTTAAAAGCAAAAGCAAAAAAAAAGTTTGAGAGGAAACCCACCCAGAAGGGATGTGTTAGGAAAACAAGCATTGTGCAGATAAGTAGATTTTCAAATGGGAAAGGATGTCTCATAATCAAAAGGTGAGTTTTTAATTAGTTCTTTTTGTGTGAAGTGGTTTGTTATTGGCAGGAGATCCACTGTTTGACTGAGTCATGGATGATATTATAGTAGAAAACAGAGGTGTCGGGTAAAAAGAATTTAGAACTGATGGTTGAGTGTTGTTTCCACTTTTGCTCACTCTCCAGCCTCAATAATACAAGTGGCTTTACCATCTGCAGGAGTTTGGAAATTATAATCACAATCATGTGTCATCAGGCCTTCCGAAGTCCTGAGGTGCTATGCAAGAATATCTGTTTATCTGACAGAAAGGATGTCTTTTTTAAAATCTCTGATATTGTCCAGGAAGAACATGGCCATTAAATCTGAAAGTTGGCTAAATGAAAAATAAGATTTAAAAACTTTCCAGAAGCAAACACCAGGGTATCAAGTGAGGAAGATGTGAGGAACTGAGTCATGAGGGAATTTGGTCAGGATTCCACTTCCCTACTGAAATACCAATTTGGCATGTTTAAATGTCTTTATTTGGCTTCGAGAACCCATTTGAGAATTGGAATTCTACTGGCACACCATCACTGTTGCTTTCCATCCCTGATATCAAGTGCAGATAATTTCAGTAGTTCTGGTGGGGTCCCCAAAACTGTTGGTCCAGAATTAAAGATGAATGCAACCAATGTACCATCTGGGAGAACTGAGAAATAATACAATACAAGTAATGATGACAGCCTTTCATATACTACTTTGTAAGGTACAAGGGCATACTGAGATCATTTTCCAAAAAAAAAAAAAAATGTACCAAGTGATACCATTGTTACTTTTGTAGCAAGCAACATTTACTCATTATTTCTAAAATACTGCTTTGGGGATATAATTCAGGGAAGTTTTGTATTATTTAGAATTATATTTGATATAAATAATGGACATGCATTATGATTAACACATTTCCCTTAAAATAAAAAGTAGAATTAAGAGTTTAAAAACAAAACAAACAACTAGCAAGCTCCTGGAAAGAATGACAGTTAAGTCAGAATTGATTTGGTGGCTTGCAAGTATTATTAATAAGCATTTAATTACTTTGTGAAAATAAAGTTGTCACTCTGCTGGTCATGCTATAATGCACAGTTTGAAGACATGGGCAACTCTCTCGGATGCCTGAGACCTGTCCCTTGTTTCCTGTGCCTTTGCCAGTCCTGACAAAGCATTGTGGGCTGAAAGGACAGGCAAATGGAGGCAAACCTAAACACACCCACACTGCAGGGGAGGGGGCTACCTCTGGGAAGAAAGCTGGTAGAGGAGGGGCTGAGGGCTACCAGCATTCCATTTGTCCTGAGGCAGTGGTTCCCAACCTTGGGTAACCCGGATGGTACTGGACTGCAGCTCCCCAAAACCCATGGCCAGCACATGTAGTGGTGAAAGCTTTTGGAGCTGGAGTCCAGGAATACCTGGGGTAACCCAAGATTAAGAACCACTGCCCTAAGGGATGAGCCTCTAAGGCGCTGCCATTATCAACAATCTGGAAATGTAGGTGGTAAATAATGCTGCTCCAAAAATACATATAGGGATCAACGGAATGGAGCATTGATGGCTTCGTTGTCTTCATTCTCAATTTACAATCCTGGTAGTGACCTTTTAAATCCAAAACTGTTTAGAATGAAATTGTTTGAATATCTGTTTTAAAGCTTTTCAGCCTTTGAGCCTGAGGTCAGAGGACTGTTTTCTCAGCCAGTTCTCAAGATGTGGCATACACTAGGGATAAAAACTTATTGAGGGATGATCCATATGTGTGATTTTTCCCCCTAAGGATGCATTGCATGCAGAAGCAACCATGGTTCACTGTGTGAGCTTTCATAAGCAATAGTTTACAGCTAAACCTGAAGATGCCCTGTAAAGGCACATTTCAGCTGGTCTTTAAATATTACACATAGTTCTCTGTGTTTCTTTAATTGAGCTTTCCTAACATTTTTCAGTTTAGGACTATGATTTGATTGATATTAATTTATGTAAAGAACATTTTGTCCTCTGTACAGGATACTCTCTAGACGATGTACCACCATGGAAGAAGGAGAACCATAATGTTACACAGAATACTAATCCCAAACATCAAAAATATTACAGAGCCAAATCCACTGTATTATGAAGCAGTGTCTTATGTGAAATTCTGAAGAAAATGGGAAACAAATGTGGCAGAGTGGAACAAACTTCTCTCTTCCTTAAAACAGCCTCCAATGCAGAGAAGGAAATAACTGGAGAAAGTTTGCTAGAATTCTCAAATTCTTCTAGTCATTACAGCCAGCAGCTGTGCTAGCCTAGCACTCCGGAGCTATGAGTTCAGAAGAATAACTGTTGCCTTCTCTGTTCCTTGCCATATAAGCACTTCACATGGATGGCCAGAGGTGTCCAGTCCTATTTTGACTGGGTCTAACTGGGCACACTAATCCTCTGGAGGCAGCTTTTACATTGATTCTTCACATTCATTTCTGCATGGCAGAAAATGGGGTATGGGGTTGAAGGGAGAACCTAAAACACTACATGCCATGATGAGGGTCTTGGAGCAGAATCATTTGAGTGGTGTAAAGAAGGCAGATATATTGATTATCAAGCCCTATGGAACTATCCTCCATCTAATTTCAGATTTCCCTATTCTTTCTGAAGTTCTTTGTAACCCTTATATTCGCGGGGGGGGGGGGTTACTAGGGATAGTATGCAGCTGCAGACTGTCCCTGTTGTGAGCGGAGTAAGACCAAACCACTTTCATAACAACAGGGATAGCCTGCAGCAGTATAGCATATATATATATTCCTACGCTATGGGTGTGATTTGTCATAATAAATTGATTCTGCCTTCCTTGACCTAATTGTAATCCCAGAGGGCTTGGATTACTACAACTCTGTTGTCCAGTCAACCTTGTAGGTGGTGCCTGGTAGGGCTGATAGTTGTATCCAGAGGGCCCTCGATTGCAGAAAGCTGAACAATCTCAAGAATTTATTTTTTCTATTGTTTTAAAATGGCATGAACAGATTCTGATATTTTCAGATTATGCTTGCTCATTTAAAAGTATATACACATTTCATTTAACAGCTGAAAGATAAAAGTGGACAGTGTGCTCTAGAATGGAGAGGGGGCTTCCCCTTCTTTTCAAACAAGAGGCCTGGCTTTGTTGAGCTCATACCTAACAAATCCCATGGAAGATAAGAAAGGATGTTGGATAGGGAAAGTCTGCTTTGCTTAATTTTTTCAATCATGACTGCTCCCTCTTGTGTCCCATAGAATTCAAATAAGATGCCAAATCTCCTGCTGTTTTCTATTCTGAATGTCAGGAATTAGTACTGTCTTGCTAAGGGCTCAACTACTTGTTGTAATATTCCTATTTTTCTATCATGTTTGACATGCTTGAAACCAAATTAAAAATCTCAAACTACATGCTGTCCAGCTAAATCCACATTTTTTTTCTCCCAGGAAGAGAGATGGTTAATCCACACACCCACACACCCACATGGAGTAACTGTGCTGGATCTGGAAGTTGAGTTATGGCTAGTGGACATTCTAGAGCCCCCCTTTTTCTTCAGAAAAAGAAGTCCAGTAGCCATGACTCAACTTCCAGAGAAACTCACCTGGATGACTGAGAATCTTCACAGACATAACTGTGCTGGAGTAAATAGTCTGTTAGAATCTGTGGGGTTTGACAAGTTTTGGATGCAAAATACAGTGACTCTTCTTCCCCTTCTCCCCCCCCCCATTTTAGCACTACATTGATCTAGCGCTATGCGACTTACAAAAAGTATGTATTTTAAAAAGTAAATATTTTAAAAATGGATTTAGACCAGACATGGTGACTCTTAAAGAGCAGATGCATTGGCTGTGAGAATAGTTGTGGGCTTGGTTGTAGCTGCTCATGTTGCCTTTCCCAAATAAAAACTGCTGAGTCCCATGTTAGCTGTTTCAAGGCGGGTAAATTCTGCCTCAACAAAGGGCTGAGGTGAAGAATTAAATTCCTGGTACAGAAGAAGAAATAGGAAAACTAGGATCCAGAGCACCCAAAGGCCAATATACCACACAGTTTACAAACAGACAACAAACTGTTCAATGAGAACACAGACACACACACAAAAGCCATATGACATGGAATTGCTTTATAAAAACCAAACCAGCTCCCAGTTTAGTTCAAATGTATAGTCATGCCCTAAGAAGAGAACCCATTTGCAGACAGATTCATAAATAGGTCCTGCTGAACTCACTGGACTTGCCTTCTGAGTAAACATCTGTAGACTCATCAGTGGAGATTCTCAGTCATCCAGGTAAGGCTATCTGGGAGTTGAGTCATGGCAACTGGACTTCTTTTTTGTGAATCTCTAAATTCACAAATTCCGTAAACCTTGCATTTAACAAAAGACAGTTCCTTGGTTGTTGTTTTTTACATTATACAAGGATTTCAATAATCCTCCTATCCTGGTTTTTCGGGTTTCCTAAATTGACGAGGAGCACTTTTTAAATGGTGTGAAGATATGCAAGGGGGAAAGGGTACACATAAGTCTCTAATGGCATAATTCTCTAATAACATAGGAGGAGAGACATCTAGTGGTTAAAGATAAATATGGGAAACACAAGACAATAAAAGGACTGGTTTACCATAGCTAGTAATTATTGCTCCTGAAAGCTCAAATAGTAAACCATGACACCCTCTGAAGATTTCATAGTACATGATCTTGTAACATTAAAAGTGTACTTCACAAACTGCAATAGCTGCTAAATTTGTCTTTAACTAATCCAGACTCAATCCTCCTTATATCAGGTAGGTTTAGGGATTTACATTTGGTGATTTATTATTATTATTACATTGATATATCTCCTCATATTTCTCCCAGACTGGACAACATGAGTAGAACACATACAGGTGAAAACTTTTATAGTATTGACATACAGGTAACGAAATATTGTGTCAATGCCCCAAAAGATTGCCAACTGCTTTGTTGCTGATTATAGCCTAAACCAGTATATATTTTTATTTTTTTTATTTATTTTGACTTTTATACCACCCATCTAGCCCTAGGGCTACTCTGGGCAGTTTACAACATGGAATCACATAACAAGCTAGCAAAGGAATACATTAAAAATAGAAGGAGCATAATAAAACAAAACATACATAAATCAACAACAATAAACTGAAATTAAGCTAAAGTGAAGATTAAAAATAGCAGGAGATTGATAAAACAAAGGGGGGAAGAAAAGATAAGCGGTAAAATGAATGTTGTCTTATTGGATGTTTGAGAAATCAGGAAAGACCATATTATACAACCCAGTCTTCAATAGTTTTTAAAAATGTGAAGCGAGGGTGCCAGCCATATTTTAGGGGGTAGATGGTTCCATACTGGGGGGCAACCACCGAGAAGGCCCTACTCCTTGTTACAACTTTCCGCGCTTCCCTCGGGGTTGGGACTCCCAGGTGTCCAGCCTGGCTAGCACAGGTGATCTTGGCAGTTCTTCTCTTGTTGTAGAACAATTTGCTCACAACAGCATACATTGGAATATTTATTTCCAGAGTTTTTGATTGCTAATGCAAATGGGAACCAATGAAGTGTAATGTTTAGAGCGCATGCTTCAAAGTAGGGAGACTGATACTCAACTCCTCATGCAGATAGAAGGCTGACAATGTGGCAATGTTGCTCTTATTTAACTTAAGTACCCCATAGGCATGTTGGGACAATAAAATGGGGAGGACCAAATCCCTCCTCCTAGAGCTCTTTAAAGAAGAGGCGAGCTATAGGTTTGCTTGTTTGTTTTTAAAGTAACTGCCTTTTTGGTTAATTCAAAAAGTGGCCCCACTGCCAGATGGGCAGTATAAAAATCAAATGAATGAATGAATGAATGCATAAATATATAAAGTTTGAAACTTTAGCATTCATTACAAAAATCTGACATTGAGTACCCCGTTTCACAGGAAAAGAACTCAACAACCATTTGTTAAGCACAGAGATGGGGAGAACTGAATATACCAGAGAAAAATGTTCAGGTCTAAATGAATTGGAATCTTTCAATTTTCTACTTTCTCTTTGTCCTGATGAGGCTTGCCACCAAGAGAGGAGCACATTGTACTAGGGCCCCAACAGCAGTGATGAGCTGGTTCTACTTCACTTCTTGTTCTAGTAACATGGACATTTTCCTGGATGTTTCAGGCTCAATGAATGTGCCAAAAAATATAACAGTCATTATGCTGGGATAGTCCTATTTTACTGAGCTGACCTCCCCCATAGTGATAGGCACATTTTAAACATTTCAGGAGATAAAAATACAGGGCTTATGAATCAACCCAGGAGGGGAAATGTCAACCATGAGCTAGTAGGAAATTCTGAAATAAAACAAAACATAGCTTCTGGAATCAGATTGCAAGACAGCACATTGTTAGAAGTTGAGTTCTTCACATGCTGAAACATGTCTAACTTTCACAGCATCCGCATTTGAAGTACTTACGACTTGCAAATTAGCTTGCTTTTTTGGGATTGGTTTATCAGGAGGTAAAGACAGGGTTCCCTGTGTGAAATTGCATTTCTGAAACACAGACTACCACTCATGCTCTGCAACTTACATAGCTTCCACTCTTTACTTAGAAGAAACTATCAAGGCTTCTGCACCAGCCTCTCTGCACATTTAGCCATCTCACCCCAAGGATTATGTCCTGTCCACCAAGTCCAAATCACCCTTAGCCTGAAAGATTGCTCCTTAGTTTTTTTGTTGTGGGAAGATTAAAGTGCCTTCATCGTTTCCTCAGCTGCTGCTCTGAAATGTTGCCTTGGCTTCTTTAGTTCAGTCTGCACATCTGTATTATGCTGCTCATGGCCCATGTTCTTCTCTGTTGCTCCTTTTATCGAGAGTCCAAGACCTATCCAAGGAACTTATCCAATCTGTCATCAACAAATTCCCTGGGAGACCTCCCGAATTCTGTGGGAAGCTATTTCTTTCTGACAGGTCCTTGCAGATCACAAAGTGTGTTGCTAGATTTTGTATTGCCACAGTGGCTGTCCATAGGCTTATGACTGATAGCAAATCCAGTTTCTGATAGTCATATATAGTTGAGTGTAGTTCTCACTCATCATTGTGGCATGATGTTGGCTTAACTGTTCTAATCTCTTGCCAGCTGTTTACTCCCTAAGAGCTGATTATTAATGATTGATATACTGGTATACTGACCTACCTTCCCTTGATATATATGGCCTTATTCATATTTGGTTTTATTATATAAATTTTATCTCTTTTTTCTAGATGCATCACTATAAGGTCTTATTGTATCAAACTTAATATTTAAATATCATGTAAGATTTGGTTAACAACCATAAATAAAGAATTCATTCATTCATTCATTCATTCATTCATTCATTCATTCATTCATTCATTCATCCATCCATTCATTGTGCTGCTGTAGAACTTGCATATGCTTCTGGCCTTCCTGCTTTGGAACAAAGTCTTGTAATGTTGACACCTATTTGGAGCAAGGCTATCTAAAATCATGCTGTTGGCATCCAGCCTAAATGGACCGAATGCCAATTTCTCTGAGCTCCAGATCTAATACTTGGAGGCTAATCTTTGCTAAGCCAGATATGCAGGAGTGGGCAAACACTATGGGAGGGCAAATGCCTTACTTCTGGCCAAGCTTATGGGATTGCAAGAGGTTTTGATTGACCACTGCCATAGACAGGCTGCAGCACCAAATGAACTTTCAGTGTAATTCCACCACCCCTTTTCTGTGTGTGTGATGGTGGGAGGATGTCAAAGAGACAGTGAATGAGTGAAAATTGCACATCAAAACACATACACACATTGTGGAAATGTGATTGTCTAGTTCATAAATGTAAAACAACAAATTAAATCAAGAGGGATACTATGAACTCTAATTGCACTAGGCTTCTCTGCTCCCTCAGTAATTGAAGACAATGATCTGAAGTCAAAATTAAAATCTACTCTCTAAACTATGCCAGATTTACACCAAAGTAAGCACATTAGAGTCTAGGTTAGGAATGTATACCTTAGGTGGATCAGAGACCAAATTGCTTCATCTGCAATCCTCTGGGGATTGCACAGAACACCAAAATACTCAAACTTGTAAAGAGACAAGAGTGGAAAGGGGTGGAACTTCACTTGTCGTTTTGAAAAATTGTATCCTGGGCTTGTTGAACACCACATGGAGGGCTGGTATTCAATGAACATAAGAACATAAGAAGAGCCATGCTGGATCAGGCCAATGGCCCATCTAGTCCAGTTTCCTATACCTCACAGTGGCCCTGCCAAATCCCTCTGGGAGCATAAAAGACTAGATATCTATCTCCTGATACCACTCCCCTGCATCTGGCCCTTGAGGCACCATGGTTTTAAGCCTGGAGATGATACATCCCCATCATGGCTTATAACCTGTGATAAACTTTTCCTCCAAGAATCTTTCCAATCCCCTTTTGAAGGCATTCAGGCCAGATGCCACATCCTGTGGAAGGGAGTTCCACAGACTAACAACATGCTGGGTAAAGAAGTATTTTCTTTTGTCTGTTCTCACTCTCCCAACCCTAAATTTGAGTGGATGTCCCCTAGTTCTGGTATTTTGTGAGAGGGAGAAGAGCATTTCTCTGTCCACTTTACTCATGCCCTGCATGATTTTGTACGTCTCAATCGTATCCCACCTCACGAACCCTTTTTCCAGACTAAAAAGCCCCAAATGTTTTAGCCTTTCCTCATAAGAGAGGTTCCCCAGCCCAGTAATCATTTTAGTCACTCTCTTCTGCACAATTTCCAGTACCACTATGTCTTTTTTGAGATGTGGCAAACATAACTGTACACAATACTCCAAGAGTGATCTTACTATATTGAAAAAAGGAAGACTTCCAGGACACAATTCGCTGTCAAGAAGTGAGGAGGCAGAGAAGCCTGGGGAATCCAAGACCATGTGAAACTTCACAAGGGACATCCTTTGCCCACTTCTGCTCTGGGGGCTCAAACTTTGAGGAATCTCTTGATACCAACAGAGGTTTTTCTCCATTTTGATACATCTTAGGGCCTTGACTGGTCCCAACCTGTCCCTGGCTCTGTGAATGAACCTTAAGGGGTACGGTGGTATCCATTGTGAATCTCTACTTCCTCAACAGACATGGAGGTCCTCTATTTTTTCTCTCTGTTTTTCTAGCATGAGAGCAGGGAAGTGCAGAGGGCAACCCTCCAGATGCTGTTTGGCTGTTGACAGTCTCACAGTGTTCCTCAGTCCTCACCCTTCGCTAAGACTTACTAGACCTGCAATCAAGCAAAGTATGGGGGGGCTGCAATTTGCCCACCTTCGTGACCTTTCCTTAGAACCTGTGACACACCAAGATCCCCCACATAGCTAACCACCATGTGAAGCAGACCTGCTATTGAAGGAATGCAATATATATAAACAGTGTCTGTATTACAAATACTGATAGAAGACACACAATTGGATGCTTATAGGTAGGTTGAGTATGATCCTACTCGCTTCAAATCCTGCATGCTTCTTCCTCCTTTCCACGGCCCAAAGGGCCCCAACCTATACCGGCTAGTAGCCAGTGCTTCTCCCAGCCCCGAATGAGAGGCTTTTTCCAATATTATTTGAGGCCATCAGTCTCAGAAATTGAGGCGGGAACCCATCATTATGTGCATAATTTCCACAATGGATCCTGGGACTGAATGCCTGGAAAGATGGTTGTCTTTCATCAGGTTTTTTTTTTTTTAATTGAAACGCCCAATAAAGCTCCATCTCTTTTGTGGAATCCAGAAAAAAAATCCCAACCCTCCATTCCATTTTATCAGGCATTTTCATTCTACTACTCAACCTGAAAATTTCCTGGAGGAGTTTATGTACAATTAGTAAAACACAGTCCCTGTTTGCTAGTTTATAATCTAAAAAGACACAAAGAGACAGTAGAACATTGTTGAAGTTCTAACTTATTTTGCACCCTAAGAGTGTTCCTGTGTTTCACAAGGATTCCCCATACATCAGAGCCCACCTTTGTATCTGAGAACAGTTTCAACATTTATTTCTTTATTTATTAGTCTGCTGTTAAAGGGGGATAAAACTGAAAGTCCCGCTAAGCACATGTCAGCTCAGACCCAGTGTGATTCAGAGTAGCTTACTGGGTCAGATAACATACATATAGTACTCCTTTCCTCTCAGCCTGAGATGATGCAGTAGCCTTGGTATGATGGAGTCAAAGATGGTTACTTCAGGTCCGCATCTGCAGGCACTTGATGATTCATGATGCAGTGGCGAACCATTCACTGTCAGTTGAAGAAATGTGTGAATAGCTTTTATTGCAAATGAGATGGGAAAATATAGCAATGATGTGTATTTCTGTCCTACCACATTCCCCTCTACTACTAGCCTACTGTCTTGTGAAGATGCTCTCCCATAACCAGTGCCAGCTGTCAGTTAAGTCAGCATTTGTACCTGGACTGGAAGGAGATGCTGACGTTTTCTTCTTTGACACCAAAATATCGTAGGCTGGCCCTAGGTGAGACAACAAGGGATGTATACACTATTCATGGAACATGCACATTGAAATTTGACTTATGATAGCCATTTTGCACACCTGTTTTATAACAAGTACAGTCACCCCCCGCCATTTTGTGGTTCAGGTACTGCGGTCCCACTATATCACAGGATCGCAGTACCGGGGGGGGCCTCTGGGAGGCCTCGGAGCTGTGTGGGGGGCAGCAGGGAGCGATTAGATCGCTCCCCGCCACCTCTGCCCCTTCTGGGAGGCCACGGAGCTGCATGGGGGCAGCAGGGAGTGATCGATTTCTCCCCACCACCCCACCTCACTGATCGCCCCCCACCCCCACCCGACCTGCTTCCGCATATCGCGGATTTTCACATATCGTGGGTCAGGTGGGCCCCTAACCCTCACGATAGGCAGGGGGTTGCTGTATTGAAGAATGAACCTATACATACAATTCAATCTATGGACTAGTTTTTGTCATTTCCTAAGCTGCATTACAGGTTGTATGAGGTTTACAGAGATTATCCCTCCTCTCCTTTTTTTCATTAGCTAAATAGCTCCAGAGATTTTTTTTTTACCAATTCTAAGGGCAACTTGTTCAAGAAATTGCTGACTCTCCTAATAGCCCTATCACAGTATTAATATTCACACACCCTTTTGAACTTCTGGATAGTTCCTTGTTTTAGGATTTATCCTGGATTTACTCGAGTTGTGACCTACTATGCAAATCAACAGTGTTTCAGACAATATGACACAAGTTCTTGGCTGCTCAAGGTGACTATGTTCTAGTCAGGTGGTATCTAGAAGCTAGTACCTATTACATAATACAGCCATTCAAGGTTTATGTTCTTGATTTGCTAAACCAAATTAAAATATGTATTCTTGAAGCCCTCCACATCACAATCAACGATTGACACCTATTTTTCTGAATAGGACAAGTTGCCCCTTTCCCATAATCTCACTCTCTCTATGCCAAAGCACAGAGAGAACTCCTAGCTCCCTGAGCTCCTGCCCTCTATAGATGCCCACCACAGAGACTGGTAAAACATCAGGAAGAAAAACTTCCAGAACACAGCCAAACAGCCCCCCAAAAACCCACAACAGCCATCAAACTAGAATAATTTGCAACACATACACCACCCTGTCCAAACAACTCATCCATATTATGTGGCAGTTGGCAGAGCTTAAATAAACTTCTGATTTTGGCTGCATGCCTTGTACAGCAAAAACAGATTACTAAATCCCTATGATAGTAATCATTTGGACATTCCTGTTTCCACAACTTGGAAAAGGGTGCTAATCCCAAACACCCAGGGAACAGAGGGTTTTCTGACTCATCCCCTAAGACTCCACAGCACCCAACCAGTCACAAATCGTTCGGGCCTAAACAAAGCAGATATTCTAAAATGATTAAGACAGTTGCAGTCATGTACCTACTTTCCAAGGAAGGAGCCTCCCTGAAGTAAATAAGGCAAGCTTCTGAATGGACATGTCTTGTCTAGGCATTTGCAAAGACGTGGCACTCTGCCAAGAACCATGATCTTTTGTTCTCTTTTTCTATGAAGCTATCCATGGGGGGTGGGGGGAGGTGGGGTCTGGCCCATCACACATATTCTTGCTGCCTTGATTTTGTACCCTTTGTATGGCATTACACTTAAGGACTTCAATTTGTATCGTGGCAGTGGCAGTCATTTTGTTTTATTTATAATCCCCTTTTAGTGTAAATGAACATAAAGACAGAGATGGATTTTAAATGACTGGCTCAGTCACATACATTTGCCGGGGACGCTAAATCTCCAGAGAGTTGGGTCTGTGTTAATTAAATCTACCAAAAAGGAGTCTCCATAAGGTCCAAAGCATGCTTAATGAATTAACATGGAAGCCCTGTTGAGCAGCAGTCTTTTAAACTATAGTGAAACAAATCAACTCACACTTTATTACTACCCACTTAACAAATTAAATCTGTCACTTTATATCATAGGAAACCAGCATTTTTCATAAATGCTAATTAAAGCCATTAAAAATGGAAATCTTCCATGCAGCATATGCAAAGCATGCCTATTGATGCAAAGAGATAGGTCCTGTTTGTTCTTATGAATGAGAGCTGGTGCTTTAACACAGACAAGCTAGACTTGAAAAAAGAGAGGGAGCGCGTAAAAGAGAGATACTTGTGGGAATAGGCATGCAAGCCTAAATAAAACGGATAAAGAAATAAAAAAGGATTAGGAAAGCATTAACAAGAATGGCTAGGACTATCCTTTAAAGATGTGATGGATTCCTCCCCCTAAAAAAAATCATACACTCTTTATAAGTGATTTGGGAAGACCACATTTAAAGAGGCAAGTTGACCTCAGAGACCATAGCTCATTCAGTCCCCTACATTTAGCATCTCTGTAGTCTACTGATTTTGTTTTGATCATGCAAAGCAAGAACTTATACTTGGACAAATGTACATACAGCCTCTGTCGCTTGTAGCCTCTCCCTTCTTCCTTCCTTCCTTCCATGAATGAGGGTTGTGGACCACAGAGAGAGGTCAATATTTCATAAGGGGTGGGGTTCATAAGAACTTATAAAATTCCACACAGTACTTTATATTCAGTAGGCCAAAGAACTTAGGTACAATAGTAACCCCATATCCACTGATTCGGCATCTGCTGATTCACTTACCTACGGAAGGCTGCCAAAACAAATAATTAAAGAAGAGTGTTCTGCTTGTATACCTCCCCATATCACTTCAAGTAGTCTCTGGTGTCTGTGCGGTTTAAAGTTTAATTACAGTATGCAGGCTACACCCCCCTCAGCAAGCTAGGTACTCATTTTATCGATCTCGAAAGGATGGAAGGCTGAGACAACCTGAGTCAAATGATTCATCGTCACAAATAGATACTGCAAAAAATGATACTAATAGGTGCCACAAAGCAAGTTACTGTCACAAATAGATGCTGACAGGGCATTCTCTCCTATCCATGGATTTCAGTATCCATGGGGAGGCCCGGAACCAATTCCCTGCTGATATGGGACTACTACTGTATTTTAAAAATGAATGGAATTGAAACTGACATTGAGAGATCCATGCAGGACTTCAAGTTCATGCTAAGCCCAAATAAGTTTGGATCAGAATGCTTAATTAATTTATGTCTTATTTATTACCAACCAGCACCAACATTAGCCTATAGATTGTTCTTGTCTTTCTCCGGTGCACCAATTTCCACACAAGGGTCTAGTGTGACGCAAGAGTTGTTGTGGCTGCAAGAATGTGCGTCCTGTATTTTTTTTTTTTAACTACAATCTCCAGAATACAGAAATAGGCCATTGTAGTCTATTAAAAATCAGTGATATCAAAGTGCAAAATTAAAATCTTCCAAGGCTGCAAAATAACACTGCATATCCCTACTAAGCAGTGAGTCCAGTTGAACTCGGTGAAGCTTACACCTAAGGAGATAACATTGCTCTGTCAGACCCAGTGATGCCAAGAAAGCAGATGCATATCTCACCACACTTGGCTTCTATGAACTGAGAGCTTCAGAATGTTGCAGCTCATAACATCTTAGAACTAAAAATATCCACGCGACATTTAAAAACCAGGAAGTATGCTTGGATGTCAAAAAGAATTTCAGCACTGTTGTGCTTCATTGTGAAAATGTTGAAATAAAATAGAACAATAATTGCTGATGGTTAACTACTTGCCTAGTGGCAGGCTATTTGAATGATATCATGCAGAACAATAATGTTTCTTCATATTGTGCAAAGGTATTTACTTGTTAAACAGCTCAACTGGACAGAAAATAGTATTTCCAATACAGTGGTACCTTGTATAAAGGAATTAATTCGTTCCAAATGAAACTATGTTAAGCAAATTTTCCTTTATACAAATTCCCATAGGAATGCATTGAAAATGGAGTGATCCCATTTTATGTTGTATGGATTTTCCCCATAGGCAATTCTGTTAAGGAAATTTCCCCTATCTCCAGAATTTTTATGTTGCACAGATTTTATGTTATACAAATTGTTTGTTATACAAGGGTCCACTCTTATTGAGTTATTGACAACAGTATCCATTATAGCTTTAGGGTATGAGTATCAATTAATTGGATTCAAGCCCTATAGTGGCAGCCCCCTGTTCAGCTTTATGGCTATATTCCTTGTGGGAAGAGGATTGTGTGTATACACCCTGCTTCCAAATATGCCCAGAACTTGTACATACCCTGGATCGCCTTATAATGAGGCTTATTGTGGGTCTACCCTGAGATCTCTGTCAGTGCATTCATCCAAATCTTTGTACCACATCCTCTTCCAATTTTCACATTCGTTCCACAGACATTTTAAATGCTGTCCTGTGCATGGGGATGTTCCAGGCAAGGCTTACATCCCAGTGTGAATTTCAGCCTACATGAGTTCAGTTAACTGAATTGTGCTTCAGTAGGTCAAGAAGACAAGTTAGCATTGTTAGAGATTGGCTAAAGGGATGTTTAGCCCAACTGTTTGGAGCACTCCAGGGATGGACTGATGCAAGATGGCAACCAATCAGACAACGTCTTTGCTAGAACACACTAGTCTGCTCCAGAGTATTCCTACCCACCTTATTAAAGGAAGTTCTATTTTTTTTTTTTTTGTGGGTGGGTGTGATGGCTCTGGTTTGGATCAGTTCCAATGTGCTGTTTGAACATTGCTAGAGACCACAGCTAGCTTAGACAAATTGGTTCACTAATTCATCCATTGTTTTGGACTACTCTTTCCAGAATCCCTGGTAAATTCTGGGAGTTAGAGTCCAAAACATAACTTGCCAAAGGTCTGCTGGAGATACTGCACAAACACTCCTATGAGCAGTAGACCTCTTGCTTCACAGAAGATCCTCAAGTGCTCATCAAATCCTCCAGCTCTCTCTCTCTCTTTTATCTTGAAGCTCAGAACTGTTGCCGTGTCCTCAAACCTGTTTCCATTAGCACACACAGAGCTCAAGAGACAACCTTGTGGTGTGGGAAGAAAGGACAGACAGTCCTCATCTTCCAAAAAAAAAAAAAAATCAACAGTTCTTTAGTAGCCATTAGTTTCATTCAGGAGCATCCTTGAGTCATTCAGGAACATCAACTAATCATTCACATCCTTTTGTCTAACACATGTTACCATTAGAGTTGTATCTATTTGTGCTAGACTACAACTCTTGCAGTTGTAGTCTACAACTGCAAGATGGCCATGTGGCCGGTGGCCATGTTTCCTTGGGATTTCTGAGAGCTGTCCAACCCCCACCCCACTCCACACACTAAATATGCACACTTCAAGCTCCAATATAAACTGGGCTGTAAGTCCCATTGAATTCCCTAGGGGTTATTTCGACGTAGACACAATATGATTGCAAAGAAATTGTATGACCAGCCCAATATTCATAATACTAACTTTAAATCCTTTATCTTTTATCATAAACTGGCAACACACAAAAAAAACCCTTACTAGATGAATATACACCCATAATGTGACTCAGACCTGAGTCACACTATTCCTATCTGCATTTGAGCAACAGGAACCGCAAGAAGGGGATCTGAATGTATCACATCATAGTTTGTCTGCTTATTATGTTTGCCATAAATAGACACCCTGCCTTCTTTCTGGCAAAGATTCTGTGTTGTCAAAGGGCGCTTTTACCGGACCCCTAAGATCCGCTGGCCACTTAAATTTGGACCAGAGATCTTGGGGGTTCGTCGCTCTTCCTGTGTTCCCACCCGCTCCGGGAGGGAGAAAAAAAGGGAGAAAAAACGCAGGCTCACCTCCATCTGCCGGTGGAAGCCACCCCGAGCCCTGTCGTTGTCCTCATGATTCCTGTCTCTTAAAGGGGCAGTGGGGACAAAAAAACAAACACAAAGCGAGGAGAGCCAGGCACTCACTACTTTACATCCACATCAGAAATTTTTCAGCTCCGCAGACCAGGTACTTGAAAAGTGTGCTGGGACGTGCTTAGGTGGGCGTGGTTGCACTTAATTTTTTGTAAACTCCGGAGCTGGTGGGGAAACAATTTTAAGCTCCGGATCTGGGAGCCATTTGCCGCGGATTTTAGGGGTCGTGTGAAAAGGCCCAAAGTAATGGCTTCTGCTCACCAATGCCAATCACAGGTGAAGGCTGGCCTTTTAGAGGGAAGAGGAGAGTGGGTCTCAAAGGGGGGGGCTACTTTGTAGTTGCAGGAGTGTAGTTGCAAGAGTTGCAGAAAGAAAAAGAGCTTGGCCATATCTGAAATTCTGAGGGGAAAGCCGGTCTTATCCTCTGAGGCGCTCTAATGTAAACCCTGGGGAAACACCTCATCTGCTTATGGTTCCCTACCATGGGTAAGGCAGGTGTTCTTGGACGGCAACTCCCAGAGGGCTTCACCCTTTACCTGTGTTGGCTAGAGTTTCTGAGAGTTGCACTCCAATAACACCTGGGGAACGAAGGTTGAGAACCAGTGCCCTAGACCATATATTTGTAACAGAGGTGAGGAATCTTTAGTACTCCCAATCCTTTAGATTTCAACTCCCCTAGACCTTAAGCCAGGTAGGATCTTCTTCAAAACACTCTGTTCCAGCCATGCAATGAAATCACCTCCAGTCATTAAGATCAATGACATCACAAGACACTTTAGGATAGTGATGTGAATGTATTGGAAAAAAATTCTTCCTCTCTGCAGTTTTCTGAGATTCTTCGTTGAGCCTCTTCTTGCACCAGTGAAATACAGTGGTCTTCAGCCTTTCACAGTTCATATACTGTGGTCCCACTATATCGTGGGACTGCTGTAGACCAAATGGGTTTGAGGGAGGGAGGAGGTTTTAAAAGCCGGGGGAGGAAAAGGTTTTCTCCCCCACCCCAGTGCCAATCACCTGGAGGCCAGGGCTTGCCTGAAAGTCATTTTAAACATCGCACACTGCTCCCCTGCACCCCCCCCAGGTGCTGGGAAGCAGCAATCGATGTTTAAAATGCTTTCAGCAAGGGAGCCAACCTCTTGGCTCCCTTGCTGAAAGTCATTTTAAGCATGGTGCATGCCCCCCCCAGGCCCGGCCCGACCTGCATCTGCATATTGCGGATCTTTAATGATCGCGGGTTGGGTCGGTCCCTACCCCCCGCAATAGACGGGGGTTACTGTATCCTACTAACTCATTAAAGCAAGACTCCACCAGCCTCATCCCCTTCCCTTTCTTTTCACACACACACCCCATCCTTTTGCACAGGATAACTGCCAAATTCTGAAAAACTCTACATTCTTTCCAAGGAATCTTGCAAGTGAAAGATGTCATTTTGCTCAAAGTGTTCTGCTTATCTGCTTATATACCACCACATAGCACTTCAAGCACTGTCTGGGTCATTTACAAGTTTACAAATGCAAGCCACACATTTCTCAGTAATTCAGGGCAGATTAATGTTTTATCCGGGGGGGGGGGGAATCACACCAGAGAAATCCCATATATTTTCTCAAAGAAAAACCTCCTACAGAAAAATCTTACTGGAAAGAGACAGGAGAAGGGTGGTCTCCCCCACCCAACCAGAAATCATGATAGCCCAAACACACAGTAGTCTTTTTCTCAGCTTTACATGCTTAACCAAGGTAGAATATTTCCAGATTACTGTAGGTTTCACTGCCTCCTTCTAAAAATCATTGCAAGAAGAGAGAGAAAGAGGGAGTGAGAATGAGAGAGTGTTACATTAAAGCAAAGATATTCAGCTTGTGACCTGCCAAGCATTATTGGACTATAGGTGCAATCATCCCTCATTATTGCTTTGACCAACTAGGATGATGGAAGTTGCAGATCAGGAACATCTAGACGCTTATGTTTTGCCCACTCATGTCATAGCAAGTGAAGACTGTAAAGGTGTTAAAGCTTTACACCACAGACCTCTATAAAACACACACAGCTGTTAAGACCATATTTCAATCCGTTGCGACAAACCACAAGTTTGCTACATTTTACTCTGTACTGTGATTCAGCCAACAGTTCTATGCACATGTCTCTAAGTACAGCCCAAGCCTCACTGAACTCCACGGTATTTGCCTCCAAACAAACATGTATAGAGCATGCTGCTCACTTTTGCTGCAAAATGACAGCACTTGTAATTCTGTCGTGTATTAGTATCACAATAAACAGCAGGCTCAAAACATCCTAACTAGCACTGGGAACCATAGGAGGTGAACTGCAATTTGCACCCTGCTGTAAAATGCTTGAGCAATGATGGAAAAAAAATTAAGTTACCTGCATAGTTATGCCTCTAGGGTCAGGTTCAATGCAGTTGTTTTCTTTGCTTGCTGTACACATACAGTGCACACCACAGTTTTAAATGAATATGAGGGTTTTTTGCTGTTATCTCCCAAAGAACAACTTCCTCTTTTCCACGTCATGCTGATTTTTCTGGTATGGTTGAACTAAAATATTAACAAAAAGGATGACTAAAGCTGGGTGTCACAAGGCTACTTGATTATACCAACCTTTCTCTCTGTTGAGAATATGAGATGTTAAATATCGCTCCTTGGAAGAAACAGTCATTGTTGAGAACTACAAAAAATTATTATGCCTTTACTGCACTGAAAAAAAAAACCCAACACCCTGATTTACAGTTCATTGAAAGATAAGGAAATGAGAATATAACCCACCAGTACATCAGACATTAATAGTGAGGTCCTCTACATGTATATTTGTCCTGCTGTGTTCAGCAGGTCTTACTGTTCTCTAAGAAAGTCCAGCCCATAATGTTACAGCTAAACTTCATGGACTATACAGTACTTGTCAGTCTGCTATTACTGTCATGCTGTATGGCCTGTTTACTCTCTGTTCATAATTTATCATCAAATCAACTCAGTGGAAATAATGGCCCCAATCCAATATAAAGAAAGCAGGGAAACCAAGTACTAGTAGAGCTCTCTCCTTTTTCCCCTCAGTCGTGCCAGTGTTAGCACATTTGTTCTTGACATTCCTGGGCAATCTGCCACTTGTACAATTAACTGTACAACTGTTCATACAACTGGAAAGTGTACTGGTTTGCCGTCCATGAACTAGTCCAAAATAGGCACCTGTCAACGCAACACTATTTGGGCTGGTGGAACAACATGATTGGATAGGAAGCCAAGTTGCCATCTTCTTTTTGACGTTAGGGTGAATAAAGTTCCTTCCCCTATTTGGAATATTTTGTTAGAGTAGATCTGCATGTTTGAGGGAACCTGGTACCTGTGTGTGACTCTTTAAAATTCTGAATAGCCTCAGCTCCGACACTGATAAAATGGCGGACAAATATATGCACCACTTCTGGTAGAACTTTACGAAAATCATCATCTGTAAATTTGAACCATACCCTAAGGACAATGCCTGTCTCTTTCTTGTTCACTGTTAAATGTTTTTGCTTCAAGGACAAATTGGTTGCTGGTTGTACTTTGCAGATGGAGTTCCTACAGCTCCCTCCAGACTGATTCATCCAGTATTCTGCCATCAACCTTTTTATCTTACAGAGACACACACTTTGAATATGAAGTGCTGCGCTCAACCCATTATGCAGACTAATGTCTGTTCTTGTTTGTCTTTATCTTTAGTGTGTTCCACACCTATTCAGCTATACTTCTTGAAGTTTCAACAAATGTTTAATGTACTGAATTAAGTAAACCCAAGCTGGTTCATGTCCAGTAGCAGTGGGAATGGGATTCTTTCTTTGCTCAGTGTTTACAAGGCAACTGCTTTTCCAAACTATATGAAATATTTCCAAGTCTTCATGAAAACTTAAGGACAACTGCTGGCCCATTCGGTCCAACATCTGGTTCTACCACCAGTGATTCACCCCTTTCCCTAATGATCTCGAGTCAGAAGATACCAGTTTAGAAGTCAAGAATTTCTAAGGGATTGTGTCTTCCCAAAAATGATACCATTCTTCCCCAAACCTTCTTTCTTCACAACAGCAGATAAGTTCTCAGCAAGGGAACAAAATGCCTGCAGTATGTTTCTAATGGTGCTATATGAACAGGGCTTGTGCAGAAGAGGACAAGGTTCTGCCCAATAGAATAAATGGGGAGCTGCTTATTCTGCATGGCTCTTTTATGGGGCCTATTACAACCAGAGTCTCTGGTTACCAAACTGCAACACTGTACATCCCACTGTTCAGTAACCTGCCAATACAACCTTTGTCTATCTCACCTTCTTCAAGGCACTGGCGAGGAGAAAGAAATCCCCTCAAGTACTGGAGACTGTTACCAACTGTGTCACTTTATGTAGGCTCACTCATAGGTCTGAACTGCCCTGTTTCTGAATTAGTTGAAATATTATTTCATTTTGCATTTTTCACATTTATTATTGCATTTTGGATTATATTGGAGTGTGCATTTCAGAACATGTTTTCTCTTAAACCTCACATTTTAAACTTAGGCTGAAATCCTGTTGCTTAGCCTAGCAAGTTGCACTTACCAGGGATTTGGTAAGTCAACCCTTCTATGAGCCTTTTCACATGACCCCTAAGATCCACTGGCCACTTAAATTTGGACCAGAGATCTTGGGGGCTTGTTGCTCTTCCTGTGTTCCCACACCCTCCGCACTCCTGGCTGCTGGCTGCGTGAGGGGAGGGAGAGAAAAAAGGAAGAAAAGAACGTGGCTCACCTCCGTTCTTCCGTCTTGCTCTTGCCCCGGCAGCATTCCATTCTCTTCTCAAACAGAAGGGAGGAGAGCCCGGCACTCTTACGTTACATCCGCATAAGGAATTCTTCAGCCCTGGAGAGCAGGTACTTGAAAAGTGTGCTGGGACATGCTTAGGTGGGCGTGGTCGCACTTAATTTTCTGTAAACTACGGACCTGGTGGGGAAACAATTTTAAGCTCCGGAGCTGGGAGCCATTTGCCACGGAGTTTAGGGGTTGTGTGAAAAGGCCCTATAAGTTCCATTGATTCCAACAGGAATCATGCAAACTGAAACTGTGAAGCTGAATTCCTCAACACTGAACTCAGCCACCTGAATTGGGCCCTACAGGCAAATGGCTATTCCAAGGACGAAATCAAAAGAGCCATCAAACCATCTCTCTCTCTCTCTCTCTCTCTCTCTCTGTGTGTGTGTGTGTGTGTGTGTGTGCGCGCGCGTGCGTGTGTGCTGTGTGTGTATCTCTGTACTCAGAGAGGCACTGTTATTCTGTTCTTTTTGGGACGGTTTTATTAGGGGAGGGATTTGGGGCATTCTTTATTATATTTTATATACTGTATCTTTTCCCACTCCTACCCCCTTAAAACTACATTTCTTCCCACCCACACACATTGTTATTCCCACCAACAACTAGTACCAGATCCCCAATTCTCAACTGGTATTTATTTATTTATTTATTTTATTTATTATGGGACTTATATACCGCCCGTCTTCCTGGACAATATGAATGCATCTAGCCATCCTTCTTAATCATGGTGCCATTTCAAAAAATGAACAAAATAGAACCAGAGTCCTCCTATTCCATTATTCTTAGCTGGAGTATTCTGGCAAACGTCTGCCTTCCTCCCAGGCCTGCTAGCCTGCCTGCATGTTATGGGTATAAAAGACCCATTTATTTCTAAGACTTGCCTTGGTCTTCTTGATGATGCCAGGAATATCCAAACTCTCCCTTCATACCTGAGAGTATGAAATGGCCCATAACGTTTGTAAGAACTGCCCTGAACATAGAGGTGTCTTCTATACCTTGGACATTGAAGGGAGTTCCACTCACACACTCTCTTCCTACCTGAGAGTCATATGGCCCAAGCCCAATGTTTAATTCTTGCCTGTCTGCCTGTCTGGTTGAGTGTAATTCTTATACAGCCCAATGTGCTTTGGTGGGCTTAAAAGGAAGAGATTGAGGAAGCTCCACTGAAATTTCTATGCTGCAAGATGCCTGGGATCAGTATTTTTAAATACTTTTAAAGAACAAATGATTTTTCCCCTAGGGGCACCCATTTGGACTTGAATAACTTGGCCCCCTGTACCCCAAACCTCTCCAAATTAGGAGTGCTTCAAGGGGAGAGCTTGAAGAAGGTTCACTGTAATTTCCACACTGCTGGCTGCCTGGGATCACTACTTTCAAGCACAAAACATTGCAGTTAGATATGTTTTTCCAGGTGCACCCCCCTTTGAAGTTGAATAATTTGGCCCCCTAAACCCCAAACCTCTCCAAATTTGGAGGGCTTAAAGGGGAGAATCAGAGGAAGGTACCCACCAAATTTGGCAACTCTAGAACCCAGGGGATCCATTTTATAGAATAATAAATCAGTTCATTTCTATCTCTCTAACAACCTCTGGGGAAGACATCTGTTTGGGAATTCCCTGAAGCAAATTGGTGAGCCACTGTGTGAGACAGAATGCTGGACTGGATGGGCCTTGTTCCAGCAAGGCTGTTCCTATGTTTTTATGTTCATTACTGTTTTGTTTCATATGTTTTTTAAAAAAAATGTTTCTAATGAAATGAAATGAATCACAGGGGTGGGGGGATGAACCCTAAGCAACAGAACTTCTGCAAGTTTTTTGCTATGACAGCATGTAGCAGAGCTGCTATAGATGGTGGATACTGGCTCGTTGGCTTGATATGCTTATGACTCTTGGTACAGGGTGAAAAGTTGGGAGTCTGATTCACTACTGTGCCCCCAGGGACAAGATCTTTGAGCATGCTGCCCAGTCCCAGGTTGTCCCACAGAAGAGGGAAAAGGTAAACCATTTCTGAGTCAACTGTGCCTAGAAAATGCTGAAAAATCACCGTAAGTTAGGATCAACTTAACTTTATGTTGCTGCTGCTACTGTAAATGTTATAACTGATGGGTAATGAAGCTTTGATCAACACACTAGACCAGTTCAGAAGAGCAAAAGAAAACTTGGAAGCTAGCCACTGGAAGTTAGTTCACAAAGTAAGAAGCACAAGCAAGAACAGACTGAACTGAATAGAGTCAGACAGGGTTAGATAACTATAAATGGAAGGTTTGAGGCTGGAGCAATCATGCCTAGACTGCACATTAATCTGTTCCAGAAAGTTTCATCTACTTTTCTGCATTAAGGGAAAAAAAACAAATATCAACCTGCCATGACACAAGGTTTATTGTACTGCTGGGGAAGTTGTGATCATCCAGATGCTGGAATTTGATTCTCAGCAACTCTAACCAGTCTGACCAATAAATGAAGAGAGATCAGGATAGTAGTTTGCCAACATTTGGATAATGTGTAGGCTAGATAAAATGGTTTGCTCACATGTAACAGATTTATCTCATTCATATACAGTACTGTACAGTATCTTAGAGACATCTCACAGAAAACCTACAGAGAGGTTTATTTTAGGCATCTTTTTGACATGTAGACAAGATCACAATGGCATGCTTATCTGTCAAATAGAAAAGAGCTGCAGAAAGGAAGATGAAAAAAATCACTTTTTTAAAATTTTGAGTCCAGCATCAAAAGGAAAATAAATTCATGTGGTTTCATGACAATAGGCTATAAGAAGAACAAATTCTAAAGAGTTTCCTACAACCATGAAATAAATTTTCAGGGCATGTAGTGGAATAAAGAGAAAGAAGAAACACTCCTTCTAGTTCTTCCGCCAGCAGCAATTTGCAGGACTACACATGCTAGATTCCAGCCACTGTACAACGAACAAAAAAAAAACCAAAAAAAAAAAAACCACAAAATTGAGAACAATCATTAAAAATATAAAATGGGAGGATTTTTTTTAAAAAAAATCTAAATAAAAAATTCCAGCTTCTTATTATAAATTGGCAATGTCCAGTTTCCAGGGCTTGTAACTAGAGATGGGCACGACCAGGAAAAATGAGTTGTCGTGTGTCGGAGCCGATCCGTTTCGGCTCGTTTCTGTTTGTCGCGAAATTTCTCAAAAATTTGTCATTTCGTTTGTCGTTTTTTCGTCTATCAGTACTGGTTGGGGGGGTAGCGGGCTCCTGGAGGCACCTCTCTGGGGTGGGTGCCTCCTCTGGCCCGC
>JAHTLZ010003526.1:52952475-52964635 GCA_023846285.1 Phrynocephalus versicolor
TTCAAGCCTCACAGATTGGGGCTTCCCACGTGGGGGTTATTCCCACACACTGCAGCGTATATATAATGGGTTCTTCTTCTTTTTTGAGAAAAGTTCAAACTTAAATGACTATATAAGAATATAACAGAAAATCCACCAGCAGCAATAAACCACCACACTATAAGTACCATTCTCATAATAAAATATGAGAATATATAATTCTCATGCAAAGGTGCCTCTATTTACGAGAGGCTCTGCTTACAAGCAATTCAACTTAAGAGCAGAAAACCATTAGCATTTTAACTGCTACCTTGCAAATTTTAGATGTGGTCTGCTCTACTTACATTTTTATTTTATTTTATTTTATTTTATTTTATTTTATTTTATTTATTTTATTTTTTGATATTTTAGATATGGCTGCTCTCCTTACAAGTTGTTCATCTTATGAGCATGCATTCAGAATGATTTAACTTGTAAGTAGAAGAACCACTCAACTTTATCATGGGGATAAGAATATAAATAAAAAAGCAGCAATTTACATAAAAATAATTGAATAATTAAATCAGTTCACTTGGTTTAAAGGCATTCTAAGATTTTTGAAGTTAACGCCACAGGATTCTTATATTAAGTTCAAAACAGAACCATAATTTCCAATACAGTACAAAGGTCCAAAGATTCTTCCATCTTCAAAGCAGCAAAACAATCTCTAGAAAACTGAAAACAGGGCCTGGGGATCTTTGGCATCAAATGAAGAAACTGCCAGGAGGAACAAGCATAAAAAGAAAGTGTGGTCTCTGTTTGTGTTGTGTCATTACAGTTGTGATCGACTCTTCGTGACTCCATGTCCACAGAGTTTTCTTGGCAAGGAGATAGTACCAAATTTCAATATCTATTCTGAAATGCTCATAAATAATGGGGTTCCTCTGCTCTTAGTAGACACTCAGAATTTCACCAGATATGTAAGATCCCTACAGTGTGCTTTTGTGAAGAATAATGGCTGCAAGTCATGATAGCTGCACGTTAACTCCAGTATCATAGTGCACTCTGTACACCAGTAGAGAGCTGTTCCACTCATCTCCTGCATGTGGACTCTGCATGAACAATTAATTGGCTGCTTTGTCCAGAATGCTGAATTGGATAGCTCTGTTTTCTGAACCAACACTTTCTGGTGTGTACCTACTTCCTACTAACATGTTTTCAGAATTCAACCAAGCATGTGGTTTTGTCTTTATTTTGCTACCATCTAATGCAGGCATGTCCAAAGTCAGGCCCAGGGGGCAAATGCAGCCCGTTTTCAAATTCTGAGCAGCCCGCAGACTCTTCTCCCCAATGGCTCAGCCTGTCACACATCCCTGCCAGCTGGCCCCTCCCCATTCTGGATGGAGACATCAGCTTGCAGATTTATGGTTTGCCTGCCCTCCCTGCCTCCGTTCATCCCCGCAGCCATCCACCCAGCCTACCCGCCCCTGGCTCCATTGTTGCAGCATCCTCCCTGCCTCCTTGCATGTCCTAGAGACTTGCCTAAAGTCCGGCCCAGGGGCCAAATGCATTTGGATGGTTGCCCCCCCCCCCCACATTTTCACCTCACCAAATTTGGCCCTCCTTGCAAAAAGTTTGGACACCCCTGATCTAATGTCTACCTTGCCCTCTCCTTATGGATGTGTGGTTCCTTATCATAAAGGAAAAGAGGGTGGGCAAAAAGTATTGATTCATGGCTCCCTGTAATTAATCTCATTGGGTCAGCTGTAAGGTGATTAAACAAAGTAGTTCACCTGAACATTCTGTAATATATTAACATGCAATATAGTCAACATGTGCCTTTCTGTAATCCTGAAGATGGCATGATGGGTGAACATGCCAAAAGCTTCGTCTTTTAAAGTGTATTAACATTTTTTTGTTTTGTTTTTAAAGTTTTTAATTTGGAAGCTAAACTTGTGAAAATTTTGTAGGTGTTTTCAGTCTGTTGACTGGGGTTAGTCTACCTCTGCTTTGATCTTCCTTATCTTTGCTTAATTTATATTATGTTCTCACTAGAGATGGGCACGACTCAGAAAAAAACCTTCGTTTTCGTTTTCGTTTTCGGCTAGGGTCCGATTCGTTTCGTTTCCGTTTTTCGCGAAAATTCGCAAAAATTAGTCGGTTCGTTTTTTCGTTGTCGTTAGTACTGGTTTGGGGGGGTAGCGGGCTCCTGGAGGCACCTGCAGGAGTCAGCCAGAGCCACAAGTGACGGACTGGCAGACTCTTTGCACATGCTGCGTTTCACATACTTGTATGTAGTGTAATGCAAGTAGATCTGGCTTAGGATTAAGATGGGTTAGCAGTGCACAAGAGCTAGGGTTAGGCTAGTGACGGGTGAGGTTAGGGTGAGTATTGGGGTGCACCTCTGGGTGCCTCTCTGACCCACTTAGAAGGACAGTGTACTGGTGTATGGGTTAGGCTTAGGCTTAGGGTTCAGGTTCAGGCTACGATTAGTGGGCTGTTTATGCCCGATTGGCACATCCCAGAAGTCTCTGTGGTCAACCTGGCCAAGTGGCCTTGCGATTGGTGGAAAATTTGCATGTTGCACTCTCATGGGCGAGCCCATCATTGCGAATGCACAGGTGTAAAAAAATAAAATGAAATGAAATAAAATAAAATCAACTGAGACGTTTTTTTGCAAGACAAACCCACTGCTGCTACTGTAAAAATTCAAGCATTTAAAATAGCTAATTTTCGCATGTTTCTGTGGTGCTTTGGTGGGGTTTTGGACCACGATTTAAAAAAAATATTGCGGCCGCCATTTTAGATCCCCCCGCACTGCATGGCAAATGGAGACGCCCTCCCAGCCTGGTTCAGTCAGCAAAACCTGGCCATGCGATTGGTGGAATGGCTCCAAGACTTTGCATGGTCCACTCCCATGGGCGAGCCCATCTTTGCAAATGCGCAGGTGTAAAAAAATAAAATGAAATGAAATAAAATAAAATCAATGGAGACGTTTTTTTGCAAGACAAACCCACTGCTGCTACTGTAAAAATTCAAGCATTTAAAATAGCTAATTTTCGCATGTTTCTGTGGTGCTTTGGTGGGGTTTTGGACCACGATTTAAAAAAAATATTGTGGTCGGCATTTTGGATCCCCCCGCCCGCACACCGCATGGCAAAGGCAGACGAGACGACCCCTCCCCCCGGCCTGGTACCAGCAGCGCAGCAGTAGCAGTAGCCAAGGAGAGGGGGGCGAGGAAACCCCCACCCCCCAAAAAGATCACCCTTCTGGCCTGGTAGGTGCCCTCAGACAGTTTTCGCCTGCTTTTAGGGCCGGGAATCGGGGTTTTTTTACTTTTAAAAACTTTTTTTCTGTGCCGCTTGGCATTGCGTGATCGCGTGACGTCACGCAAGTAACGAGCACGACAAATCAGACCAAAATTGTTCGTTCGTCGGTTCGAGCTCGAAGTCTGGGGCAGTAATTCCCGTTACCGTTTCCGTAGAGTAACAGAACCGACTAACGGAAACGGAAACGGGAATACCGCTAAGTCGTGCCCATCTCTAGTTCTCACCCTTATGCACTTTGTCTTAGCAAAATCAACAAGCATGTTGTACAGAGCTGGACTGGTCCATGGCTGTCATCCATTGCAGTCCAACATGGTTGCTTTGGAAGTTGCTGTGTCCTATGGCTTCATGGCCCTCATGGAATGGTCTCTGCAAGGCAGGCAGGAACACATCAATAACTCAATTCCACGAGGTCCAGTGAGATCAGAAGACTTCATGGCAGGGCTGTGGAGTCGGTAGATAAATGTTCTGACTCCGACTCCCGACTCTGACTCCTAAGTTTTTTTGTACTTCCAACTCCAACTCCGACTCCCCGACTCCTCTGTATTAATATGCAAATGTATTTTATACATTCCTTGAAGGAAAGAAAGGCAACATACATGTCATTACCACAGGACTACTGGCTAGGTTACCCATGGGCGCTGCGTAACAGCAGGACACAACACTATGGAAAGTATAAGTATTGCCTCTCCTTATTGTGCATTGCATGCCATATAGTGAAGCACATGAAAAGCATGCTTCTTCAAGGTCACTTAACGTGTTTGTTTTGTGGTTACATGAGGCACTGCATCCATTGGTCTTTATTCTTACAGTAGAGAAGTCATTAATTATAACTTTTTGTGAATTGGGACATTTAAACTTGCTTTTTTTAAAAAAAATCCGATCTAAATTTAGTAGGAGTCGGAGTCGGAGTCAGCGCATTGTTTGCTGACTCTGACTTCAACTCCAGGTACCCAAAATTTCCTCCGACTCTGACTCTGACTCCACAGCCCTGCTTCATGGCAGGAGAGTTCAGCCTTGGGAGCATTAGGTTCAGGATTCTAATGGTCACAGAATAAAACTAATGTTTTACCCAAGCACTGACTTGTCATCTTAATGTCGTAACATCAAGAAGCTACATGTAGACTAAACTGTTGGTGTTACAGTATAATTTATCATATTATATCATTCTTGGCCTCTGAAATGTCGATGGTTGCAGATGACGTTTTCATTCTGCAACAATTACTTTCTTTGCTGCAAAATGCCATTTCATTCCTTGCTGCAAAATACACAGCAAGGAAAGCTTCATTCGTTATTGCATGATCTGGAAACAAAATGTCTCTTTTGTTTTATATCATGCAGAAATGGACATTCCCAGCAGATAGTGGGATCAGTTGAAAACTTGCAGAGCAAACCCTGGTCCACAAATATGTCAACATCCATTTGGTTTTCTCTTATGGTGGAGGTTTCCTTAGAAATAAACCCTTTTACTATGTTCCAAGAATTTCACTCCCCTTTTAGGGAAGTGGTTTTAATACCTGGGGCAAAAAGGACCACAACTGCAGGATGGGCACAAAAATGAACTTTGTCCCCAGGCACTCCAAATCCTGGCTACGCCTCTGATTTAAAGTAAGGTAAATAAACTCACTGAGCTGGGTAGCTCAGTGAGTTAGGTCTCTGGCTGACAAGCCAGAAGTTTGGGTTTTGATTCCCTCGCCATACCTCCTGTGGAAGAGCCAGTCTGTGCAGCCTTGGGCAAGCTGTAAGGTCATCAGGTGCTCCCAGGAGAAGGGATTAGTAAACCACTTCTAAGTGTATACTACCTGGGAAACCCTGAAAAGAGTCACCATAGGTGAGAATTTACTTGGGAGCACCTGATCATTAAGTATAAAGTCAGATTCATCTTTGCCTTGTAAATTAAACACAGACATTTTCCAAAGAAAATGTTGCAGGCTCTTAACAGAGCCTTTCATATTTTTAATTTCTAGGTGTCAACAATATATTTCTATGTAACAAGGCACTCAAATATCTGAGATGCGTACAGCACCTCAGTGAAAATGATATAAATCAAAAGCACTTTTGCTGAAGTGACTTTTCTCTAACCACCCCTAATTAAGCTGGAGCTCCAAAGATTTTCAAGCTACACCTCCCATCATCCCCATCCAACATGTTCAGAGGTTCGTCACAGTGAAAGATGCAGTACCAAATGTCTTGGAGAGCAGAAGGTCATTCTACTCATTAAGCAGATGTGAGGAGTCAGTATTATTATGACCAAAAAGCTGATCTTAATACAGTACACTGGGGAGGGGGCGGAATAACACTGTCCTGAAAGTGGGCAGAGTGAACCTGACACAACCAACAGTGTAGAGAAATTTTAATTTGGAAAGAACATAGTGGGCTTCAGAACTGGTCAAGCTCACCTACAGCAATCAGTAGTGGTGATTAAATGCTAAGTGCTGCTATTTCGGAGGTCCAAATGAAAGCATCAAAGAATAAATGGGAGACAGCAGAATGCTCTGAATGCTTTCAAAGAGATTTGTAGTTTGCACAAACATTATAAAACTCAACCAAAATCAGAGAACCACTTAAAAATCTTTTCAATTTGAAATGAGCATGCTTGATAACCATACAATTTTGTGCATGGGAATGTCATGCAAGTAAGAGAGTGACTAAGTTAGTAATCATAGCCATTGTTTCAACACATTTAAAGTAAGGTAAACACAGGCTTCCCTTGCAAGTCTGTTGACTGATGTAAGTCTTTCCAAAGAAATCCTATTGGAGAAGAGAAAGCATATCCTTGGAAATATATATTCTCGTCAACAACTTGCTTGATCCGGTGTGGCAGGCTGAAGAATGGAATGCCTCTTCCACGCCCTTCCTCCTTCATGCACCTAGACCTGGTCCACAAGTTCTCCACCCTAAGTGGATAGTCCTCCTCCAAGGGACAAAATATGGGATGCAGCTCCTCTGTTGCTTCCCCCTCTTCCTCTCCCTCCATCTCCATTGAGGGGCAACACCTCCCACTCTTCCTCCTTCTTTAATCTGGGCCTTCTCCTTCCCTCAGGTGTGTCTCATCTTCCTCTAGCACCTTCTCCCCACTTGGAGCTTCTGTCATCCTTTCCATGTTCTTTTGGCATCTTCCCACTGGGGTCTCTGATGGGGCACAGGGAAGACAGCTCACCTGGGATGGTTGGAGCCACACTGCTCTGTTCCTTCAGCAATGAAATATTCAATGACATCCCACCAGCTAAACCCATCAGGGTGGGGAGACTCCAGAAGGACAAGAAGATAATGGATATTGATCCACCACAGTAATACTATATGACAGACAATTTGTTTTTGGTGCATTTTATACTTTCGAAGGCAGTCCCTGTATTGGTGCCTATGTTCACATTCAGGAGTAGATATAAACAAGCCAAACTATGGAAAGGCAAGAGAGTTGACTTTGCCTTGTAGAGGCATATGAGTCAGGATTCAAAACAAACCTTGTTGGGTCTGTTGAATGATTAACTACCTTTGAACAGCTTTGATGGTTTCTAAATAAAAACTAAATGTCGTCATAGCCTTTTCTAGCCATCTATCTTTCAGATGCAGGCATTCAGCCAAATAAAATCATACACCCTGCTTCACCACTGTCCTGGCTCAGTGCTTGGGTGGATGGATGGGCTCCTGCACTTCTAAGACATCTGCAAGAGATGACATTTCAGAAGGTATCAGGCATCATTTGGATCTGGCTAGTTTATATAATTCCATGAAAGTTTATTTTGAACTAAGCTCTCCCTGAGAGTGGATGTGTCCTATTTGCTTCTGAGTTGCTATACATTGCTTTTCAGTTAAAGCAACTCTGAAGAAACATCTCTTTATGCTCATTGAGTAAAAAAACATTATCTTGTACACTTTATAAACAGGTTATGCTAAGACTGAGGAAGTGGGATTTTTCTCCACAAATCCTTGCAATTTGTTTGGTCTTTAGTGGTCCAGTGAGAGTGGCATCACCCACTCTTTCAACTGGGTATTCAATGAACTGATATTCCAAAATATGCTGGCATTAACAGCCCCCTTCAACTCTTGTGGGTCAAGTGTCATAGCTCAATCCATCTCACCAGGAGTGTTTTGTTTTTGTATTTTTTCTCTCTCCACAGCAACCACAGATAATGTGGCAGCCTAAAGTGTGCAATGTATGCTCAACTGGGATTAACCTCCTCTGAGTCATTGAAACCTGCCTCCAAATAAGCATATATGAGTAGCCAGAGAAAGTGAGAAAAAGTCACAAACAATTTTGCTGCTTGAGTCAAAGAAGCAAATAGTGCAACCCTGAGGGTAACACCAGCTGAGCTCTAGGCTCATATAATGCCACTGGAGCATAGACCAGAGAAGCTGGCAAATCAAACTGTTGCAACAAGTTATTATTAGGCACCTGAGGCAGAGAAACCTCCATTCAACTCTCTCCAATAAACAATGAGCCACAAAGCAAGCAACATTTTTTCTGCTCATTAATATGCAAAACCTCCTGCCTGAGGCATCTGGCTCATTCTGCCAAATGGTAGGGCTGGTCCTGAAAATACCTACTATCTAATAGCCATTAGGTACTACTGCCTAGATGCCTTAAGCACATCCCATCTTGCCTGATCTCGGAAGCTAAGGAGGGTCAGGCCTGGTTAGTACTTGGATGGGAGACCACCAGGGAATACCAGGTGCTGTAGGCGCCTGGAGTAGGAACTGGCAAACCACTCCAGTAGACATGGGCATGACTCGGCGAAATCCTCGTTTCTGTTACCGTTTGTCGTTTCCATTACGTAACGGGGAACAGTAACGAGAATTACTCCACTCCAGCTCGAACCTGACCCGATAAAGATAAATTGGGTCTGATTTTTCGTTGTCGTTCATGGCATCGCGGTGATCGCGCGATGCCAAGCAGCACAGAAAAAAAAGTTGTTGTTTTTTTTTAAAAAAACCCGATTCCCGGCCATAAAAGCAGGCGAAAATATGCCTGCCTCAGTGAGGGCACCTACCAGAGAGGGGTGGTTTCTGGGGGGGTCCCCGGCCTCCCCCCCTCTCCTGTCCTGGGCTGCTGGTTCCAGGCTGGGGGGCATCCTCATCGTCTCCATTTGCCATGCGGTGGGGGGGATCCAAAATGGCGACCACAATATTTATTTTTAAATCGTGGTCCAAAAACCTACCAAAGCACCACAGAAACATTTGAAAATTAGGTATTTTAACTGCCGGAATTTTTATAGTAGCAGCAGCAGTGGGTTTTTCTTGCAGTAAAACGTCTCCAATTGATTTTATTTTATTTTATTTTATTTTTATTTTTTTACACCTGCGCATGCGCAATGATGGACTGGCCATGGGATGGGACCATGCAAATTTTTGGAGCCATTGCACCAATTGCATGGCCAGGTTTTGACTGAGACTTCTGGGTGTGCCAAAGAGGGCATTAAAAGCCCAGAAACCCTAACCCGAACCCGAACCCGAACCCATACGCCAGTACGCTGTCCTTCTTAGTGGGTCAGAGGCACCCAGAGGTGCAGCCCACTAACCCACCCTAACCTTAACCATAACCCTAAGCCTAGCCCTTACCCTAAGCCCAACCCTAACCCAGATCCGTAGGCAAGTACACTTTCCTTCTTAGTGGGTCAAAGTGAGGCACCCAGAGAGGTGCCTCGCAGAGCCCACTATCCCCTATCCCTTTTCCTAACCTGCACGCCAGTACGCTAGTACACTTCCCTTCTTAGTGAGTCAGAGGCACCCAGAGAGGTGCCTCTGCCACTTACCCCCCACCCTAACATAATGTAAATGTAATGTATGGTATGCGGCGGCTCCGTGAAACGCTTCCCTTCCCTTCTTAGTGGTTCAGACGTCAGAGGCACCCAGAGAGGTGCCTCCCAGAGCCCACTTACCCCAACCCCAACCCCAAACGACAAACGGAAACGACAAATTTTTGAAAATTATCGCGACAAACGGCAACGACCCAAAACGGACCTGTCCCGACAAACGACAACTCGAAACGTCATTTTTTCTGGTCGTGCCCATCTCTACTCCAGTATTCCTGCCAAGAAAACTCCATGGATATGGAGTCACAAAGGGTTGGTCACGACTGTAAGGACACAACACACACGCACACACTACTGTATTAGGTATCTTTCCAACCCCTCGCTTTAGCTTCAGTTTATGGAATCGGTGTAAAAGAGCAATCACAATAACAGGGAATACAGAAAAGAATGAGATCATGAGACTGGCGACCGGGGGCGAAGGTGGAGGCATTTATTCCCTAAGCGCTATAAATCACAGAACGTGCGGAAGCACTTTTTGAATGGAACGGATTATCTTGTCATCGGCCACAGATTTATAAAAATAATTGCAACAAACTGCTCTCACTCGTTGGTGTCTCTGTGTGTGCGTTTTAAACTCAGGAAAAGAGAAAAATCGTGTTAAGTCAAATCTGCCAGAAGCAACTGGCCGAACCGGGCGGCTGCGTCAGCAAATACCTTCGCTATGACCTTATCAGACGCCTCATTCATTCATTTTTAGGGGCTTTGCCGGAGATGAGGGGCGGGGGAGAAGCGCCCGCTGAAAGGTCCCGTCTAAAAATGCAGGAACCGCCCGCAAGCCCAAAATAAGCCCCCTCCGCTCGCGCGCTTTATTTGACACGCGTGTACGACGCCGCCCGCGTTCTTGCTCGCAGCAACCCATCGCGGCGGGAGAGAGGCGGGGAAGACACGCGGCCCGCCGCGGCTGAGGCTGCGGGTCTCTCCGCCAGCCCCGGGCGGCGGAGCGAAGGTATTCGGAAGGCGTCGCGATTGGCTGGCAGGCCAGGTCTCTGCCGAGCCCCGATTGGCTGCGGGGCTTCCTTTGTTCCTTTTCTCCCCTGCTGCAGGAGAGCGGAAGTTTCACTCGGCTTTGCCACCGCGGCGGCTGCCGGGCTGAGCGAGCTAGCGAGCAAGCAAGCGGGGCGGCGGTGGCGGCTTGGGCGCTGCTGCTCGCGGGCAGAGGACCCGCCCTGCCCTCGCTTCCTTTCAGAGCTGCATCTGGCTGTCAACAGGGGCGGAGGAGGAAGGAGCGCGCTCCCGCTCGCCCCTTGGCTCTCACGTGTCGGCTGGAGACGCCAACATGGACCTGGAGAGCAAAATCAAGAAGGTAAGGAGGTGGGGAGCGAGCGAAAGAGAGAGAGACTCCCGCGAAGGGCTCGGGGAGTTGGTCGCCAGTTACCTGGCCCCGGCGGACGACGCCCCTCCGGTGCCTCCCACCCTTTTCTCATTGTTCTCTTTGGAAAATACCAGACCTGCCCGCTTCCTTCTGATCCATGGCCGGTGATCGAACTCCTGCTTTCCGGGTGTCAGCGAGTTTTTCACTTTCGCTTAGCGAGTGTAGGATGGGCCGTGGGTGGGTATTGGCGTCGAAGCATTCGTTTGCATTGATCTCTGGGCTGCGATTCTCACTTAATTGTAGGTGCTGATATTTGGATAACGGCAGCCGGCTGACTTCCAAGAAAGTAATTTCTCCCCCCCCCCAAAAAAAATTGTATTGCTCAATTTTGCTCCCTTTGTTTACCGCAGGCCTTAATTCCTCCTACTGTATAATCTGGTTCGCTAAACATGTGCACCGTTGTTTTTTGGTGGAGCAGGAATTCACAGGGTTGAAGCACTGGTACTTCAGGACTAGGTGTAATCCTGGCAATTCAAGGTGTAGTTTCCAATTAACTATATAAGATGGCCATGGGTCCTTGTAATGCATGGCATTGTGAAACACCTTGTTGTGGAATGGGCAACTAAGACCCATTGGCTTTACAAAAGATGAGCTCCTAGTGGAGTTGACAGCTGCTAGATTCTTGCTCTTATTAAGAGTTTGGATTTGCTTAATGCTTTTTAAAATTGTCACAATTATTTGGTGTCTAACTTTGTTTCTTTTAATACTGTAAGCAGCCTCCTCTAGGAGCTTAAAATGTTATGAATGCATAAAGAATGGGTTTGTTGGTGACTACCAAGACAGTTAGTTGCTCATGGAGTGGGATGGAGGTGTCTGTAGGAATTTACATCCATCCTAGCCACTTCTTCCTCAGAACTTACCACTCCACGCTGCTGCTTTTGCAGAAGCAAAACAAAACACATTAAACTGCCTCAGGCTGTCATGATTAAAATATGAAATTAGAGACAGATTTAAAAGTTGTACCCTGAAATTAATAGTGTTGTCCCCAGCATAGCTGTCAGATAATCTTCCACATAGGTGTCTCCTCCAAATATGGATCCCTTAGGGCTTCATCTGCCCAACCTTCTCGTGCCCAAGGCTGCACAGACTGGCTCTTTTCCTTGGAGTCACAGTGAAGAATTGAGCTCCTGACCTTTGACAATACTGTACTGCCACTCTCCAAGCTTTCGTGCCATTTTCTCAATAATGTTATTGGACTGAAAAAAACAGAATTAAACAGCCTTTTGTTTGGTTTATTTGCTTCTTCACTTTAATATTGTCGTCTTTATATGATATTGTTTTACCTTACTGTTTGTGCAGTTGCAGCGTCTATATGGAGTGTGGAGTACAGTAGATGAGAGTAGAGTCCATACTGCTAGAGCCTGTTTCTTGGGCAGTATGGATTTGTGGATAGGTGGGTGGGTGGGAACAGATGAGAAAGCACCAGGGCATGAAATGCCACTAGTGGTGTGCCCACCAATGATACGTACAGGCCTGAAAATGTAGTTTTATTGGGGCAGGGCACCAACAGCTTTGGCTCTGCTGAATCTAAATCCTCACAGATGTATCAGAGAGGCTCAGTCCTTGAACCCCTCAGCTATAGGTTCCCTGTTAGTTCTACCACCACAACTAAGGGGGTGGATCTCTTACACACACACACACACACACACACACACACACACACACACACACACACACACACACACACACAC
>JAHTLZ010003526.1:52973966-52988439 GCA_023846285.1 Phrynocephalus versicolor
ACTACTTGCTGAGACACTACCATGGAATGGGATGCGTTTGTGGACTTCTCATATCATGAAGTCAACATTCATTCATTCATTTTTACCCTGCCTTGCTCCTTAAAAAGACCCAAGATGGTTTGTATATGTAAATATATTTCTATCATTTGGAAAGACAATTCTCTCAATCACTCAAGGTGATTGCAATGAAGATTGAGCCTAGAGAATATACCTAAACCAGTGGTGCTGGTGTATCTTCTCTTTGATTTTTCTGCAGCTCTCCTGATAATCAACCTATTTTTAACAAAAATTCAATTTGTATTTTTTAAAAAGACATTAAAACCTCATTAAAATTACTTTAAATTGAAGAGAAACAGAAATTGTTGGGTTTTTTTGTTTGTTTTGGGTTTCCAAATTCTAATATTGATACTTATGACAAAGTTATTTAAGCAGATTGACATACCATATCTTCATCCTGCTGATGATATTGGGATTGCTGCATCCTCAGGAGGGCAACCTGAGTCTGGAAACCTAAACTTCAGGTCCTAGGATGTGATTGTATTGATTTAGACTGTGAATTCTCTCTCTCTCTCTCTGTGAGAGAAACTGAGTGTATTTGATGGTTCTACACACAATCACAGGATCATAATAAATTGTGTACTACTGCTTTTACTAGCAATATAGGTACCAGTCCAAATTAGTCACAACCCCTTTCAATTGGGCTAAGATTGTAAACATTTCAAATTCAGGGTGGTCTGATGAATGGAAAGAGAGAACATCTTCTTACCTGATTCCAGCACCTATCCTTGCAGTCCCTTGTCTGAAAGTTTTCTCTAAAGGGTTAGAAGTCTTTCTGAACCAATACTGGACACTAGAATCAGTCCAAGGACCTTGTTCTCCTCAGCACTTCATATATGCATTCTTGGCCACACGTTACCTGTCTTCCCAAATCTGCCCTGGTCCTCTCAGACTGGAAGCTGTCATTATCAGAGGGGTTCAGATAATTAAGAAGCAACTTTCCTTGGTGAAGGGCTGTGAACAGCAACCACTGTGTGGAATTTCCGAGCTATGGCGGGATCTCAGTTGAAAGGTTTCTTTTGGAGGGGTAGTGCTGCCTGCTTCTGGAGGAGAAACAGGAACCACTGTAGCAGTCTCACACTAAACATGCCCAAGAGAAGCAATCTGTGGTCTTTCAGATGGGGCAGTCATGTCTTAGAGGAGGACGCACCGAACTTTCTGGATCATACTATCTTGTTGGTCCTTTCCTGAAGCAGAAAAGTCATGCCTTGTATATAAATGTAATCATCCTCAAATGCTGAAGGATCAGTAAGAGACAAGTGTGGCTCTTCTCAAGATTTACAAGAAAAAAATGTGAGCTGGAAAGCAAGCCACGGTAATCTGGACATCCTATATTCTTTGATCATACAATTGCAAACAAATCAATGATCTATCAGTTGATACAGGGATGTGTGGTACGATGGCCACCTACACCTAGGAGAAGAATACAGTTCAAAGGGCATTGCTTTGTATTGGAAATGCCAAGATTGTTGAGCAAGGTGGAGATAATGTCTTGAAGAGGGGTGAATCAGAATACAGAGTTAAATCTCCAGGATATGTAATGAGACTCAAGTTGTGTCGGTAGAGAGAGTCTAAGATGGACCAAAGTGTCTTCATCCTGAATTTTCTCCTAACTGGTTCACCCCTTTAAGCACTTTTGTTCAGTGCAGTGAAGAATGTAGAATACAGTCCTTGAAATCGATTTGTTAATATTGTTGGCTCTGTCACACTTACTTCCAACAGATGAGCAACGGCTTGAAGTATACTGAGAGGCTTCTCTGGATTGTTAAACCTTGAGGAGCGAATTTGGAGGGGGGGGCAAACCTTGAGCTGAATTCTGTTTGATAGCTGCCCAAAACGCTGCTGAGGATCAGTCATGTTCACTAAGAATAAAAAGAAGGCACTAGGAAGCAAGTGAAAGTGTACTGTTTTTAACCCCAAAAATAAAAGAAGCTAAAATAGAATAACAAGACTGCATCATAGAATCATAGAGTTGGAAGAGACCTCAAGAGCCATGTAGTCCAACCCCTAAAATGCGGGAACCCCCATCACAGTAGTCCTGACAGATGGCCATCCAGCCTCTGCTTAAAAACCTCCAAAGAAGGAGACTCCACCATCCTCTGTGGCAGCATATTCCACTGCCAAACAGCTCTAAACGCCAGGAAGTTCTTCCTAATATTCAAATGGAATCTTCCTGTAGTTTGAAACCATTTCCCCAAGTCTTAGTCTCTGAAGCCATGGAAAACAAAACTGTTCCCTCTTCAATATGACATCCTTTCAAATATTTAAACATAGCTATCATGTCCCCTCTCAGCCTTCTTTTTGTAAGGCTAAACATTCCCAGCTCCATAAGCCGTTCCTCGTAAGACATTTCATCCAGACCCTCAGTCATCTTGGTTGCCCTCCTCTGAACCCATTCAAGATTGTCAACATCCTTTTTAAATTAAGGTGCACAGAACTGGACACAGTATTCCAGGTGGGGTCTGACCAGAGCAGAATAGAGTGGTATTATCACTTCCCTTGATCTAGACACTATGCTTCTGTTGATGCAACCAGGAATCGTGTTGGCTTTCTTGGCCACCACATCACACTGCTAACTCATGTTCAATCTATAGTCCACAAAGACTCCCAGGTCCCTTTCACAGGTACTGTTCTCCAGCCAGGTGTCTCCCAACCTATATCAGTGCAATTCATTCTTTTTACCTAGATGCACCACTCTACATTTCCCTCTGTTGAACCCCTTTCCGACTGAAGTAATAGTGGCTATTGAGAGGCAACGTTGAGCTGGTCAGAATGAAGATAAGAACTAACTGGCTTATAGAGGGTTGCCTTCCGACTCTGGCTCAACAGCCAAAGTCCCTTTGGTGAATTCTGGACATGTTCGAGCTTAATAAGGAGGGGAAATAAAACTTGCAGCAAGAAACTTGGGCTGTAATCCTTCTACCAAGGAGAAAGTGGCACTGAGGTCATCAGAGCTTGCTTCTGGATAGACTCATATAAGATTAAACTACTGGTAGGATATTTTTTTGTGCAGGACAGTTAAATCCTAGATTTCCCCCCCCCCCCTTCAACATTTTTCACTTTTCTTAGAAAATGTTATGTACTTTGGAAAGATATTATTCTAAAACTCTTACCTTCCTTTTTGTCCCTCTCTAGATGGGCTTAGGCCATGAAGAAGGATTTGGAGCCCCCTGTTTAAAATGCAAAGATAAATGTGAAGGATTTGAATTACACTTCTGGAGGTAAGGAAAGAGGCTTTGTGTTTTTCTTTCAGATGAAACATTAAATATACATGTTAAGACATAGACCTTATTCAAATGCGACACCAAACGACGATTCATACAAACATGCATGTTTAGAACAGGTTGCCATGGGAAAAAAAGGAGGAAATCGAAGTCTAACATGTTCATGTAAGTCTATGAAGCTCAAGGGAAAGTTCAAAATCAGAAGCTGCAACTCCTTCTGATTAGAAAAATAAACTTGGGTTATGCTGGAATTCTCATGGGAGATGAAGCAGGATATAAATAAAGCATGGAGCCAGGCCACTGAATGTGATTCAGAATGAACTTTCAGATGTTCTCTGGACCTCACACACAGCTAAGATTTTATATATAACATGGATTTTGTTGCGCATCTTGACAAAACTAGGAGAGTTTGACACTGCTGTGAACCACATTTATCCAAATAGTCAAGTGTGTCAATGCTTTGTCATTAACAATATAGGCAAATTTTATTGTCTAGTTTTTCTTTTCTTTTTAAAATGGGCACTTCCTTTTGTATGCACCTCACAAAGTTCGGGCAACAAACTCCTAACAGCCAAACAAGGCTTTACAAACCTTACACCCTCCCGCTGTGTTGAATGCCATGTCTCATTATCCCCGCTAGTGGTGGTTGTGTGATCGTTTTAAGTAGGAACAACATGAGATGTAATCCAATATGGCAAAATGCTGACGGAAAACAGCCTTTAGCCATTGGCTTGCAATTCTCTTCCCCTCAACCTCTCCTGTTTTGCATGTTTTGGTTCTCTCTTGGTTCTTCTAGATTTTTGACATCCAAAGTGGACGAACTACAGCTGCACAAATCACAGTGCAGAAATAGAAGTAGAATTAATTACAGGCTCACTCGCTCTCTTTCTCTCTCACATACACACACATGCTTTAAATGACAAAATATGTTTGTTGCACACAATCTACCACGGATGCTTTAAACCGTAAATCTGTGAGGGGACCTTATATACAACCTACAGGGGAGCTCAACAAAGGACACAAGGAGGCTGAACAAAAGCAAGGGGATGCCCTTGTATGTTCCATATAGAACTGCAACAAACCACAAATAAATGAAACCCCAGATATCAGTCCTGGAGATATGTGGTCCTAGTGTACTAAAATTGACTTTCCTAATTTGAGGTCATCGAGGTGCTTCTGGGCTCTTGAACTCGAGACTGGAATGTCTTCAGGTTCCAGTCATTGTGAACTAACATAGTCCATGGCAGGGGATGGTGGGAATAACAGGCCAACTATGTCTTGGAATCTAAAAAAATTATATCCTAGAATCTGGCCTGGAGAGCCAGTTGCCTGAGGTGACAGATGCTGGTTGACATATGCAGGAGGAAGCTCCAGGAGTTCTCTGGACGTTCCTCTCTGTTGGAGGATAGAGTTGTGTGCTTCAGGTAGCCTGTCTCGCACCCTCTCAGGGAGTTTGCAGTCCTCGGGTCAGGGGGAGAATACTGATTAATCACCTGTGTTAAAGAAAGGTCCATTTGGCTTTTGTGGATGATGTGGAGCATGTCATTCATCACCTCAGCCATAAAAATGATTTGGGCCAACATTTTTAGCTTGTTAAAGAATAAGAGCAAACAAAGAAGGAGAAACCACACAACTCAAGCCATTTGTGTAAACCTTGTTGGGAAAAGGACATGGACACACACATACCTCTCCCAGTTTTCTGTAATTCAAAACTGTACCTTTACAACACACTTATCAGACATATGTAACATCATCTTTAGTAATTTACAAAATGAATTACAAACAAAAAAACAACCCTACAAATGGAGCTTGTTTGTGAGCAGTTCAGGGATTGTGTTTTCCAAAAGCAAAACAAAATGTCCAACTTTTTAGCACGGACACTTTGTTTGCTTTGAGAAAACATGATCCCTCACTTCCCCACCCATCACCTTCCCATTTGCACTTTTGCCTCGCCTCACCATACCCACCATTGCCATCACGTCCACCATTGCTAGGGCTGGGACTTCCCTGCCTGATCAGTTGGCTGAAGTGTGTGCAGAGGGAGTGACCTGGTTCCTCCTCCTGGCTTTTCTGCCAACACTATTGCCTCTCTGGGCCACCAAGGAAGGCTGAGGTGCCCGCACCAGTGGCAGTGGTGGTTGCAGGGGCAGGGGCAGAGAAGAGCTCAGATCACCATGAATTATGGTTTGTTTTCTGGGTGGTTCAAGGCTAGCTATAAAACACAAAACATTAACTGCCTTTGGGGGGGGGGCTCTAGTTCTGAACAATTGCATATCTTCTAGCCAATTCTGTTAGCTTTTGGTTAAATACGTGGTGGCTCAGTGGACTAAGGCTTCCAAAAACTGTCAGCTGCAAAGTTGGCAGTTCGGTGGTTCGAATCCTGGGTGCCATTTAGTGGATTGAGCTCCCACTGATAACCTCAGCTCCTGCCAACCTAGCAGTTCGAAAGCATGTAAATGCAAGTCGATAAATAGGTACCGCTGTAAAAAGTTGGAAGGTAAAACAGTGTTTCCTTGCAGCCATGTTGGCCACGTGGCCATGGACTTGCACAACACTAGTTCTTCAGCTTGAATACGGAGATGAGCACCGCCCCTAGAGTCAAACACGACTAGCACACATGTGCGAGGGAAACCTTTACCGTTTTATCTTTTTAAATCTATAAATAAGCAGTATTTGCATATAGCAGTTGTGACAGTAGTGGATAATAAAATAATCACATGTTTCTTGGTTAACACATGAAATAACTTTTACTAATAATAAGCATATATAAAACAACATATAGTTCTTAGACATTTGTTATGATGGACATACTTTCCTCTGATAAATAATTATCTCATTGTGATACTGTTATATGACAATGAGATAATTCAGCTGTAGTACATATTAGTCAGTAAAATCCTCATTTCTGCCTGAGATACATATTAGATACTTAGTTCAGTTCCTTGATGGACTGTCAGCCATATGTTTGCTACATATCATATGAAGACCTGTCTCTGTTTATGGACTGCACAGCCAGAGCTTGGGAGTTTGTTTCCTCAATCTGTCTTATCAGAGAAGAGCCAGCCTGTGTGGCCTTGGGCAAGCTGCACCGTCCCAGGACAGAAGAAGGAAATGGTAAACCACTTCTGTCTATTCTCTGGCTTAGTAACTTCTTTGTATTGGTTGATGTTAGCTTGTTTCCAACTGGAACTGAATCCAGGGGCTGTTTTCTCTAGTGACGATTCTCCTCTGATAATATATTCCCCGGCAGGAGGATCCTCCCTTCCGTCATACACATTCACCTGTGTAACACTTTGGGAGATTTGGAACAATTGTTGTGAATGGAAGAGAGAGCACTTTGTTTTGACAAATCCAGCCGCATGACCTGAATTTAGAACCCACCAGGTGCCCTAGCCTCCTCCCGCCGCTGCTAGCAATGGTTAAAATCACACCATCTCCATTCAGTTACATTTCAGACCAATAATAGAACCCCCCCTCCAACTTTTAAACACCGACATTCATTCAGCATTCTAGAGTCCAGCTGCGGGATCACAAGAATTTCAGGATAACAGCAAATTTTCTAATGAGTGATTTGTTAATTTTGGGATGATTCCTGTTCAGTGTTAAGTCTAAAACTAGTCTCTCTTGGACCCTGGGACAACCTAACCTAGAATTAATCTGCCTGCAACATTTATTTTGCTACCCATATATGCAGCCTGGAGTATATATATATATATCTTGGCCAAAGCTTTGTGCAAAATTCTGTTCAGGGAAATACAACAGGCAAGCTATTGCTTAAGGGCTTCCAGTACAGTTATGATATTTTCCACTAGATGGGAGTATAACATCTCTGACAATAAAAACCCAGCTAATATGTCATTGAAAACCAGCAATAATTCTCTTAAGCTACAGGGAATGTTCTTAGCATACCAAAGCTGAGGAATTCATATTACTGATATGGAATCAACATGATAATAATCTCTTACTACAGATGACCTTGACGTATCTGATGCAAAGCTCTGGATTGAATTCTAATGAAGTACATATAATATAACTCACAGAGGCATCCTTGGTGTCCTCTCATTCTGGAACAAATTAAAACAATATGTGTCCAGCTTTTAAAGGCTAAATGTGTTTGCGATCATTTATCGCCATCACTCCAGTTAGGCCCTGAAGTTTTTCTGCCTGAAGTGAAAAACAGGTGATGACCCACCCCCCTCAGGTCCATGTGCAAAAACTAGCTTGGGCTGGCAATTAGGTTTTTTCTGCAAAGCTGACAATAGGCCGCCATCTTCTGCCACACCAAGCCAAGCAATCCTTGTAACACCCTGCATCACCGTCCATCTTGTGTTATTTCCCCACCAACAAGCACAGCACCATGGTTGAAAAGCTGTTGCACAGTTGTGCAAATGAAATAACTTTTGGAAGTGACTTGTCAGAAGTTAAGAAAACTCCATAGATGTTATATGTTGAATACTGAACTATGTGACTCGCATGCAAGAGGAACTATCGACAAAAGTGTCTTAGTCTAGGGCAGTTCTGGCCTCGGTCTGATTGCAGTCTTGGCTTCCTCTCCGAACTAGGCTTGAGGGAGTGGTTTCTTCACACAATATTACAACATTGGGGACGATAGGCTGTCTTGATTATCACAGCCACAGAGAAGCGGATCCCTAGCAGTGCAAACTCCTCCCTCAGAAAAACAAGTGGAATCTGAAACAATCTCTTTCTGCTTGAGAATATTCTGTGCTCAAGCCAGTATTGGCTTGAAACAAAATAAGATCTGGAGATCCCATCACTTCAGCGTTTTGACCCAAAATTTTATAGGCATAATTCGAAATTTGCAAAAGTGTTGCATTTAATTACTATAACACTAGACAATAATATTGTATTATATTATTCACCTGACCTAGTTTTTCACCTCTTCTTTTGTGAGTGCGTTACCTCAAAGAATCTCTAAATTATGACTGATTTTAATGTAATTGTTTCCAAAAGAAAAAGAAAAAGAGCCTTAAGGGAAAAAAAACTTCAGAAGTTGTATGCTGGTCCTAGAAATTCAGACCACAGATGACTCCTCCCCAAATTTCTCACTCAAAATGTCAGCATGTTGATGCACCCTTGTACTCACACCCATTTCACAAAAGAAGAACTCCATTCTGTACTTCCCCACACAGGAAGAGACTCCACTTACTTCGTACTGAGTCCCTTAAATGTCAAGGGATTGCTCTGCCCAAATATGGATTAATTGAGCTGGGCTAGTAACGCTTATGCAACTGCAGCCAACTGCACTGAAGATTGGTTGTTTGCAAATGACAGCACTAGCAAAGCCTGTGCTGAAGCTTACATCAGGAAGCATATGCTTTGAGAGGCAGTGCAGTGGCTAGGATTATGCTGTAGCATTTTCCTAGAGTGGCTGATGTACCAAAAAACGTGCCCATGTTTTGATTGAAGAAATCGGGTTGATCTATGGGTTGAATTTCTCTACTTAAGATGGGCATAGCTTCATCTTTATACCAAAGGGTTTGTTCCTCTCTTTTATGAGCCTCCCCTTTTTAAAAAAAAAATACAGAAACATAGACAAGTTGATATTGGGGGAAAATCTATTTTTACATAACAGGTAGAAGGTGTGTGTGTGTGTTTTTTACTTGCTGTATAAAGTGCAACCTATAAATAATAAAGCAAAATGCATAAATAAGAAAAATCAAAAGCTTTTGAACTTAGCAGGTTTCCACAAACAAGCTAAACATCTAAGGAAACTCATAAAAGAGAGTTTCCTTAGAAGTTTATGGAACTTAAAGAGAGACAGGGCTTATGTACGACAAATTATTTCTCATATACTTGCAACCCACATGAACAGTTGGTGCGGAGTGCAGAGTTCTCCCCAGGGAACTCACTCCACGATCAGATATGTCCCATCAAAAGACACTCCAATCTGAGGAAAAGTAGAAAGCCACAATTGTCACACCATAATTGCCACTCTGAATTGCCGACTTTGCTAAGAGACATAAATAGAGGTCTGAATCTTTCAGAATGTGGTAGAACTACAGAATCAGTGAATAACAGCTATGATTAAAAGAATGACCAAAAGAAAGAAATATGCAGTCTCCAGTATTAGTTCCTGGAGGGAAGAGAAATACATACAGTAAACCAGCCATCAACTTTAACTATAGAGGGGCTGGCATCACCACCATCCACTATGATCGCAGTCAAAATTGTTCTTTGCTTTTGAACCATTAGAAAAATATGTCGGAACTGCAAGTGTGGGCAAGAGGAACATGATGTTCCTACAAGCAATGAAGATGACCGCAAAGTGGGGAAGCTCTTTGAGGATACAAAATATACCACCCTTATTGCCAAGCTGAAGACAGATGGGATCCCTATGTATAAGCGCAACGTGATGATACTGACCAATCCTGTGGCAGCCAAGAAGAATGTGTCCATCAATACTGTCACTTACGAATGGGCACCTCCTGTGCAGAACCAAACTCTGGTAAGATACCATGAAATGGAGGGTTTTAGGGTATTTTTTTTTTATGAAAATGAGAAGAGCTTAAACTTCAGCATGAAGAGGTCATTGAGGATGCAATTTTATTCTTGATCACTGCCTTGTTTTGTTTTGGTCTATATTCCTCAATTTGGTACCTTCCACTTATTTTGGGCTTCAAAATTCATCAGACCCAGCCAGCATGGCCCATGGCCAGGACGACTGGGAGTTGTAATATGTACAATATCTTGGAGGCACCAAATTGGTGAAGACTGATTTAGAATCAATTCCAACTGTAAGTGCTCATCACAGTGGCTACAAGTGATGAATCCCATTGAAAGTGTAAATATGGTGGAATTTGGCCAGGTCGGCCTCTTCTCTTGCCGGTCTCTGCTGAAGCAGGAGAATCCTAGCCCTGTGCAAGGGGCAGAAGGGAAATAGGTGGGTTACAACAGAGAAGTACAGTCAGGGAGAGAGGTTGTGTTAATGGCAAGGATTAAAAACTACATTAGAGACCTTTACTGTCACTTGGGATGATTTATGAATTTTCAAGCGAAGCGTTTTAAAAGTACTTCCAGAAATGGGACGTAGCATTGGAAAACCATCTCAATTTATGTCATTGTTTAAAATCTAAGAAAAGCACTCAAGGCTGCACATTTCTTTTACTGTATATGGTCAGAACGAATTTGGAGTTGTCATCTGAAAAGACAAGCTCCCTTGGTATTATTAACAGTTCATCTAGATGAGATAAGTGGATAGCCTTCTTGGGTATTTGTGGTTGGGGGGGGGGAGTTAATCCTGAGTCAAGTTTATGTAGTGTCATGTTGTGTGATCTAAAGCAGGAGGCTAGAGATCTGTCTAATCATACGGGAGCTTTTAGGGAATTTTAAGAAAAATGTTTGCATGCAGATATTATTATTTTTATTACTGTATATATTTAAATTGTAATATCAGCTTGTTTAAACAAGCTGAGCAGCTTGAGATCACGTGCTTCCGATCCTGTTCCACAAACATATAACTTCTCCTCGAGGGAGGGAAAATTGGTTGCAATTACTCTGAAAGCTAATGCACTCTAACTGCCTGAAGATACTCAGCTTTAACTAAACATTGTTGGAGCCGTTACTGCACTGAAGTAAACACTGGGCTTTATGTTATGAAATCTCTCAGTTCAGCTTTACTTGTCATTAGCTTGTGCTGCCTCGGTAATTCAGTGTGGCTTAAATGTCCCTGCACTTTCGCCACCACTCTACACCTTGGTATCCATTCCCACCAGCCAGTCAGTCACCGCAGCGCTTTAAGTGCTACTAAATCTCCCTTTGGTTGCCTTCCTTTTATGTCTGTTTCAAAAGCTGGGATCCCCCGGGCATCTGATCTCCATAACGGTTGCGCGATTCCCTCCTGACTTTTTTTAGGCGAGACACTACATGCAGATGCTTCCGAAAGAGAAGCAGCCCGTGGCCGGCTCCGAAGGGGCTCAGTACAGGAAGAAGCAGTTGGCGAAGCAGCTGCCCGCTCACGACCAGGATCCGTCCAAATGCCACGAGCTCTCTCCTAATGAGGTGAAGCAGATGGAGCAGTTCGTGAAGAAGTACAAGAGCGAGGCGCTCGGCGTGGGAGATGTCAAGCTCCCGAGCGAAGTCGAAGGCAAGGCTGTAGAGAAGCATGCCCCAAACAGCGGAGAGAAGGGCACCTCAACCACGGTCGGAGCCATGGAAGACAAGCTGGCGGATCAGAAGGGGTCCCAATATGTAAGTGGGAGTGTGTGCATGGATGTAGGCTCCTGCAGGCATCCTGCAGATAAATGGTGGTCAAGCATTGCCTTTCTCTGCTTTTTGCTTTGATCTTCCCGCTGGTCTTCTTCCTGTATGCCTCGCTCTATTTATTGAGAAATGCTAGTGTTTTAATACCAGGGGGTTACAGTATCTCCCCCCCCCCCGCAAGCTGAAATAAAGACGCTAAAAGTGAATGCCCCTGCTGGTCTTCTCTGATCATAACTGCAAGTGTTTCAAACATGTCATGTTGGGGAGATTAGAAATAATTGCTAGGGAACGGATTTAGGAAATCAACTATTTTCCCCTATTCATTGTACATAGAAACATAGGCTTTCATCTGAGGAGTATTCCTATCTAGAGGACGTACCCCTTGAATTGCTGGGATAAGTGTAACTGCTGATGAGTGTAACTGCACTGATTGGGTGCGCTGCACTAGGGTTCTCTTGTTGGTTTTATGCCACAGAATTAGAGAATTCTAGGTGACCCTTACGGTTAACTAGTCAGGCCCCCAGGAATCTTGCAGTTACAGCATCCCTTGCAAGTGACGGTCTACTTAAATTCCTCTATCAGAAGAGAGTCTGGCACCTCCCCAAGCAGTCCACTGTGAAACAGTGTTTACCCTTAAAACATTTCCCCCCAAGGTTTAGCCAAAATCCATTTCACTGTCTTTTCCCCCAGTTAGTTCTTACTCTTGCCTTTTGGAGCAAAAAGAATAATTTTGCTGCACTTTCTATGTGACTGCACAGCTGCTCCCCATGACCTTGCAGTAATGCGCCACAATCCATTCATGCATAGAAATCAATATTTAGCTTCTTGAGAAATGTTTTACTATATTTAAACAGGAGCCATTATGTTTCCAGAAAAAATATATATGTGGCCGAATTGTTTCTTTTTCAAAATAAAAAGCCGATAAACCTTGCAGGAAAAAGCAAAGCAAAGTATCCTGCTTATATACCACCCCAGAGTACTTAAAGCACTCTCTGGGCAGTTTGCAATACATTTATGCAGGCTACACATGCCCCCCCCCGGCGAACTGGGTACTTATTTTACTGCCCTTGGAAGAATAGAAGGCTGAGTCAACCATGAGCCTGCTACCTGGGATTGAACCCTAGGTCAAGTGCCCAGTTCTAGCTGCAGTATACCAGTTTAAACACTGCACCATGAGGAAAACAAACCTTCCTTGGTGAAGAGGGAGGCAGCTGGATGCTGAGCAAAAGCAAAGAAAGACATTCATTTTACCTCTTCCTTCATCTAGTACAGTGATTCTCAACTGGTGGGTCCCCGGATGTCCCTGGATTGCAACTCCCAGAAGCCTCCACCACTTGCAGTGTTGGAAGGGGTTTCTGGGAGTTGCAGTCCAGGAACATCTGGGGACCCACAGGTTGAGAACCACTGATCTAGTACATACCAGCGGAGAGCAGCTATTGGGTTCACTTACTGTGAATTTTCATGGCTTAACTCTCGTGGTTTCTCTTACAGCACACTGAAAGTTATAGGTCAGGAGTTAGCAAGGAATCTAAAGAATAGGTTCAGAATGTACCAGTTAAGAGATAAAGCTGAACTATAGTTTATGGCTATGAGATATTGTCTGAGAAAGCTTTGCCTTGACACGTTCCCTTCCCTCTCTCTTCCAGAGAGAACTTGAAAATGTCTGCTTTTCTGCCTTGATTCAAATTGATTTCCTCCTTAGGTTTGAATTGAGGGGCCTGGTGAGGTTAAACCATGGTCCCCTGAAATAAGCAAGAATGAGAAGCCTTGACTTTGTATCAATAAATCATATTTTCAAGTAATTACACTGTGTTCTGCTAGGATCCAGTAAGAAATTATGGTCATTGTAAAAATGGGCGTGGATGCATCCAATCTCTTCCATTTCCTCATGATAGGAAAACATTAGCATTACATCTGAACATGGCCTGAAATGTTTCAGTGGATAGAGTCCAAAGCAATATTAGGTTAACTCTACCAGCCTCTGGAATCTTTTGGACAGAACCCAGTATTTGTATATCTAGAGCAGCTCCTTTGGTGTCAGGGGATGTGTGCTGTTTGTTATTAACAAATCCTATTTGTTTCAGTAGATCTGTTCCAGCTGGAATTAGATCTTTAGGCTTGGAAGAAACAGATATACACACAACCTTGCTAAGCCTCACCTCCATCCATCATCCTACATAACAAGTTGTTTTAGAGGCCAAGGGAATTATTAATAAGTTCAGTGGCTTAGCTACCTGGCTGTGGAACCAGAGGTTGGGAGTTCAGTTCCCCACTGTGCCTGTTTGACATGGGGTGGACTTGATGGGGTCCCCAGATGTTCCTGGACTACAACTCCCAGAAATCCTGGTCAGTTCATCTAGTGATGAAGACTTCTGGGAGTTGCAGTCCAGGAACATCTGGGGACCCACCAGTTGAGAACCACCCATCCATAGGGTCCCTTCCAGTTCTGCTCTTCTAAGATGATAATTGTAATGAGGATGAGCATCTCAAGGCCAGCGTAAATTTTTCATAAAAGGTGCAGCTGAACCGCCCTGAGAATGTCCTGGTCAGTACAATTTTGCAGTTGCAGTTGCTTTATATGTGTATGCGTATATGGAGTAGCAGTGAAACATAGCATCTGAGATGGCTGTTCCCATGTTTACATGGTTCATGCACCTGACCTGGTCTTAGGGATGCAGGCTGCATTCCTAAAACTAGGAAACAACATCTGTGACAGAAAGCATCCAGCATCACATGAAATTGCCATTCTACCAGTTTTGTGAATCTTCTGTGTCATGAAATCTTTTAGCTCAGTGTTTGGTCAACTCCTGTTGTCTTCCATTTCTCCTCTCCTAGTCTGCAGAGTATTCTTTCTAGAGGAATCCAACTTATGGAAATGCATAGTTCCTAAGGACGATTCTGGACCTCCTCTGGCTTTTGTTGTTGTTGTTGTTGTTGTTGTTGTTGTTGTTGTTGTTGTTGTTGTTGTTGTT
>JAHTLZ010003526.1:52989559-53006294 GCA_023846285.1 Phrynocephalus versicolor
TTTTGTCCTTTCTGTAATTAAGGTCAGTTTGGCTTCAAAACTTTTCCAGTGAATTCCAACACTCTTCTGTCATTTTCTCTAGGGCAACCTTGAGTAACCCACATGTTCTTAGCTGTCATGGACCTTGGCATGCACAACTGGTGGTGAAGGCTTCTGAGAATTGTAGTCCAATAAACCTGGGTTGCTCAAGATTGGGATTCACTGCCATAGAATTTAGGAAGTCTGCTTCTTTGGACTGGGATATTGGACAAGCTCTCGGGGGACCTGGGTTCAAATCCCCACTTGGCAGGAAAACTCACTGGAAGGCCTCAGGCTGCACACTCTCAAACTCACCTGTCTCAAAAAGTTGTTGGGAGGGTTCAGTGGGGAGACCAATCTTGTATTCTGCCTTTCTGCTCACTGAAGGAAAGGCAAGATGTAAGTGCATCAAATAAATAATTGTCCCCCAAAATTTTCTAAGTCCTGTCCTTCATGGTCTTTGTAACACCTTTTTGTCTTTTTGGTCTCTCTTGGACCTTTTGTTCCCTCTGATTCAATGTAGTGTAGCCATGCTGGTTACATTAAACAGGAGAAAACAAAAGGGCAAGGAATCCTGCAGTTCTTCTCATGGTTAGATTTTAATCTATGAAGGATTTGAATTTGATGGCTTGGTGTATTTGCTTGTTCTTTCAATGTGAGCTTCATGGAAGCCTGGATTTTTCTTCCCTATAGCTTGGGAGAACGTCATTAATACCTCTAGGTTCTGTTGAATGCAGCCACAAAGGTGGAATTTGTTTTGCCCCTAACTGGGCTGTTTAACACCCCTGATTCACCCTGGGCTGTCACAGACTCACCTCACTTACATCAAAAGTACCATGTCGAGCACACTGTCTCATTTTGCTGAACAGGAGGCATGACTCACAAATATAGCATCAGTTTCTCTCAACTAAATATGCATCACAGTTTTTTTTCCTTGGGGAGACAGAGGCCTGCCATTTCCATTGTCTACTTTCAGCAGAAATCTCCAGAATGCTCTGTTGGGGGAATAGTTATGAATGTTAAGTGGGAGCAAACTGAAGTCATGACAGAACTGAAACATTGAATGGGAAATGCACTTCAGTGCAGAAGACATTTTGGAGCATTATGTTTCCAATATCCTCCTCTTTCTGCAGCTTATATTCAGCAATGAGTACACCCAGGCAGAAGGTCAAAGCTGGCATCTGAAGCATTTCTGCTGCTTTGATTGCGACTGTGTCTTGGCTGGAGAAATCTATGTCATGGTGAACGAGAAGCCTGTCTGCAAACCTTGCTACGTGAAGAACCATGCTGTGGTGAGAGAATCAAAATCTGCCTCATATTTACAACTCTCATGTCCACTTATGTGTATAAATGCCTTTTCTTGTACCTTATATAGCGTAACTCTTTTCCTAGGTGGTGGTGATGATGGTGATTATGATGATGATGAAAATATGGGTGTGAGGAGGGAAGAATGAGTCGCCTGGGTTAGTCAAGGCTATTTATAGATGCCCTAAGCACATCCGATCTTGCCTCATTTCAGAAGCTAAGCAGGGTCGGCCGTGGATAGTACTCAGATTGGAGACCACCAGGGAATACCAGGTGCTGTAGGCGCCTGGAGTAGATACGGGCACATCACTCCAGTATTCAGTATTCCTGCTAAGAAAACTCCATGGACATGGGGTCACGAAGAGTCGATTGTGACTGTAACGACACAACACACACGCACGCGCACACGCGCGCGCACACACACACACACACACACACACACACACAGAGGAGCAAGTTCAGATGTTGTTGGACTGCAACTTCTAGCATCCATGGCTGGCATAGCCCAGGGCAAGAAACAATGATGCTGCAAATCAATGATCAGCAAATCATTCTTACTGAGGAACGATTTGCCGATACTGAAATTTGATGGTGATACAAAAGTTAGTCTTTGCGGACTAGTCATAATATGGGAAATGATCATTACGTAGTAAAAACAATTTCATTTATTTTTCAATCAAGTAATTCTACTCGACACAAGGTAGGTGCATGCTGTGGAGCCAGTTCTGTCTTGTGGCTACGTCCAGGGTTTTCTAGGCATAGAATCCTCAGAACAGGGTTTCCTGTTCCCTCCTCCTTCTGGAGGGTGCCCTGGGACTGTGTGGCTTGCTCAAGGCCACACAGGCTGGCTCTTCTCCCAGGACGAACAGTGGGGTATATATGATTCCCTGTGTTTTCTTTTTTTTAAAGATAGCGCCTCTGGTGCACATCATGTGCAACAACACTGAGCACTTTTCTATTTCTGCTAGCTGGCTAGACAGCTTAAGCAGGCATGACCAAACTTTGGCCCTCCAGATGTTTTGGACCACAGTTCCCACAGTCCTTTTACATTGGCAGTCTAAACTTAGAATCCTGGGAGCTGTGGTCCAAACCATCAGGAGGGCTGAAGTTTGGACATGTGAGTTGGAGCACCTGGCTGCAGAGCAAGAGGATGTGAACTGGACAAGCTACATGGTCCCAGATTGCCTGCAGAAGAAAGGAACTGTAGACCACTTTTGAGTTCTCTGTACCTAGGAAGCCTCGGAAAGGATTCCCCCTAAATTTGAATTGACTTGATAGCATGGGATTACCACAAGCATGTCCAAAGTCAGGCCCGGGGGCCAAATGTGGCCCGTTTTCAAATTTCAAGCAGACCGCAGCCTCTTCTCCTCCCCGGCTCAGCCTGTCATGCATCCCTGCCAGCTGGCCCCTCCCTATTCTGGATGGAGACATCAGCTTGCAGTTTTACAGTTTGCCTGGCCTCCCTGCCTCTGTCCATCCCCCCAGCCACCTGTCCAGCCTACCCGCCCTTGGCTTCATTGCTGCAGCATCCTCCCTGCCTCCTTAGATGTCCTAGAGGCTTGTCCAAAATCTGGCCCGGGGACCAAATGCGGCTGAATGGTCGACCCCACACATTTTCACTTCACCAAATATGATCCTTCTTGCAAAAAGTTTGGACACCCCTGGATTACCATATTACACTGGGGAGAATTGCTTGACTGGAAAAAAAAATGAGAAGAGTCAGCATAAGGTGAAATTGTCTTGGACAGCACATAATTAATCATTTTCTACTAAGCTCCCATAAGGTCTCGTGAGCATTGGAATAGTTTCTGTTTCCATCCACCCATTTGCTGTTTCAAAGGTAAACCAGAAATGGGGGGAAATGGGTGGCTGTCCAGAGGTTGAATTTCCATCCCATCACTCGAACATCTGCAGTTTCCCACCACCAGCACCACTCTGAAACAAAATAAAAAGTTGAGTGCACGTACATATGGGAATGCTATCTAAAACCCACATCAATTTGTTCTAAGTTAATGACTTCCCCGAAATTTTCTTTGATCTACCTACACTATTGTTTCGGCAGGTGTTATGCATTTTTTTAAAGGATGTTTATGAACAAGGTTCACCATATTGCTACTGTTTAGTTTTCCTCCTCTTAATGAGTTTTCTTTGTCTGCTTGGCTTTTCAGGTTATTTTTTTTAATCCGTCGTTCGTAAACTGAAGTTTCCCACCAACAGAATGACTGTTCATGGGAGTATTCTGATAACTCCTCCATCCTGCCAGGGTTCTGTATCTGTAAGGAACTGGCTGGGCAGAATGTCCTTTTGTTCTTCAGTGCATTTGTTTTCTGAAGAACTTGCTGGCGCATGACACCTCATTAGTGTAGAGGTGAAAGAGAGAGCAAGAGGAGAAAAACTGAGCCTTTAAGTGTCTGCAATAAGCATTTCTGCCTCTTCGACAGAGGAGGATGTGATAAAGATTGTGGGTTGACTGTACCACTGTGCATCTCTCTGTCTTTCATTGGCTTATTTAATCTAATGCTGTTTGGGTGATGTTGCCACAGACTTATAGCAATCAGTGAACTAGTGACCCTGAAAACATCCTGTCACTGACAGGCCTTCTTCAGTCTTGCAAGCTCAAGGGCGTGGCTTCCTTAATTGAGTCAGTTTTCATGACTTATTTGGTCTTCCTCTTTTCTTCTTGCCTTCAGCCTTTGACTGCATTATCTCTTCCGGTGGGTCTTGTTTTCTTGTGCTGCTGTGCCCAAACTATGATAGCCGTCATAGAACAGTCCTTCATATAAATACAGAATCTCTGTATTAAAATAAAAGACACAGCCTGTCAGGAGACAGAACTCATTTTTAAGCATTCTCTCCACATGGTTGAGACTGCAGTGCTATGGGACCCAGAATCATTGAGGCTTTGCACTCTCTGCATAGAGAGGGAGGAATGATCCCAATTGATCACATTGCAGGAAAAGCCTGTCCATATACAGTAGGCTTCTTTATACAGATGTCCTCCCCATTACAAAGATAGGATGAGTCAATATTTCCCCTTTTGCATCATTCTTAATTGTGTGGAGTGATTAACTAGACAGAGCTAGAATCTAGCCTAACATTCTCCAAAGGGCTGAACAAGATTATAGGGGAGTATCAGCAGAGAGGGCAATAGCTAAATAACCAAAGGGCAAGATTTACGTGGAGAAAGATCCACACCTAATCCCTGGCGTTTCCCAATGGCATTGGAAAACCATTATTGAAAACTATGGAGAGCTGCTACATGTCTGTGATGACAGTATGTGGGCTGGCAGTCTAAGGGTCTTACTCAGAAAAAAAAAGTAGTTTTGAGTATTCCAAAACTTGCTTTCTGTGTACAAGTTAATTTGTTTTATGGAAGATAGTTCAGTTGTCTGGGGTTTTATGGTAACCGACTTCTAGTTTACCGATGGAGAGTAGGGTGTGTTGAAAAAGTCTTGGCAACTGGCAAAACATTTTAGCTGTCATTCTGTGCCTACATATTTTTGTTAAAATGTGTGGGACCCATTTCCGAACATATAAACTATAAGGTCCCATCCATTGCTTAATAAGTTGTAACATCGATTGTGTCTGGGGAAAAGGGGAGAATGTTGGAAAATGGAAGAATGAAAGTATTATGAGACTGGTAATGAGTTTGATGGTAGCCATTTAAAATGTTTTGGCCAGTGGAGAGGAACTCTTGGGTTACACAGGAGAGGGCCTTCTCTCTTGCTGCTCCCAGACTCTGCAATTCTCTCCCACAGGAGGCCAGGCTGGGGTCCCGTCTTTATTGTCCCTCCATAAGTGGACAAAGGCCTTTCTTTTCAGTCTGGCTTTTCCTTGGTGATTAGTTGTCTGAGGGTTTTTGTTTTTTTTAATGAAGTGTTGCACCTTTACTGCTTTGAATGTATTTTACTGTTGGTTTTGTTTACCATGTTTAGTATGGGATTTGTTTATCCTCCTAAATATTTGTATACTCACAGTGGTTAGCTTTAAATAGTCTTTTAATGGTGCAAGTTGCCTTGGGTCCCTTTTAAGGGGAAAGGTGGGGTAAAAAACATTCTGAATAAATAAATAAATAAATAAATAATAGTGAGTGGCCATTAATGTTTATGTGAGGACTCAGGCTGGCATCTTCAGCAATTTCGGTGGTGTGGTGTTTCCACTTTACGCAACATTGCCACCCAGTGGAGGTCTCTTGAAAGCATTCAGCATAGCAACTGTCAGTCCATGTGGGGTGAAATGCCTCATTGGATGGACAGACAATAGATTTTGCCTTTCCTGCCTATACAGTGTCCTGTCAGTGAGGCAAAATTACCCCCTGTGATGGCTGTTTCCCTCTTCAGAATGACTTTAGAGGGAAAATCAGAGCAGGAACAGGGCAAGAAATATAGGTCGCATCAGGATTGTGTAAAGCACACAGTTAACCTTGTAAGGTGGTCTGCGAATAATGGTTTTCAAAAGCATAATCTGAGTGGGTATAATCAAGTCAATGAAATTTGCAATTGGATTGTCATTTAAAAAGGAACTGTATTTCCAGAAAAAGAATTTAAGCATACAACTGAGCATATGTGTACACACTTGTGTACACGCACGCACACACACACACACACACCTGGGAGCACTCCAAGCAACAAAAGAGGGTTAGATGACCATTCTTCACTTACTTTGCAGTCTGTATCATGGATATCTGTAGGGATCACAGTGATGCAGCTGCAACTGCTGACACCGTCCTGCACGTAACACACCGGTCGTTGTTGCCCTGTAAAATCTGAAAATAATGCATTTTGCTTTTTCTTCTTTGATCCCTAGGTCTGCCAAGGTTGCCACAATGCTATTGACCCTGAGGTTCAGCGTGTGAGTTACAACAACTTCAACTGGCATGCTACCACAGAGTGCTTTCTGTGTTCCTGCTGTAGCAAGTGTCTCATTGGGCAGAAGTTTATGCCAGTAGAAGGAATGGTCTTCTGCTCAGTGGAATGCAAGAAAAAAATGATGTCCTAATGGAAAGAAGATCCAATTGAAACCAAGCCTGGCCTTATTTCTGAGTCCTCTTCATTTCTACTGGACTGGGACATTTTAACAAAATCAAAAATGTTACATGGCAAATTCCAAAGATTTTTTAATATTACTCACTTGATTCCTTGTGATTAAGTCCTTGAGCCCTTCTGTGTTCCTAGTTCTTTTGATTAATTGTAGCAACACTTTGCTGACACACAATATAGGGAGATTGGCATTTATCCATGCTACTTCAAAAGTATAGCTGGGTCAGTGTTTGGTTGACTTAGCAAAAGATCTATAAATGTTCTAGATAGGTTCTAATCACTATGTGCAATATCAGGGGTCCCTATGAACATCTAGATGTTGGACCATACTCCCCACTTCCTTACCCTTAGTGAGGACTTGTGGGAATTGTAGCCTAATAGCATCCAAAGGGGTACAGGTTCACCAGCCCTGCCGTAAGCTAAAAGGAGAGCCGCATTGTCAATCTCATTGTAGTCTTCGAGAAAAACCTCAGTCTTCAGCACTTCCTTGAAATTGATTTTTTTTAAAAACTTCCTACATACTACACAGCATATTGGAGAGAATGTTGACAGGCAAGCTGTTTATTCTGATATGCTATTTTTATCAATGCTGAGGAATATCAAAATGCTAAGGAACATTTGAAATCTTGACCTTCTGAAGTGGTGATCACACACCGACTAGCGGCCCACAGCTTCAGTTATGCTGCTGAGATTTTTTTAAAACTCCCCAGTTGTCTTTTAGCATTTTGATTGGTCACTGATGCCCCAAAGATCTGGGCTGTACGATTTATAAGGAAATGTTTTCATTTTTCCCAAGGACTAAATTGAGTTGTTATTGTTTAAATTGAAAATTATGTATGACTAGATGTTTGTTGAAATGGAGTTTTGCAAGACTGCATAGGCTTTTTATTTTTATCCCTGTATTTTTTCCCTGACATGTTTGTTAGTTATAAACGCGGTTGGTCTGTCTCTGTTAAATGTTTCACCCACAAAAAAGAGGCAACAAGAAATACTTGTATCCGTCCAGGCTCCTATACATGAATGGCCAACCACCTCTCTTTTGCTTCCTAAGTTATTTTCATTACTGTGGATATTATTCTATTTCTCAACAGTTTTTTTAAAATTGTAATGGTCAAGTGGGGTGGTTTTTTTGTGGATGGCAGAACATAACTTCCATAAATTCCTAGTGACTGTAGAAATTACGTGGTGAGCAAATATAGTACACTACACAATTTTATTTGACAATATGTTATGTAGCCCACCACTGCATCACTGTAGGCTGTCTGAATACATTTGAACCTCAAGTGATGGTAGATCACAAGTGAAGAGAATTTGTCTTATATTTGTTGGCCTTGCCCTTCTTTATGGTATCCTTGTTACCCATTTAATACACATACACCCAAATCCTGATTTCTGAGGGTGTCGCTATGCTACACAGTCACAGTATTTTGATGCCACTTAAACTGTTTTAGCTCAACTCTGCGGAATCCTAGGATTTGAAATTTGGTGAAATACTGTGAGTTCTAATGTTGCATGAAGAACTGTGAATTCTATCTTGCAGTTCAAGGGAAATACTGAAGCTCTCTAGCAGAGTTCTGAACACCTAACCAAATGACATGTCCCAAGATTCTTTAGGAAGAGCCATGGCAGTAAATATAGTATCTGATTCTACCAACTGTACCTAACCTTGAGAAGGTTCTAAAGGATCCTTTTTTGAGTACAACCAGTTTCTCACTATAGTATTTTGCAAGGCAGCACAAAGGATGCTGGATGAAACCATGATCATGCAAAAGAGGGTGGCATGTAACTAAGGTGCCCTCCAACGCTTCTCCTTCACCTGCAGTGCCTAGGTTTAAATTACTGAACCAAGGCTTAGGTTGTTGGTTAAATGCATCCCCTGTATGTGTCACTACCATTCAAAATCAAGATGGTGTTTTTTGATAGAGGAAGCTATAAATTAATTTCGAGGAAGAGTGGAAGCCAAGGAAAAATGTAAGGGATTATTAGAAAAGGTTGCAGGTCATTTGTAGAATGTGCACAGTACATGCCAAAGGTCCAAATTCAGCCTTCCTAAGCTGTGAAGGTCCCTTGTCTGCAACCCTGTTGAAGCCTGGCCAGTCACTGTAAACATGATTTATGAGCTAGCTGAACCGACAGAAACATGCTGGTTCTTCTTTACAATGAATGTAGGAAGCTGGGGAGCAAATAAATTGAGTAGGACCATTGGCTTGGTCATCTATGCAAACTATTTCAGATCAGCACTTCTAATGTTAAAGATATTGCTATACCTGTTATTAATATTCTCAAATAAAATTCTTCTCTTTGTTCCTTTCCATGTTTTTGATAGTGTCTGTTTTGCCTCCCAGTCATTGTAATCATTCTGTCAATCCAGCAGGGGGCGACAGTTTCAAAGACAAAACCAGCTTTCTGAATGTTAAACTTCCAGCACATACCGATATTTCAGGGACAGCAATGTCTTCTCTTGCCTTGTTTGAGACATGGGGCTTCTATTTATTTAGCTGGAATCTCTGTAAAATATTGGTATCCAGCCTTTCTCTTAAAAATGACCCCTAAGATGGCTTTTAGGAGTTCACATTTAAAACCTGAGGGCCCATAAATCCTCCACTCTATGGAATGCTGCAAGATTTGAGTATACAAGTACTGTCTTGTTATTTAAATCATGACTTGTTAAGTTCTGCCCTTTACTTGAAATCTTAACTGCATATTATCCCAGGACTCATGTCACCATGGTACCCAGGTATGTGTTGTTCTTAGGGGTGAGGGATAATGACCAGCCCAGGACCACCTAATAAAACTTGGTGTCCCAACACATCTAAATGCTTCACTGTGCTGGATCTTTCAGAACTGGTTTAGTGTTTGTTTTTATTTTGTGTTATTACCATTTCATTCTGGAAGCATACTTCACTTTCTTACCTTTTTAAAAAAATTAAAGCATCCTTGTTACAAAATCACTGTTGACATTTTACATACTATATTTGTTACTTTTCCTTTGTTGTTGAAATGGTTTCTGGGTGTTTCTAAAATTCTTGCTTTCATGGATTTAAATACTTTGTATCAGGATCAAAAGCAGTGTTCTAAACTTTCTTCCCTAGCAAATACAAGCTTTTCAAGCTATAAACATTTGTCTTCCTATGTTATTTTGCATGCTTTCAAACTTTCCTATCCTGTTTGGGAAACTGAAGATGACTTTCAAACTTTTGTCTGTCTGGATATTGCTTCTGTCACTCTTCTTGTATCCACAGACAGTTTAAAATGGATTATTTGTTCATCTGGTTTCTTTCCACTGTTTTAATAAACCTTTTTTGACTTTTTCTCTGTTCACCTATTCTGCAAAAAGAGTCCAGTCTCCATTTCCTCTACGCTTGGAGTGCTTTGAACATCCAGTATGCTGGACACTACTAGAAGTATCAGAGCCACATACTTATGAATGCTTTTTCCTCCTTAACCTGAAATATGTCCTGCACAGTTAAGGCTGCCTTTTCAGTCTAAATTTTAATTTTTTAAAAAAAGAAAATAATTTTAAAAATTAAGACTTTTTCTACATTTTTAAAGCTAGTAACATGTTTTTCTCCCCAAGACGTGGAAAATGAATAGTTTATGGTTACTAATAAGAGGATAATACTATGCATACTTGATAAATATAGGGATGCAGGAGAGTTATTTTTGAGAGAATAACAATCTTGCATACTTTCTAACATGGTACCAGTTGGAAGCAAGCTTTTAGGAGTTAAAGTTCTTATTTCCACCTCTGGCTTGCCCCTCCCCTCTTCCTGTTTGTTTGCTTTGGTTCCTTTGTTTGTCTCTGTATCTTTTTCTGACCTCCGAGCGTTCAGGAAACATGGAGGGGTCCCTCTCACATGAGAATAACCCATTTTTCCTATTTTTCTACTGATTGTAACTGTGGATATGTAAGTAAAGATACCTTCCCCCCCCCACACACACACACTTAAAAGGCATCCATAGTGATTTTTAGCATATAAAGTGCTAGTCACTGTGAAAAGGAGTGGGCTTCTAAGACTTAAGCTATTCTGCCATGCTTTTTCTGTACAGTTGTTGTTTATACCTAATGTTCTGCTAAGGATAAAAGGAGCTTACTAAGTTCTCCAATAGTTACACCTGGGGGTGTAGTCTACAAAGATCCATGCCAAGTTAAATCAGTTGGTCTTGAAGGAGCCACAGGAGTGGTTCTGTTGCAACAGACAAACATGGCTTCCCCTTGAGAAAGAAGTTGTGAGAATAAGGGCTGCATTTAACATTTCTCCTTAGTTTATAGGTCACTGTCAGTACCCTGTTCAATATTTACACATCTAGGACTTCCAGCTGGAAGCTATCTGGCTGTGTGCACTGTGCCATGGCTGCAGGAGACTGGCAACCTCTCAAAGTGCTGCAGCAGCTTCAGAGGTTGGTGTTCTACATATGCATAACTATTGAACAGGATGCTAACCAATACACCATATTTTAAAAGTTAGAAGTTTTGGGGGACAACAGTGTGGGAAGAAAGGACTAGAAGCCCCTACCCCCCACACACATTGGTTAGTGGTCTTGATGATGATTGTCTGAGACATGCAGATTTTATATTTAAAAAAGACTTAAAGTGACACATTAAAGTGCCCTAATTTGGCTCTCAAGTGACTGATGCTCTGTGATCTAGATGCCTCTGTGTGTGTGTGTGCGTGCGTGCGTGCATGCGTGTGAGTGTGCGTGTGTTGAAATCTCGGTATCTATAGAAGAATAAATATTTAAAAAGTTGGCTGCCAGCTGTAACAAAGTGCAATTATATTTCTGAATACCAAATGCTAATAGAATAGCCTACATGTTCTTTCATGATCATGGAAGATACATTTGAAAGCACTGGAATTAGACGCTAACAATAATACCCAAGGAATTAGAAACTGATAATACAATTGGTCCCATACTTTAAGCCAAAGTTAAAGGACATTATTTCAAAGACGGCATATATCTGATGTGATTCATCGGGGGTTTTTTTTAGTTACTTATTTTAGTTTTATCCCTGCTGATAAGAGTATGCACTCTCCCAAAGAGTCTTGTAGATCAGTTGACACTCTACTGAAATAACAGGCTATTAAAACTATTAAGAAACATAAAAGCATTGAGACTATGATCTTATTCTTACTTGCCAGGGAATAAGTCCCATTGAATTCAGTGCAGCTTAGTTCTGAGAGTAAAAAACTGCATAATTACAAATAGCCTCAGATACAAACCATTACTCAAAAACATCATCCAAAACAAACTGAAATAAAGTACTGAGTTCTTTAAAAGCCAGTAAAGAATGCTTGACAAGTGTTTTTGCCTAGAAAAGTATATGGCATGAGAGCCCGAGATACTAAAATACCTTGGCTTGGCAAAAGACTCTGTTCTGTTTCAAGAGTTATGTTGAAAGGAGAGTTTTGGCAGGGTCTAAACAGTCCTGAGCATAAGCAGAAACCAATCTGCTCAGAGAGGAAAGGAGCTGTTGGTTGGTTGGTTTCCCCTTTTCTCTGTAGCCTATTGTACAGTAATCCCCCAATTATTGTGGGGGTTAGGGACCCCACCAGATCTGCGCTAAAGGAAAATTTACGATATGTGAATGCTGGGTCAGGTCAGGATTGGAGGGCCTGTCTGGGGCCTCCTGCACTTGCCCCAGGCCTGGTGCTGCCTGCGTGGGCCTCTAACAGGCTTCCCGGGCCTGTCAGAGGCCCCAGAAGTGGTTTCAATCAATCCTGAAGGCACTTCCGGTTTTTCGGAAGTCACTTCCAGTTTGCTGGTAACCATTTCTGGGGCCTCTGACAGGCCCAGGAAGCCCATGAGAGGCATGTTTGGGGCAACGCCAGGCATGATGTAAGTGCAGGAGGCCTCAAACAGGCCCACACACTTGCCCCAGGAGCCCTTGCCTTCATATACTGTAGTCCCGCATTATATGGGCCACAAAATGGCAAGGGATTACTGTATCATATTATATCTTGCTCCACAGTGCAGCCTTCATGAACAAGTGTTGCAGTATGGAAAGAAACAAATAGCTTGTGGAATTTTATTATTTCTCTATCCATTTATCCTTGAGTCCAGTGTCCCAACCTTGGGCCCCCGGAATTTCTTGGACTACAAGTCCCAGAAATCCTAGTTACCACGACTAGTGGTAAAAGCTTCTGGGAGTTTTAGTCCAAGAACATTGGGGACTACAGATTGGGAACCATTGATTTAATCTATCAGAGAACAGTTTGCATGGTAACTTACATAGACAAGACAATTCCTGTCCTCAAGTGGCAAGTCCCAAAAGACATGGTACATAAGGACAAGGGCAGGGCAGTGGGAAGGAAAATTAATTTTCAAGCATATCTTTTCAGTGCTGTAAGACTCCTTACCATTGTGGAATAGCTATTGGATTTTCACATCAGTGAGAAATTCTTTGTACGCTGATAAGCTCAGTTTCCCACAGCAGTTTACCTGTGCAGTGTGGGATGCTGTTGCAAAGAGCAGAACTGCAGCGTGGGCTTCTATTACCTTGGAATTTAATACCATACATAGCATTGAGCTCAGCCTTGCAGTCCAGGAAGATACTCCACTTCTACTAGGTATTATTTTTACTGGTTATATGCCTGTATTATTCCTAGTAGGAATGCCTTGAGTTTTGGCTAAGCTTGGTATGTTTGGTTGGGGAGACGCCCCAAACAATAAGAATTGTGTCTACCCCCACTCCTTTAATTTGGTCATGCTCAATACCCTTTATCTCTCACAATTCTAGAATCTGATCCCCAAGAACTTTCTCAAGTTAAAGTTCAGGCCCTCCAGACGAAGAAGAGACCCAACCCCACCTTTATACAGTATGAAATTTGCTCACTATCTACCTTCCAACCTATTCTGATCATCATAGAGAAATGCCCATCTTAAAGAGAATGGCCATCTCTCTCGAAATATTTTGTTGAATTTCAGGAGAGGGTGGCAAAGCAGAATGTGAAGCTTCTATTTACAAAGCTTTGTCAACATTCCATGTTCAAGATGTTTGGCAGTGCTGTGGAAACCTTAGGAGGTAATTAAAAGGTTACCAGCAAGAATGCAGAGTAGACGTGTATTGTATGAGAATGTACACAAGTATATACGTCCGTAATATACAATGTCTCTTTTAGCGTGGGCTCTGTCTCAGTTATTTAGTTCTAAGTGTTTTTAGACAATGCCACCAAATGTAAATAATGTTTGTTCAACAAGAAAAGATGAAACGCCCATCAAAGAAAATCCACTAAACTTAAAATGCAGGAGAGGGTTTTTGCACTTGCTAAATTCATTGCCAGGAATCCAGTCCTCAATTGATGCAGCTTCAGATACATAAAAGATAGAGTGGATCAACAGAACACAATTTCAGTAGGAACACCAGCACACCTCAACCGACCCATAGTAAACACAACAAAGACGTGCAAAATCTTGTAGACTAACATGTTTTATTTGGCATAAGGTTTTGTAGACTCTGGTTCACTTCACATGCAGACCAAATAAAACTTGCTGGCCTTTAAAGTGTCATGGAATGCTTGCTGGTCTTTGCTGCAACAGATCAACACTGCTACCCCTTTAGAAATCACCACATCCTCTAATTAATGCAACAGGTTGTACATGGAAGAAAGTGTCCAGAAACAGATACTCAAAAGGAGCTGCTGGCTTTTTGCAGGGTGCCTATTTGATCATGCAACACTAACATTTTGTTTCCAAATCACAGTAAAAGAGCTATTTTTCCACTTGAAATTGAAACACAAGAGGGGAAATGTAAACCTTCAAGTGTTTTTGGCTTTCATCTCCTGCATGGTGGGATGGGTGGGGTGGGGTGGGGTGGGGTTGGACTGAAGGGCCCTGGAGGTCTCCTCCAACTCCATGATTCTGTGATTCCAAGTCCTGACCAATATGCCCAAGAAAAGGATTGTGGGAGTTTTAATCCAAATAAATAAATAAGGGAGACCAGAGACTCCGCATCCCTGTTTGACAATGCTGGAAACCAGAATATGTGGGAGACTGAATCATCTTAATTGAAGCCCTACTAATTGGTTTCATTCATGTCCCTCTGAGTGTCTTATAGGGAAGGTGGGGGATATATAATAGGTCCTAATTATTACTGGCATCCAAACACAGAAGCTCTTAGCCATTAAGGCTATCATATCAATTGTGGGTACAGGCTATGTGATTTGTTCCTATTCACTGTCATTATTGGGATTAGAATATAGCACAGAACCACAGGAACCAATTCACCAGATAAAGATTAATCACCTCCATGAAGTCTACAAATGCAGCCCTTAGTTCAGAGAGTTAGGTGATACATTCTGAAATTCTGGGTGAGGAGGTATTTGAAAGCCACACTCCCCATGACCTTTGCAGATTGCAGTTCTTTCCATATAAGAAGCTAAACCTCGCTAACCACTAGCCATCAGGTTTTGGGATTTTACCAAAGCATCTAATTTTGGAACTGCCCTCAAGAACTTGTTTTGAAGAAGAAGCAGAATTAATGAAAGTTTACTGCTTTGTTGCTTTTTGTTTCATTTTTCATTTTCTTGGTGGTCCAATAAAGGTATCATTGGTTCATGCATTTATATTGTTTTGGAGATCACATGGCCTTTCCCTAAGTTTTTAAAAAGTCTCCAGTATCTTTTAAAGTTGAAACACCTCTCAGGCATTCCATTATGAGGTTTGCTGGAGAGCTTGAGCTTTGCATTGGCTCTTGAACAGTCTCCTTCCGCTTTGGTCTTCTTGGGTTCTGTTCAAATATCTACTTTAATTTTCAAAGTAAGACTTATTATTGCCAAGTGTTTTTCTTTCTTTTCTTTTTTTCAAAATTTTCAGATTTTTAAAGCTTCAAAAAAAAAAAAAAAGGCCAGGTCAGTATTGGTCTCTTGGGCGAGCCTTGGGTCAATGCAAGCAACAATTCAGGCTTCCATAATTCAGTTGAGTTGAGAAACTGACAAAGATTTCCCCGTTTTCTTTCTTTCCTGAATCCAAACCAAATCCCTCATAGAAATTCTTATCTCAGGGTAAGCAACCTGAAAACTACGATCAGGTCAGTTTTTACAAGCTTTTTGAGTGTGTGTGAGCATGCATATACATCTGTATATGAGAGCAAAAAAGAGATTGAGTGTTATGTCAATGCAAGTAATTACTGTAGCGCCCCCCATCTCTATGGGATCAGTGCCCTCTGATTTACTTATCCACAAGCTCAAAATATTATATTAATAGAAAAAAATCCCTCAAATGTGCATTTTTAATTATGAAATCAGAACTGATCATTAGAGGGAGTCAGAGACCATGCAATATCTAGCATTCACTCATAATCGTATTCATTATAATTCACGATTTTCAACATCAGTGGGGGAGGGGACTTGGAACCCACCCACCCCCACAGATATGGGTATCCTACTGTATACGAAAAGGTAAGCGGATCTTATCTTCACTTCGGCCTAACTTTGTGCTGAGCCCTTTGGCTGAAAATGGTATGAATCAGGTTCATTTACTTCCTTCCCTCCACTTTCATGGCTGTTCTAACTGAGCTTAGCCAGAACAGCCGGTGTTGGGACACCCTTCTGTTGGCAGATCTTTGAGATTACCCAGCACGGGAAGCTTCTGCCATTCTAGACTTACAATAGGCAGCACATCTTTGAGTTAACAGTACTGTACTGTATATTGCCAGTGTATTATGGGGTCACAAACCAGAGGGAAGACAGGGCTTATCTGAGTTCAGAAGGAAAAACCGTCGATCTCAGGAACCTTTTTCCCTCTCTAAAGAATGATATGCAAAACAAAATGTACTCTCAAAATCCTGGCCAGCATGTTTTCTTATTTTTCTTTGCCAATATCTAATCTTTCTTCTGCTACAAGTGCAATAGTGGAGTCTCAACAAACCCAACCTGTTTCCTTTTGATAGGCAGTGATTCCAATCACACCCTTCCCTTCAGTATTTGCCTAGGTTACTGATGATGTAGGTGACTCATCTGAAGCCTCTCTAATCTATTGACTGCTCCCCAACTTTCTGAGAAATCTCAGATAAACATCTCAGTGTAATCTTGGCTATTTCAGTCGAATAATTCTTTCTTAGAAGAAGTGCCTTCTTTTGGACAGATTTGGGATTTTTGATTATTCCTTTTTGGTGGACAGTTTGGCCACTCTTACCCCTTCAATTGGAAAAAGAAAACTGGCCGAGATGCATTGCCATCAACATGCCCTCTAAATTTTGACCCAACTGCATGGAGATCTTTTGTGTGTGTGTGTGTGTGTGTGCACATGTGCAACACACACACAGAGAGAGAGAGAGACAGACAGACAGACAGACACACAGACACACACAGACACACACACACACAGACACACACACACACACACACACACACACACACACACACACACACACA
>JAHTLZ010003526.1:53006304-53032870 GCA_023846285.1 Phrynocephalus versicolor
CACACACACACACACACACACACACACACACACACACACACACACACCATGCACAGAGGTTCCATTGCAACCATAACAAAAACTGTCATGTCAGGTGCTCATGGGAAGGCCCCTTACTGAGAATGGGTTGCAGCATCTGCACGCATGTTCATATTACAGGGAAACTTGACTGTCATTAAAGAAAACAAAAATCCTCTTTTACTTATTATTCACGGCTTTCTTTTTTATATAAGTTCAAGCTATACCACTGCATATTAATCTCAGCAAAGCAGTAAAATGGAGGTAAGAAGAAAGTCATTAATATTTAAGTTAGGGCTCCACTACATTATGCAATACTGTTTTGGTGTCAGGTTTACCTGGTCATTCTCATGAAGGTTTCTTTTCTTTCTTTCTTTCTTTCTTTCTTTCTTTCTTTCTTTCTTTCTTTCTTTCTTTCTTTCTTTCTTTCTTTCTTTCTTTCTTTCTTTCTTTCTTTCTTTCCTTTTTACATTCTTTCACTTACTTGCTTTCTTTGCTCTTCCAGTCCTCTGACCTAATCTCAGTCTGCCTTGTTTCTGCCAAGGGATCTATCCGAGCACCTGCACTTATAAATGTAGCAGTTTGAATGCTGGATGCTTTAAAGCCCCGGACCATTATACTACAGAGCTTAAAACCACAATAAAACCAGAGCTTAAAACCTCTTGTGTCAAAGAGGACACAAATACTGACCCAAAAACCACATGACTAGAGATGGGCACAAACTAGTGGTTCAGTCATTGGCCCAAAAGGACTTCTGTGGTTCTGACGTGGTTCCATGCTGCACCACCTCCATCAGGCACTCACTTGGAGGCAGATATCAGAAGGGGCAAGGCAGGAAAGCTGAGGTGCTACCTCTGAGTGGATGCCAGTTCTGAAACCATGTTAGAATGCGGAACACCTCCTGAACCAGCAGCCAAAGGGCTGAAACTGCCATTCATGCCCATCTCTGCACATGACTTGAAATCAATCAATCCCAATCCATCTCCCAATTCATTTCAATAGTGTAGCTGCACCTTTAGTCTCATGTAGTACATGTTTTGGAGAGGGTAGCCATGTTAGTCTAGAAACAATACGCTGTGCTTCCTCTTGCACCTGATGTTGATGGAGTAGTATGGAAGATTGTGTTTTCCAACATCTTCTTTGCTCCCTGCTCCTTTAATATCCCTAAAGGTATGCATAACTTAAGAGAGGCAAATGGTTTCTTGCATAATAAAGGAGCTTGCCTTGTCGCTCCTTTGATATGCCACATTCATGCAGTATTTTGTTTGTGGCTAAAGTCATGTACAGTGTTGTAAAGGTGCGATGACACTTGATGCCATGCCTTCCTAATAATATGTGTACCTTGCCCCATGTATCTTTCCACATTGAATGGCAGAAGAAGGGAGCTTGCCTGCCTGATATTGCCCCATATTATGCATGGCACTGCTGTCCTCGTGGAAGCTGTTACCATTTCCAGACTGTCCTCCATCTCTACCAGAGCCAACAAAGAAAGCATCACCTGTTCTTGGAAAGACAATTGGGATCATGATAAAACACTCTCTGATGAAGTGGGCTTTTGTCCAGGAAAGCTTACCCTATAGCAGTGGTGGCGAACCTTCAGCACTCCAGATGTTTTGGACCACATATCTCTTTACCCAGTTTTGCCTGGGTATTTACGTAGCTTGTGACAGTGCAGTGGCAACATGATGACAGGACAGTATTTGTTGGCGGGCAGCTAATGAACCATTTCCAGTGAGTAGCAGTCTTGTAGCACTCCGCTGAATGACTGCCAAGAGATTTAGAAGCAGTCCTGTCCATATACAAAGCAGAGCAGGTCAGTAGGATTTGGATGTTTGCTGACAGCAACTGTGTTCACATTACAGACTATAACAGAGCCCCTGAGTTGCCAGATGATTCTTCTTCTGGTAAGTTCACTCTTAAATGCTATAAATGGTCTTTTGAAAAGTCAGCAATCAAGTAGGGCTATCCAGCTTTGAACAGACCGAGGTGTACTTTTTCTGGCCCAAAGTGCCTGAGGGCTACTATACTAAAACCTCTACTTATGGATTTTATACGTTCTGTGCACATGCTCAGAATTTTTTTAAAAAAATGTAAATAGAGCAGCGGTTTCCCATAGGAAAGCATTGAAAAATCAATGAATCTGTTCTGGAGGGAACATATTTCAATGCATTCCTATGGGAAGGCTGACCATGCACACACTTCCTTTGCAGCCACTCGAGTCGGTGTGGGCGGGTGCAAGGGAGTCACGTGCATGCTTGCATAGATTGCCCCTTCCAAAGGTTGACCCACATGACCATGCACATGCCTCCCTTGCACACAGCTCAAGCGGGTGCAAGGAAGGCGTGTGCATGCTTGCCTGGGCTGCTGGAAGGATTTTTTAAAAAGGTGTACTTTCCCTTGCAACCTGCCCGGGGCCTGACTCGACTCTACTTACCCTCCAGCCTCCTCCTCCTTCTCTTTTCCCACTTCTCCCTTCCAGCCCCCATGCTGCTTCTGCCACTGCTACTGCTGCTGCTGCCCACAGCTCTCACTTACCTCCACCATGTTCGCTACACAGCTGGGGCGAGCCGAGCTAGCAGTGGGGCAATCACATCACCACGGCAGTGCAAGGAGGAGGTAATGGCTCAGAAGGGGAGCAGGGGGAGGAGCAGCAAGGCTGGGTCACAGTCTCTGTGAGGCAGCCGTGGGGGTGGGAAGAGGAGGAGGACGAGGAGGAAGAAGAAGAAAGGAATTCTCGGGGGGGGGAGAAGGGAGATGCTGCCACACAAAGGAGGTGGGAAGGCCTGCAACCCTGCCACTTGCTGTCCCCTCCTGTCCCTTCCCCTCCCTCCGCTCCACACCAGCGACTCAGCTGGTCATAAAACAGTGGTGCCACAATCATCTGGCCAGTGGGGGAAGTAGGGGACTGCACCATGGCCCTTGAACTGCCCCGCTTAGCTGAGACAGTGGGCTGGCAGACCCAGAACTTTGCTGGGGCAATGATGCGGGAGGGAGGGGTGGAGAACTTATCCCCTCACTTTTTAAATTGATGGCTGGCAGGCTACTTTTGAACCCTTTGTGGGCTACCTGTGCAGGCCTGAAGTAGGAAAATCTGCAGGGGCAATACATTACAGAGGAAGTGAGCATAATGAGTCACAGTTTGCAGTCTGTACAATTTTTTTAAAATAAAGAAGTTGTGTCCCCTCACACATTTTTTCTCATCCTCACATGCTATTCAGGGCAACTTCCAAAATTACAAAAAGAACATGACCAGATATTTAAAACCAGCAGAAATTGCAGATAACCCATCAATGATGGATGTTACAGTTTCTCTAATAATAGACTAAGGTCTATGATGCAAACATTAACAAATCTGTAGAAGTTGTCTCCCTAACCATGCAACTTAATGGAATATCTCCTTTTTTAAAGTAAAATTGCAACATACCATTTTGATTTCTTAGGTCAAATTAATTGCAAATCTTCCATGCTTTATGGAAAAAGACCTACAGCCTTTCCCAATCTAGTCTTCCAAAGATCGTTCATTTGAAGAGTCTTTGCTTAAATAATTAAGCTTTAAGATTGCAAAACAATGCTTGGAATTGAAGTAAACACCAGCAGCCAGAAATCACTGGTGCAGGCTGTGTGGGAAAAGGTGGAGTGTGAATCTTCCAGAGAGAAATATTACTGGTGCCTTAATTAACAGATCCCTGTAGGTCTGATTCACACTGAGAAAGAGCTACATGGGAAGCCATTTTGACACAGTCTCTACTTGGGAGATTTACAGCTGATGCCGTCAGTGTCACAAGAACTCGCCAAGTGGGGAAATGCTGTGCTGTCACTGCCTGTGATGTTATGTAGGGGCAGGAGCCGATTGTATGGGCATGTACCTACCAGTATGGGTTTATTGGCTTCTAACGCATGAGTGTAGCATACGAGCATTGCCACTGTGACATTCTCCAATAGCTAGGCGCTAGTAGTGTTGCCATTACAGTAGTCCCCCACCATATTGTGACCCACATATCATGAGATCCTTCCCTCACTGCCACTTTCATCCCTGCTCCCCCGTTGCCCACTGGCATCGCTTTCATCCCCACAGCCCCTGCTGCTGCTGTTGCTACCACTGTGAATCTCTGGGATTTTCTTTGGAGGTCAAAGAGTGAACTTGGGTGTTTTTCCTTTGAGACATATAGTCTTCCTGTAACAATGCTTTTCTCTCAAGCAAGTGAGGACCAGGAGAATTTGGCTATATAACTTCTTTAAATAAATTATTTATGTGTATACTAAATACAAGATGCAGAGGTAAGGAAAAAAATCTATGATATCTCATTATACTGGAGAAAGATAGGAACCCAGTTTATCTTGAAATAAATCTCACTTGATTTTTATTATACCTACTTTCCCAACAAATACATATTTCCCACCTTCCTAGAGAGAACCATAAGTAGTAGCTTTTGGTGTTCTGGAAATAACCTAGCTTCACTTTCCTATAAAAATTAAAATGGAAGGAATCCAATATTAAGCAGTGCATGCTAATTGGAGACAGATTTCATCCGCCCACCAGTTTCTTCTCATCTGGTTAATAAGCTCTGTGGAGTTAAAGATTTCTGAGCAATTTAATTTTAGCCACTGCTCAATTCTAGTAACTTCTTTCTCACTCAACACTTTGTAATCCCTGGATATATTTGAAGATTCTTCATTCTGTTGTCCACATTTGCTTCTTGACTGTCCTTAAAGAGATTTCAGCATTTCCTCTCATGTTCATTGGTGATGGTGGTGGTGGGAGATTCAGCACAATTTGCATGAGAAGCATTGCAGACAACAAACAAACAAATAAACATGCTATCAATCAAGGTGATCTTGGTGGGGTTTTTTAATGTTTAGCTTCAGCCCATTTTTTCCCTCTCTCCTCTTTCATCCTCATTAAGAGGTTCTTTAATTCATCCTCACTTTCTGCTTCCAGAGTAGTATCATTTGCAATTTCATTGCTGCACTCGCCATCTGCTGTGATCAAGGAGCCCAAGAAAATTACCTCCATTTCTTCCCTTTTTATTTGCCAGGAAGTGATGGGACCGGTGAATGACTTACAGTCCCATTTAAGGGACAGTAGAGCTGAAGCCAGAATGCCTGTAACATGGGAAATGTCCTTAGGAGGTAGATCAGGTAAAGCTACCAAAACTGTTCTGTTGTATGAACAACTTCTGCATACCAGCTCAAACCTGTAATCATGCAGAGTGCAGATGGAGCAGTCTTTTGCAGTCTACATTTTTGCATCCTTGTGTTCAGTTTTCTGATGCCAATAAAAGCCAGTTGTTTCACCAGCTGAAAAGGTCACACAACAGACAGTTCCTTCTGATTACACTAAATATTTTGAGCAGTGTGATTCAAAGAGAGGAAATGAACATTTGCCATCTGTCATGCTCAGTGAGGGAGGGGCGCAATTTTCCAAGCCACTGATAGATGAATCATTGCAATTCTGATTCGAGACCTGTAAGAATTAAAGATGTATCTCATCATACAGTCTTGATATTGCTAAAATAAGACAATAGATTCTGTTAACACTCCCAAATCTAGCAGGCACATTTGGCACACAGCTAGCCAAAATCTTTAAATCAGACAAAAAAAAAATCAAATCCCCAACCATCTTATTATGCAAACTTCATATATCTATAATTATTGGTGTGATAGCTGGATACTGGAACTCCTAATTTTGGTGTTAAGAACTATATTTTTGTCTAAAATTGTTAGACTAAGAATTGAGGGTAATCTTATACATACAAGTAAGCTGAGGAGAGGACTGAATGGTTGTGCAACTGTAAGTTTGGGATGGAAAAGTGGGGGGTCATCTTATATATGAGGGTGTCTTTTAGATGGGTAAATAAGGTATCTGTGGATGTGAGAACCTGAGGTGAGAACTTCTGGATAAAAAGTACAATATTTGAATGCATTCCAGTGAATGGAAAACTTTTTTTTTACTACAACCCCCACAGTTGCCCAGCTAGTATAAGTACTGGCCATGTTGCCTTATTTATTTATTTATTTAGAGTATTTTTACCCTGCCTTTCTTCTTGGAAAAGGACCCAAGGCAGCTTACAGTAATGAGGGACAATATACATTCCAGTACAATTAAGCCATATTCAAGTTTGAGAACAGAGAATTGAGGGACATTTTACAGCATTAAAAGACAACATTAAAGCTACAAGAGAAGATGAGCAGTTAACAGAGAGTAAAAATACCATGTAAAAGTTATGAGGTTTGGAGACTAACATTGAAAACATAGTGTTATAAATGGTTTTAAACACTAAGTCTATATGATCGTGTATGGTAGATTCATATAAAACACACATAATATGTAGTCCCTCATTCAGGGAAAGCTTGCCTGAAGAGAAAGGTATTTGCCTGTTTCCGGAAAGACAGCAGAGATGGGACAGTCCTGGCCTTTAGTAAGATGGAGTTCTAGAGACTGGGTGCAGCTTCCAAGAAGGCCCTTTCATGTGTGCCCATGAGACATACCTGTGAGGGAAAGAAAGGTGGCTCCTAATGACAGCACCTGAGCCAGTTTGTACTGTGAGATTAGATCTTTGAGGTAGCTAGGACCCAGGTCGTATAGTGCTTTGCAGGTTAAGGCCACCACTTTGAATTGTACCTGATAGCTTACTAGTAACCAGTACAGATGCTTTAATAAGGGTGTAATGTGATCTCTGCACCCCAGCCAAGTCAGCAATCTGGCTGCTGCATTTTGGACCCATTGAAGTTTCCTGAGGGAAGCCTTAGGGATTCCAGGTAGCTGTAGTTTTTCCTCTTTTCACACTGCTTTGATCTTAAGGCCAGGATGGCTCATGGATCTAATGAAAATAACTTCATTTCTATAGAGGCTACCCTGTATTTCGAGGCATAGGATCTTAAAGCTATTACAACTGGATGTAGCAACCAAAAAATACAGGAAAATCTACAGCTGTGACATCAATTCCTATTAGAGATGGGCACGAAACGAACAATTTTTCGTTTTCATTTTCATTTTTTTGTTTTGTTACGTAACGAAACAACAAACAAATTTTGTCTCAAAAATGAAATGAAACGAACAGAAACACCGGAAATTTTGTCGTGCGTTTTGTTTCCGTTACTGCAATATGAGTGAATTGCTTAAAATCCTAAAAAAAAAAAATCACAAAAATTGAAATAAATGGTAATGAAATGGTAACGAAACGAATGAAAACGAAAATGATTTTTTTGCAAAAATTCGCGAAAAATGGAAACAAACCGAAACGGACCCTCCAAACGACAAACGACAAACGAAATGCCATTTTTTCTATTCGTGCCCATCTCTAATTCCTATTGTCAGAAGCAAGGAAAAGTAAACATAAGAGAAAGGTCCTGACCCTCCTTACACATTTCCATCACTCTCTTCACGTGGAGGATGACTTTCTGAAAGGGAGAGCTTTCATGAAGAAATGTACACAACTACAAAGTGACATCATGTTCCTCACCAAATGCAAATGACAAGACTGCATCCCAAAAGGACTTATAATAAAAAAAACCCACTAAAAGTCAACATACCCCATGGACTACAGAGATGTACCCCACGGACTACAGAGACGACACTTCCTCTTATCTGTGGAACCTCTCTGCATGACTTGGGCATTCTGAAACACACATATGGGGGAGACTTTTTTCAGAGATTCACTCGATACACATATGGCCACTATCTCACCTGGGGAAAGATCTGGATATTGTGAAAGTCCGGCTTTTCTTCTTTCTTGGTCACATGACTAAAGATGTGGGATCTCCGTTCCCACATACAAGGATTTTTTAAAGCGCAATCCAGCCCCTTGGCCAGCAGGTGGCACTAGATAAAAATAATAAAAAAATAAAAAATGGCACTGACAGCCCAAAGGCCAGCTGATCAGTGTGTGTGGGGGGGGAGGCATTTTTTTTTAAATTAAAAAGTGCTGTGAGCCCCAGGCTGAGCTGGTCAGTGCTAGAAAAAAAGATAAAAATAAAATAAAATAAAAGTGCTGGCAGCCCGAAGGCCAGCTGATCAGTGCTGGGTAGAGGGGAAATGAAAAAAAAAAATTAAAAGCGCTGACGAGCCCCAGGATAAGCTGGCCAAGGCTAGGAGGGGGAGCAGAAAACCGGATCATATGCGAGCTCCCATGGACTTTTGGCTCACATTTTTTACCAGAGCAAAAAATTCCTAACTTTTCCGGTAGGTCTTGGAAAACTCGTTAAAGGGGGCAAAACCATTTTGTTTTTAAAGCCTGGTGGGTGTTGGGCAAGATTTTTGAAAACGCTTTATCTTGAAATTTAATCAGCATTTTAAAGGACATGTGATAAAGCCCATAGAGGGCAATCAAGGGTGGGGGCAGGAATTCCCTTTCTTGCTTATTTATATAGACTCCAAATACCCCAACAGGGCTTCACAAGAAGACAAGACCCGATAACAAATGGTAGTAACTTTTAATTATCTTTTTACTTTTTCAAGAGTTGAGGATGAGGACCTCATAGTTCATGGAGACACATGTACAAACAGGCCGTCCTTCAGATTTTGAAATGGTAACGTTGACTCAATCACCTCATAATTTGTCATCTTGTTCTGCTGCATGTACAGACATTCTTCACATTGTAATGCCTGTCTTAAACAAGGAGCTTGTCAGAGGGGATAAACAATGGGTTGTTTTATTAAGGAAATGCATACAAAAGATCTCCTGTCCGTTCTCATTTTGGCCCAGCCTCCTAACCCAGCCTGGAAAGGTGCCCGAGACCTGGAAGGTAGAATCACTCCTGTCTTTACATAAAGTGCATCCACTACTTTGTTTGAGGGCTAAGTGGGATTACTTTCATTGTGCTTTCTATGTCCCTCTAATGCTTTCAGGCCTAACATGGACCCTGAAGCTGTTTTACCCAACACTTCACCTGAGAACCAGGCTGCCTTGCATTTATCTCCTCCTCCATAGAGCAGGTAGGATAGAGGATCAAACAATCTCAGGTGGCATTTTGATAGAGAAGTGTTTGAGAGAGACACTGGGAAATTGATAGCCACACTGTGAGCCACAAATGAACAGTGTTAGCTTGAAGGAGCACATTTACATCTACATGGATACTCTGGCAGAAGCGTCCCTTCATGATCATATTGGAAACGAACTATCTGGAAGAGAAAAGGTGGTTCACTAGGCTTGCCAGCCTGGGCTTGGGGGATGAAGGTGTCCAACTGAGTATGGGGTTCTCTGCCATTGGGTCTTGCAGGTCTTGCAGGCAGGCACCAGAGTGGACAAGAGGGGGGTGTAGGACAAAGGGCAGCAGAGATGGAAGGTGGACTGGAGGAGACAAACATAACCCATGACTATTCAGATCTTTTCAAAAATAAACCTCATTATCATGCCATGCAAATGTTTAAACTATACAATGGCATCTTGCATAATAAGCAAAAGACTGGGACAGTGCAGGGTGATCAGGTGAGAGTATAGCTCGCTATCTAGCTTGCTTTGGGTCCACACTATTTTCCAGCAGTGAAGTGTGTTTTAAATGAGAGCGACGTGTCTCATGTTTTCTAGTAGAACATTGAGAAATCAGCAACCATCATCTGGAGTTAAAGACTTACATTAAAATCAGTGAATTACAAGCCTTGGAATTTATGCTAAGCATCATACTATCCAGATGTCACCCACCATTAATTCTGTTAAGGGGCCAATGGGACCTGCAATCCAGTTCCTCTTCCCTGCTGCTGGACAAACTCTATATGTTCTGTAAGGAACAGGAGAAACCTTATGGCTATCAAACAGATTTTGAAGGCAGGGAGGCAGTCATGTTTGAAAATGCCTTACTCCAGTAGAAATGAGACTCACTAGTTTAGCTCTAAAAGGATGGCCTCCTCAAACATCTGTGTCATTATATTTTTAACCGCTATATCATATGAAACTACTGCCCTGGACACAGAAGGCTAAAGAAGGGTAAAAGACATATCCTCAATTTCAGAAAAAGATGTAGCCTTTTTTTCCATACAGAGAAGAATTGGCGTTCAAACAACATATTTTTAAAATACCAGTGTGGAGAAGTGGAAACCAGGCTACAGGTGATATATCTAAAAACTGCCAGTTCTAAATGAACGATTCCCTAATTTGAAATGCCAAGAAAATATTTTAGGGGTGAGCAATGTGTGTTAGAAGCTAGTGATATTTTGTGTATTTTAGTAAAAAAATCTTGATCGGACCGGCCTTTGCTCTCCTGTTCTTCTTACTTAATCACCTCTTGCCCTGTTTTCCTAGTTCTACAATGCTATTGATTCTACATCTACATGTCCTGTCAACTAGTCAATACTTCATTTTTTGGCATATAGAATCTAGTACGGATAAAGTTAAAGAACCTTCAAGGACCACACAGAACACGTTTGTTTATGTTTTCAGACCCCTATTAAAAGAAATATATTGTTTTCTGATAGAGTGTCTGGATGCCCTTTCAATGTTAAACTTTAAATACATTCCAGCTGAAATAAGTGAATGATAAAGCATTCAAGGATCCTTAGGAATCAGTCCTTATAGCATTCACCTACCAATGGCCAATTACAAAACCAGGCTCACTGGAATCAAAGGTACAGAGCTCAGGCAAATGCACCGTGATGATCTGATGCATACATCTTCTGAGCATCCTTCCACTCGATTTTTCTCATATAATGCCTCAATATTATACGTACCACCACCTGGGGGCCCTGAATGAATGTTTGTGTGAGGAACTATGAGTGATGGATGGCATTACTGGCATCATAATTTATTGCAACAGCAATCCAGAGAGTTGATGCAGAAGTCAGTTCAGCTTTTGGGTCAACTCTCTCTTGCCCCAGTTGCTTCCTATCTATGGACCAGAAATAAGAGAGTAGCAAGGAAGAACAGTATCAATATGAGCAAACGTGACTGTGGGTCCTGTACAGAGTTGTAGACCTCAGCAACTGCTCAGTCATACCAGCATCTTCTTTTGGAAACTGATAATTCCTCTACAATTTGCAAATTTTCAAGTACAAGCAACAACTGTATAGAGAAAGACTAAGAGAACAGCTCAAGTCCCAGAGCCCCCACTTCACAGTTGCACTCTGCATAATAAAATTATTTAAAATGCATCTTTACTTACAATTGTGATCTTCAGTTACCGTCAGAAGTATAAAAGAAAGAAAAAAGAAAAAATTCTTTCTCAAGGTCAGGGGCAGAGAACTACAGGTCTGCTTTTGTCACAGGTTTCAGAAGAAGACAGCAAGCAAACAATGAAACTGAGGCAAACAAACAGGAAGAGAAGAGGGGCAAGCCAGAGCCAAGAACAAAAACTTGACTAATTGGCAATGCATAGGCTTTGAAACCATAATCCCACTGAAACAGTGTTAGGTTGTATGCCAGACTTCATTTTTTCCATTTTGGCTAATATTTGGCCTTGAGAGCAGTGTGTATAAATAGCCAGTTCCATGGTCTGGTTGGTACCATACACTCTTATCTGTTTTCCATGGGAATTTAGTGACAGGGCGTATCAGACCTCAGAAGGGAAAGTGGTGGTGAAGGTTCTTTGTATTTTAGAGATATGTTATGGTCAAACTGACTTCAAGCTCAGAACCATCTCTTAGTGTAGTAGACCTTCTATGGCTGCCTCTACAAGTCTTTCTGTGATCTGAGTTATGAGCCACAGACAGGGGCCATGAAAACTGCATATGCAGGGTCAGGACTGTTATCCTATAGTCATTGACTGAAAAAGCATGCATTTTAATAGCCACATGCTGTAACTTTTTTGTCCCTTCCTAACCTAACCATTTTTCTGTTCTGAATATTTAATATATAAATAAAGAACTTCATCTGTTCTCTCAAACTGGAAGTTCATATTCAATGTTATATTTAGTAAGGGGATGGGAAAGAGGTAAGTGTAAATATATAATTTTTGGTTTAATTTTATGCCAAGTTAGTGGCAAAATATAGCATTTACCTTTATGGGGTTATTTTGTAGGCAGGACAGTTTTCCAGAGAAGACTGGTAAAATTTAATGTCATGCCACATTTCTTCTCTAGCCACCAATATCCATAAGGAAGCTCTTTTGATCTAATTTTATCTTTTAGCTCAGTATTTTTCTGTTAGGCTTAAATATGTAGTTGGTTTCATTTCACCACTTTTTGAAAGAAAGATCTTCACCATGCTGAACCTGTAACAGACTATAGAACATTTTCCAAGGGAAATATACTGCCGGATAAAAAACATTAGAGAAAGCCCATGATTAGAAAAAAAATTATTAAGTAATGTGAATGACTCCAAATCATAGTTTGAGGTTTTTCTCACTTCTGAGGTTGCGCAACTTGCTTGCTTTGCTAGGTAACTGGTCTTCAAGATTTATGGAAATGATAACTTTGATATCTGATTTTTCAAACATGGTAGAACTGCCACTATCACCTTTCTTCAATATTAATGTGCTTTTAATTGAAATTACACGCTGCCTCTAACATCTGCTTCTGACTTCACTGAATCCCAAAACACCTACCAATCACACAGAATTACTCAGGCTAGCTTTTGCGAATGCTAATGACAGTGATGGGTTTCAAGTAGGTTGGATGCAAAAGGAATTGTTGTTATCACACTCAGAACCATACACTGCACATTGTGAACCATATATTTTGAAGAAAAACAGAGCAAACATTTTAACTCTTAAATTTTAACTCTTGAATAACTCAGCTTAGAAATCTGGAACAGTTGAAGAAATCTCAGTTCGGAAGATGGAAGGTAATAAGAGCTGCATCAAACTTTCACAAAGCCAGAAGGTGAATGTACACATCTGTAGTATTATTAATTACGCATACACAGAGCTTTGGGGTACAATCATCTCTTGTCCCAGGCTGCATGTCTCTGTGCGTGGGTGTCTCTGTGTGTGCGTGGGTGTGAGTGAGTGTCTCTGAGTGTCTCTGCGCTGTGCCTGAGATCCAGAGGTCTTTCTTGATGACAGTAACGCAATAGGACAGAGGAAGAGACAGAGGAAGAATGGTCTTGGTCACATAATGCATTCCATTGGGGGGGGGAGGGAGAATGCACCCTTATCTAGGAGGAACATGCTTAGCTAGTGGGGAATCATTGATAAGGGGAAAGGAAGGAGCTTTGGGCTTGTCATGGACCAGATGTGCCCTGATGTCACGACCCACAGACTCACACACACAGGTAAGTTCAGGCCTTTACTGGAAACTCAGAGCCAAATCCCAATACAGCAAATCAGAAGTAAATCAGAGTCCAGGAAACGTATAGCAAGGTCACTCCTATTCAGAGAGCAAAGCAGAGTCCAAGTTAAACAGTTCAGAGGTCAAGCCAGAATGCCAATGGTAGCTTAAGCCAGGTCCACTGAGAAAGTCCAGAGCCAAGAGAGGCGAGGTCCAGGGTCACGCCAAGCAGGAACAAGGATCAAGCAGGAAAGAAGTAGCAAGTTGTCCTATCAACACGTTGCTCCCACAATTTGCCTCAGTCCTGAATGCTTATTTTATGTATCCAGAGAGCAACATAACTTCCCCAGAAACTAACCCTGTGAAAACCCTAAATGTAGATTTGGTGGCTCAGATAAAGCTTGTCTCTGCTTCTCCTGGTTGTAAGTCTTCGAAGCCTTCGACAAGCAGCCCTCTGTGCGGGTGGATAATCCCCTGAAAATGCTGAGTCACTCTCCTGTGCAGCTGCTGGAGGAATTGACAGCTCAGAAATCCCATCTGGGGCTTCTTCAGGCATTAACTCTTTGGTCCCTGGAATAGGTTCTGGCAGGGGGCTGACACCTGATATCCTGGAGTGCCATTGTTTTTCTGGCCTCCTAAGCTAGTATTTATTTATTTATTTATTTATTTATTTATTTATTGGGCTTATATACCGCCCGTCTTCCCGGAGGAACTCTGGGTGGTTTACAGCAAAGACAGTATAAACAGTAATACACAATTAAATAAAACAATTAAAACAGGTAACAAACTAATCAATTAAAATAGCAATTAACAATAGCAGATGGGGGGGGGGGGTGCTTTTTAGTCACCGAAAGCCTCCTGGAAAAGGAGAGTTTTTAATGCCTTCCGGAAGGCTGGCAGGAACTTTGCTAGGCGCACTTCGGTGAGGAGATAGTTCCACATAGTGGGGCCAGCCAAAGAGAAGGCTTGGACAGGTCGGAGGGACGTAAGGGGGGTACAGGGATACTATTCAAGTTAGAAGGGCCTCGATGTTGGTGACTCCAGGGTTGGAATGTCTTCATCTATTGGTTGGGCTGTGGGACAGATTTGGCATTTTGCTTGGTTACCGTGCTCCCTGCAACCCGGCACAATCCCTACCAGAGCTCACCGAGTTCATTGCTGCTGCACTCGGAGGTTGAGAACTTATGATTCAAGAAAGCTTGAGAAGAGCAATTGGAAAAACACAAGCATGCACGCTTCTCCTTTAATGCTCGATGTCACTTCTGTCTGATTTTAGTACCCAGGTACTACCCGTTATGAACTGTGTGATCACGCAGAGAATTGGATCACAGTTTAGACCACTGGTGGAGCAGTCTGGTGTAATCCATTTCCCAGCACTCATACAACACGTGAGGAAATCCGCTCCAGCTCAGCCCCAATCTGTGCCGAAACCTGAACCTTTTTGCTCCAGGTATAGGGCTTCTACGTTTAGAAGCTGGGCTGGAGCACTTCAACCGCAGGCAGCAGGATCACTTTAAGAGAGAAAACTTCCTGCAAGCAGTTTCCAGTACAATTACATGCATGCTTTTGAAACCATCTGACCACAGCCTACCTTAATCATGGAGGTTTTCCCCCTCCCTGGTGCATTATAGCTCTTGAGACCTCCTCTTCCTTCATGTTTTTAATTCATAGCCATCTTATATCTCCATGCAACTATCTTGAGAGGGGAAAATGGAGAAGGGAAAGATGGCTAGGAAATTAAAAACAGGAAGGAAGAGGAGGTCCCAAGAGCTCAAATACATTGAGGAGGGGGGAACCTCCCTGGTACAAACAGACAAAGGTGTCTACTGTTAAGTGACCATTTGCTTGTTTCTTCTAATGAAAAAGCAGTCAGATTTATTCATTTTTTCTCCTACTGTTCAATGATGTATAAAATTAAAAACAAATTTCAAAAAAATCAATGCTAAAAGATCTTTAATTTTTTAAAGACTGAATTATTTAAAATTGTTTTTACAACATTGTCGGATCCCATAATGAGGCTACAGGAAGGGATGTTGCGCTAAATCGTGATGACATCTTCACTGGTTGACTACCTTATCACTAACCCCTCCCCCTTAGCAATTAAAATGTTTGTGAATATTTCATTATGTTTATTTATTGGAAATTTAGATTTTGTATTCTGGAAGGGGGGTGGACAGCAAAAAGATCAAAAGGAAGGGGACTAAAAGTTCCTCACAGCAATATACCCGATTATCATAAAATCATAGAATCATAGAATCAGAGAGCTGGAAGAGACCTCAAGGGCCATCCAGTCCAACCCCCTGCCATGCAGGATCCCCCATCACAATATTTCCAACAGATGGCCATCCAGCCTCTGCTTAAAAACCTCCAAAGAAGGAGATTCCATCACCATCCATGGCAGCATATTCCACTGCCGAACAGCTCTAGAATCATAGAATCATAGAATTATAGAGTTGGAAGAGACCTCATGGGCCATCAAGTCCAACCCCCTGCCAAGCAGGAACCCCTTCACAATATTTCCGACAGATGGCCATCCAGCCTCTGCTTAAATACCGTCAAAGAAGGGGACTCTACCACCTTCCGTGGCAGCATATTCCACTGCCGAACAGCTCTAACTGTCATGAAGTTCTTCCGAATGTTCAAATGGAATCTCTTTTCCTGTAGTTTGAAACCATTGCCCCGAGTCCTAGTCTCTGAAGCCATGGAGAACAAACCTGTTCCCTCTTCAATATGACATCCTTTCAAATATTTAAACATAGCTATCATATCCCCCACTCAGCCTTCTTTCTGAAAGGCTAAACATTCCCCAGCTCCCTAAGCCGTTCCTCTTAAGATATTTCTTCCAGACTTTTAACCATCCTGGTCGCCCTCCTCTGGACCCGCTCAAGGTTGTCAACATCCTTTTTAAATTGAGGTGCACAGAACTGGACACAGTACTCCAGGTGGGGTCTGACCAGAGCCGTACAGACTATTTGACTTGTTCCTAGGAGAAGAGCCTCCATGACCTTGGGCCTAGGTGCATTGAGTATTACTCTCAGTTAGCAGGATTGGGAGTACTACTGTATGACCCCTGTACCCATAGGATCAGAATACATGGTTTCTGTTATTCAGTGTCTGAAAATATGAAAAATATTAGAAGAAAAATCCGGAAAAAATATTTTCACATGTATTACTAGAACCGGCCACTAGAGGGAACCAGAGACTATGTTATATATACTTGTTAGTGAACAATACTGAGCATGGTCGTTGGTGTCCTTTAGCGGGCAGTTTTGGCAAGACACGTGACAATAGGTTTTTCTGAGGGTTTCACCCTTTTACCATGCTACACTGTATATACAACATTTGCTAATACAGTGGTACCTCTTAAGACAAAAAACTTATATGAAGAAAAATAATTCCACGAATAAGCCTGCTTTGCATGACAAAAAAAAACTGTGGGATGCTTTGCAAAATGAAACATCATTCTGCATGTAACCAGGGGGGGGGGGCAGTTATTTTGTCTTTATTCTAGCCTCCAGAACGGATTAATCTGTTCCCAATGCATTCCTAAGTGAAACCACATTCTGTAAGAAAAAATTTTCATAAAAAGAAGTCACCCATAACCACCGGAACAGATCAATGCATTCCTACGAGAAACTGCATTTCGTAACACAAAATTTTGTTAAAACAAATTAACCCGTAGAATGAAATAAATTTGTTTTAAGAGGTACCACTGTATCTCCAGCTTTCTGTATCAGTGGTGGGGAGGTTGGAACCAACTACTAGTGAATATGGGTTTCTAAGTGTGCACATACTCATCCACACAGTGTAGGGAGACAGAAGTGGTAGCCATGAAGTCAAACATAAATAATATACCACACCTGAAAAAGTTACTTTCTTCTGTCTCCAACTGCCAGAATTCACCAGGACAGCTTGGTCAACGTGGAACATGTGAGGGAGGCACCATCGTGAAAGAATAGAGGAGAGATGTGCAACCGGCAAATGCTGAGTCCCAGAATCCATGACACCCACTCCTCCACAAAATGTTTTCAGTATTTTTTTAAAAAAAAGCATCAAAAAGCCCCTTTCTGCCCTCTAAATAATAGAGGAGTTGCAATTCCTGACTCTGCTTAGGTTCCCTAGCATGTCACACTTACCATTTTTATTTTTAAAAATACAGTGGACCTTCATATAACAAACAGTTTGTATAACATAAAATCTGTACAAGATAAATAATTCCAGAGATAGGGGAAATTTGCTTAACAGAATCGCCTCTGGAGCGAACCCGTACAACATAAAAATGGTTGTGATTAGGGATTACTCCATTTTCTATGAATTCCTATGGGAAATGGGTATAAAGGAAAATTTGCTTAACAGAATTTCATTTGGAACAAATTAATTCCTTTATACAAGGTAACACTGTATCTGAAACCACTGGAGGGGGCAGGGGCTTCTTCAGTTTTGTTTTGTTTTGCTTTTTAAAAATTTTGTTTGTTGGTTTTTGGAGTAGAAAGCTGTTGTTCAGTGCTTTCTGTCTGGTCTGGTCCTCCTGCTTGGGCTTCCTGTCTTGCACTGCAGTGCCTTTGGTTTCTTCTCAAGTGAAATAGACTAGATCTTTTTCATCAATCTTCCACTCAAAACAGACTGAGCACTTGCCATTCTGATTCCACGAAAGGAAAGCCTTGTGGGGGAATCAGCAATGATATACTCTCAGTTTTTGATTAATAAACCAATCAGTGAAACTGTGAAGAAGAAGGGATCACATCACCACCACCACCAACAACAACAACACCCGGTGACAGCATCTCCACCGCTGTTCCATTGCCAGTCATAATCCAAAGTCCTAGTTCTAACACCTATAAAGCCCTATAAAGCCCTAAATCAGAGAGGATGAATCAAGAAGGAACAAGTGGCACGTTGCTGGTGTATTGTTATGTGTTCTTCTAAAAAAATCTAGCTATAGTTCTCAAAAGCTGCAAACATTTAATTAGCAAGATTTGCTTTTAATATGATAATTCAGCGATAATTCATCTGCTGTTTTAAATATAACCACGGGAATTAAATCAAGCTCATAATTGAAGATTATCCTCCTATATTAGAAGTCCAAGTGAACTTTGCTGTTAAGTCCCAGAATGAGAGTTTCTTGATGGCTGTTTAGATTACTCTTCTCACTAACCTCTTAAATATTTTAGCTGAGAAGATTATAAAGAGGTTTACAATCGTGTCCCCTTAGGATACAGCCTGTGCAGAGTGAATCAGTGCCATACGTCAAGCAGTGTTTGTATATGCTTCAATGTATCTAGGCAAAGACTTTTAACTTTCCATCCTACAGCCAGAGCTGTACTTTCCTGAATGTCAGCCAGGAAAAAAATTGTGCATTTGGCAGTGAGACTGTGGGAAGCCTGGTTTTCAAGACTAGCCCAACTGCTGCAGCAGAAACTTTATTTATTTAATTTTTTAAATGAAGGACAAAGGAGCTAAACACCTTCCTTTGTTTCTCTCTAAAAGCAGCATAAATGGGGACACAAGATCGTAATCAGCTTCAATTGTATGAGCTCCAGGCTTTCCATGAGTGCATCAGATTTTCTGGCAAGTCAACTCTTTTTATCTTTCAGATGGAAAACCGTTTAGAACAAATTCATTTTTTATCAGGGTGTTAATGCTTCAGCGCTTGAGCATTCTGCTTGGCACTCAACTGGGTATAGGGTTGTTGCGGAAGCTTGTTTCTTTAGGCAATGTCTGACAAATTAAGATAAAGTCACCACCTGAATGCTCTCCTCCACAGCAAAAAACTAAAATGGTTTCCATGTCTCATTAATTGCGTGAAGATACTTTGCTTTCTGTTGTTTTTAACTTAAACAAAAATCTTAATACTTCTGCACAAGCAGCTGTTATCAGAACACACCCTGAGGTTTTCTCAGCAAGTATGTCAAGTGAAGAAGAACCTGGCTGTGAGGTTTTTACCTCAGGTTATTGAGATTCTCAGAAACAACTTCACGGCAAACAAGAGCCATGTGCCAAGGTCAAGATGTTTCAGTGAGGAACTCCCTCTAAAGAGCTGGAATGTGGAGGCGGAGCAGGAAGATGGGTGGGGAAATTTCCAAGCAAGGTTACCTTGAAAGAACACCCTAAATACTCATTCCAGCCATTACAAATAAATTAGTCAGCGGCACTGTGGAATAGGTGTGTTGACCCAGGGAACTCTATGGAAAGTGCAAGCTCCTGCCATGTTTCTCCCAAAGTAAAGGCTACTCAAGTTCATGCAGTCAGTGATTATATCAAACTGTGGTCTCCTCCTAGTGTTTGAAGCACGAAAGGACCCTCAAGGTATGTGGTGTTGGGCTCACTATCCTGGTCTTATAAAGTGTTTCCTGTTACAAACAACCTATCCCATAGCAACACAGCAACACCCCCGCTCAAGAGAATGCAGGCTTTCAGTGAGTAAATAGAAGAGGCAAACCACAGCAATGGGAACATCTCCAAGAAACCACTGAAGGGCCTGAAGGGAAATCTTGAGCGGGGGAAAAACAGATAGCAATGTATCTGCAATAGGCGAGCATTTGTTTAGATCTTCTGTTAGTTTCTAGGAGATCAAACAGGCAGCTGGTTACTACAGGGGCCCATAGTATGTGTTTTGTCTGGTTTGGGTGCCATTAAAAAAATCCCCTTTCTGAGGAAAACGGTGATTAAAAGGCTTGCTGCTGTACACATTGGACATGCTTCTAAAGATATTTTTTCTTAGCTAGCTATTTCTTGAGGATTTCCCCCCACCCCCATCATTCTTTAGGGAACATCTCGGTCATGTTCCAAAGGCTATTGAACTTCGTTATCACAAATTCAGTTCTCATACTTAGCATAGCTACAGTATTATAGCTATTGGCTTTTTCATGATTAAAGCAACTCAAGTGTTCTCCATTTGTTCACCATGGTAATGACAAGGGTTATATTATTCCTCACTCTCCAACTTTCCATTGTGCTTCTGAATTGCTTTTAAATAGCAAAAGCAAGGCAAAGTGTTCTGCTTATATACCGCCCCATACCACATTAAGTAGTCTCTGGGCGGTTTACAAATTTAATTACAGTGTGCAGGCTACACATTGCCCCCCCCCCCAGCAAGCTGGGTACTCATTTTACCGACCTCGGAAGGATGGAAGGCTGAGTGAACCTTGAGCCTGCTACCTGGGATTGAACCCCAGGTCGTGAGCACAGCTTTACCTGCAGTACAGGCATTTAACCACTGCGCCACAAGGCTTTGACTTGTTTTAATACCGCTTACTTATTGTACCCTCCGATTTTTATTATGCCTCTGATTTTTTTTCTGATTTTTTAAAATGCCTTCATGTTGTTGTTTTCTCTTTTAGTGTATACCACCCCAAGTTCCGGCTTGGAAGATGGGGAGGTATATAAATATAATAAATAAATAAATAAATAAATAATTACTGGTATTTTATTACTCAAGGTCACAATCCTGTTAGCTACGCCCATCCACATGAAATAATTCGCATATATCTTGTTGCTGAATTACAAGTCAAGAGGTTGGTGCAGCATTTCTCACACAACAGCAAGTGCTTACAGTAATTTCTTAACTTGCAACAAATCTTCAAGAAGATTTAAACCAATTGCATTTTAGCTGTGTGAGACAAGATTGGGATTTTGATCATGCTTTGTTATGTTTTTAGCTCTGTTAAAAATATTAAATGTGAACCTTTTCTCCCAGCAAAGGTAATATGGGTGATGCCATGTTTTAGAGAGTGCTAAACTTAGACATTCAAGGATGGGTGCATACTATACAATTAATACAGTAAATTTCTCTCTATCAACATTCTTGAAATGTGTTCCTCAACAATCAAATTCATATTAAAAAGACAACTTCTGTTTACCTTCCAATGACCTTTTTTGACCATAACAGTGCCATATGGTAACAAATCCCTCAGTTTAATTATGTGTAAAACAAAGAAGTATATTTTTCTATAATATTGACTGTTTTCCTTTCATTTCCTTTTTAAAAAACTATTATTCTCCATAAGTCTGAGTTCTCATTCTTGGTTATTCCTGCCACACTCAGGTCACATTAGAGTATATTTGAAGATGCAGTGTACTTTACACATGCATACTGTAAACTGCAGTTCCTTCATTTTGCAGAGACCCTGTCTTCTTCAGTCCATCGTTCTTGGATTACTTCTGTTGAAACTAGTGGCACTAGCAAAGAATACAGTGTTAGACTTGGATATAAGAATGCATTACTGTTGGTTTTCAGCTTCTAGATTCTAAGGTCATCATCACCATCACCACCACCACCACCATTTCCTCTGAGTATTTCCCCTGCCCTGGATTTTGTACCTAATAAGGCCCAAGGTCAATTTCATTTGATTTACCACCTCTCTTATCTTAGAAATGCATCAGTCAGTGAAGCTATTTCTCCAGAACATCACACAGTGTTCTATATTTCATTTGACCACACAGTAACTTTAGTTAGGGAGTGTGAGTCCTGAGTCTTACTGGGCTTTGGGCTTTGGGCCCATCTCTAGTTGCAATCCTCTAAGACTGATCCACTGTGCAGCAGGTCCAGTGTTCACATCAGGGTCTGGCAGGGAGGCAGCTCCTGCCCACTTTGCACAATGTGAGCATTCATTGAGCACTACCCAACTGGAGGAGATCCCCTTCTCATGAGATACATGCTCACTGTGCACTAGTTACATGTTACCAGGTTATAGTGGTTCTTAAGGCAGTGCTAGCACAGGCGAACGTCCTGCTGGAAGACTTAGCATTTCAATCCTTCCAAATCAGCACATCCACTGAGGGGACCAGAATGTGCATGAAGGAAGACAGACAGACAGACAGACAGACAGACAGACAGACAGACACAGACACAGACACAGACACACACACACACACACACACACACACACACACACACACACACACAGAGAGAGAGAGAGAGAGAGAGAGAGAGAGAGAGAGAGAGAGATGAAGACTGGAGGCTTAAAAGTGTCACATCGGTGAGCCCAAATCACAGTTCAAACAGTCTCTCTCTTTCAATTTCATCAACAATTCATATGAATCAGATATGGTTGATCAGCCACAGCATTGTCTACTTGGAAGAACATTATGTATCATCCACTAGCTGGGGAAGGCACCAGGGATTGGATAACATTACTCACACCACCTGCTTCAGAGGGACAGGCATGCACTGGATCTAGCTGATGCCTTTATTGAGGCAATGGCTCAGGAAGAAAGGATCCCCATATATTTTCCAACTTGACAGAAAACAAATTGCCAGTATCCAAAAGCCTACACTTAACATTTTCTGGTGAGGTGGACTTGGAACTGATCCACTGCTGCTTCCCCGTCATCAAAAGCAAGTGATCAGATCTCCTCAGATATGGAATGCAACCTGTAGGAGATGGATGTTGCTCAGAAGATGTGCCAACATTGCTTGGCAGATGGATTAGACATCTGGACATTTCCTTTACACCTCTCTCATCCAGACGGGGTCCATTTATTGGACAGCGAGCAGATAGGTTGCAGCTGTCATTCTCTGTCAAGAACTGAGCAGTGCTCAGCAGTTGTGGTGGTTTGGGGCATTGGGGTAGAGATCCAGACAGTATTGGAAACCAAGCTGATGTCTGCTCATCTGGGTTGTTAGGAGAATCCCTTTAAGGCAGGCATGTCCAAACTTCAGCCCTCCAGATGTTTTGGACCACAACTCCCACAGTCCTTTGTCATTGGCAGTCTAAGCTTAGAATTCTGGGATGCTATATGCATATGTCAAACGAATATCACCTATCGACAATCAAATATCAGTATTGCCAACTTCCAGACAAGCCAACCAGAGACCAGATAGAGAGGCTCTTGGGTTTTAAAGGGCTGTTGGTTGATGTGGTTTGCAGGGAGGGAGCAAAAAATTGGGTTAGATGCCCCTGATAATATATTCTTACTAGTTCAAAGCTAACAATATAGCTGTCTGGCACCATAAGAGGTTAATTAAGATAATACCTTACCTTGTAGCATTAGCAGGCAGTCTCTTATCCCCCCCCCCCCTTTATAGGCAGAGGGTTTTCTGCGATAGGCACGCATTAGAAGATGTATTGATGCCAATTATGTACACTGGCTTAGAAAGAGATAAAGTATCCTTTTGTTGTTCTCCTTGGGCATTCATGCACCCAGCATGAAATGAGGTATTACCTGGATTTCTGTTGAGAATCTCTTGTTTCTGCCTATGCACTACTGTGTAATCCATCCATATATTCTGAGTGGTTTAGGCTTGCAGCACTATAGCCAAAATCGTGAGACTGTAACCACATAGCCTAAGGGCATATGAAAATCTATATCACCTTTGTTACAGCATACCTTTTCCAGTATGACTCTGTCTTTAGATATTTTTATAGTTGCAGGAACAGAGCCTCTCTAAAAGGTGGAAAAGAAAGATCACACGGTTCAAGTGCTAACTCAGTGGATTCTCTGCTGCTGAATGAAAAAAGTCAGAATTGTAACAAGTAATTAAAAGTAAATACTTTTCAAAAGCAAAAATAAATACCTGTGATGATTAATCTTATTTCTTACTACTTTGGGAGCCATGGAGGTACCATGGTTAGCTAATTATGTTTTATTATGATTTTTCAAGATCTCAGCAATTCCATCCTCTGTCATAGGTGGAAAGAGAAATCTGAAACATTTGATGTGGATACTGTAGCTCTTTCCTGGACTTAATGCCTTGAGCTCCCAAAATTTTGCTGCAGCTTCTTCTTTGGGCGTTTATACACGACCCCTAAACTCCGCCGCAAATGGCTGCAAGCTCCGGAGCTTAAAAATGTTTCCCCACCAGCTCTGGAGTTTGCAGACAATTAAGTGCGACCCCGCCCACCTAAGCGCGACCCAGCGCACTTTTCTTGTACCTGCTCTTGGGAGGTGAAAAATATTTGATGCGGATGTGCTGGGCTCTCCTCGCTTCTTTTTGTTTTTGTTTTTTGCCTCCCACCCCTTTAAGAGGAACCAGGAAGTGACCGGGGCTCCCCCGGCAGCTTCCACCAGCAACAGGGAGGTAAGGCTTTATTCTTCTGTCCCTTTTTTTCCTCCCTCCCCTCACGCAGCCAGCACCCAGGAAGTACGGAGGGGTGGAGACGCACGAAGAGCGACAAACCCCTAAGATCTCTGGTCCGAATTTAAGGGGCCAGCGGATCTTAGGGTTCGTGTAAAAAGGCCCTTTCTCTAACGTCTAAACTGTTTGTGCATGATTGTTTCTCCCCACAAGCTCTACAGCATGTTCAACATTTTGTAATAGATGGGCATCCTACTGAAGGGTTAGAATTCTCCAAATGTAGTTCATAGAGATAAGGTTGGTTCCCCCACCCCACCCCCCAAAAAAGAAAACATAAATAGATCACTGGTGGTGACCATAGCAACTGATTATGAGAAACAAGGAAAGAATGTTTCTACTTCAGAAAGTCTCTAGGGCCGTTCTATTTCTTCCAGCATATTTGTGCTGTAAAGCAGAGATGGAGGGTAATTCCATTTCTAATTAGTCTTTCCTAATACCCTGGCTATGGTATGACACTCATCTTGGGTGCCGTTATGTGAGGATTGTGAGAGGACTGATGAAACAATGACATTCCCAGTCTTTGCCTTACTAACAATAGGAAGCAACCTCCAAAGGACTGTTGCAACATATTTTGGGTTCTTCGAGATCTCCCTCCCAATATCACAAAACATGAAGAAGAAGAGAAGTCTGGGGTCTGTCGGACATGTGGTTGAGCAATAACAAGAACAGATGGTGCTGTCCTTTTGGGTTTCTACTTGCAAGCTTGTGTAACAGTGGCAAAGCGGAAAATAGCTCAATTATTCATGTTCAATAAACTCTGAGTAAAAGGTACTCATTTTTCAAATAACATGGGAAACGTGTGTGATAACTTGATACATTTCATAAGAGACTATGCTTGTCTGCTTGTAGAAATAACATTCTTAAGATAGTTTGCATGGTATATCATGATATCTCTAATGAGGAAATGTTGATCCATAGGAATAAAACAAATTCAAACCTAGCAACTAAGTAACACTTGTATCAAGTACACAAAATATGCAGGCTTTTGTGTTCTGCAGACTTTTTCATCATTCCAGGTGGCCAAATAAATATATTTGTAAAGCCCCACAATGTTTCCTATGTGTTTTTGATCAAGCATATCTAAGAAAGCTTATAATAATACAGGAAAAGCATAGAAGATCAGTACTAGCTGTATTTCAACTACATTTATTTTTTAAAAGATTACTGCTTTTCTCTTTAAAAAACCCAAAGCAATGCACATCATTAAAATCACAATATTGAGTGTTAAAAGCATTAAATTATTTGCAACATTTTAAAGATAGTAATATTGTATTTAAAGTGTTAGGCAAAAGCATTACAAAAAACAAATCTAAAAGACACAAAATACAAACCATCCCATTTTAAAATCTCACCAAAATTGTCACTAAGAAAAAGTCTACCTGAGTAGAAAGGTCTTCCTTTACCTGCTTGCAGAAGGATAGCTAAGATGGGGCCAGCCTGGCCTCCTGTGGGAGCAATTCATGAATCTGGGAGCAGAAACAGAGAAGGCCCTCTCATTCCACCAAGGAGACCTTTGAGACTGGTGGAATGGAGAGAAAAGGACTCCCAAGGAGATAGGTTTTGAGAATGCTCGGGGGTAAGCCATTTAGGTCTTGATTTTATTAAAACCATCACATCACATTGTGCCTTGAAACATGCAGATCCAGCCTTGGGTTATAGAGTATTTTTTTTTAAAAAAAAAACATCAGTTTATGTACAAAGATTCGGAATTCATGAGCAACTTCTTTAATCTGATACAAACAGAAGCCAAAATTTCAAACTCAGCTTCCATCTTTTATCTTCATGACACCATATTCTTAAGAGGATGCCTATCTTATGAACATTGGAAACATCCATATGCACACATAATCAAAATGAAGAGGTAATAAGAGAACAAATGCAACCTCTAAATGCCTTTTGAGCACACTAACACACCATAACAAGCTAGAGATCCGTAGTAATCCAAACCCTGCTTGCTGAGACTGCAACAGAAAAACAATGGCATGTCCATCCTCTGTTTGCCAAACACAACACAATAAACCAATGCAGAGCAAAGTTCATATACAACAATATGGAGTTTCTGGCTTATGCTGTGCATATTTGACCCATGTCTAAACTGATTTCTGGATGTTCTTTTGGACAAATCAGCATAATTCTCCATTAATCTGTTGTTGTTGTTGTTGTGTCATATATTGTTGTTTTATTATTGTTATATATTGTTGTTTTATTATCGTTTGTAAGCCGCCCAGAGTTCCTTCTGGAAAATGGGCGGGATAAAAATGCAACTAATAAATAAATAAATAAATAAATAAATAAATAAATAAATAAATAAATAAATAAATAAATAAATAAAT
>JAHTLZ010003526.1:53032880-53049113 GCA_023846285.1 Phrynocephalus versicolor
AATAAATAAATAAATAAATAAATAAATAAATAAATAAATAAATAAATTACAGTCATGACAGACTCTTCATGATGTGTACCTAAAAATATACAAGGTGACATCAAGTCATTGAAATGTTTGTTGTGCCTCCTGTATTTGAGCAGCTTTGTGTCCTTTGGTTCTATTTAGGGGGGGAAAGTTGAAGAACAGTTCCTACTTGTGAAGGTCAACACTATTTGAGGTCTCCGGCTAATCTGTTACTATTTCTTTTCCTGTTCTTCACCAGTTTCTCTAGGTCACGTTCTTCTCTGGATTGCTGCCCACCCTGAAATTTATAATAATATATGGTTCAGAAAATGAAGAATCCCTCTTGTGCTTTAGGAATCAGAGCAACAATTCATCAAGCTATTATTTCCTACAGAATTGTCTAAAATAAGACTTGGCAAAAAAAGAAAAAACAGTTCCCAGCTGTTGCACATTTTAGCGGCATTTCTTCATGTTGAAGAAGTCTCATAAAGGGCTAGTCTTAGCCTTATTTGGATTAACGTTGCATCGTAAAGAACAGGGCCATTTATTTCTAATTGAAAGTTTATTCATTCCATTCCATTACTTTTATTGGATCCAGATGTCCAATACATTGATATAAATGCTATATCCTTAATTAATACAAATGCTGAATGCTGGGAGAGGTGTAGGTAGTTCTTTTTGTCACAGACCTCTTGACATGGGGTAATCAAAGAAAAAATGATGTCTCAATAGGCTCAAAATTAACAAGAAATGCTTTGTTGTTTTTCCTCGTGCTTTAGGATCTGCTGACAAAACAGAGCTCAAAAAATAATACAGTTTTATTCATGGATTCAAAATAAGGCTACATGGAATACATGACAAGGGGGGGGGGAATGCTAGCCCTGCTGCTTCTGTTTTGCTGTTTTAGGGTGGAGAGCAAAAGTTCCAAAAGTGGAAAGGCACTCCTACATAGAGACTCCCTATATGTTCTCGAATCCTGGAGAGAGAGAGAGAGAGAGAGAGAGAGAGCTCTCTGTGGTCTCATGACTATGGGTCTCAGCCTATGCCAGTGACCGAGTGCCCAAACTGCAATTCAAAACCCACTTACAGTGGTACCTTGTATAAAGGAATTAATTCGTTCCAAATGAAATTATGTTAAGCAAATTTTCCTTTATACAAATTTCCAATAGGAATCCATTGAAAACAGAGTAATCCCTAATGGCAACCATTTTTATGTTGTACGGATTTGCCCCATAGACGATTGTGTTAAGCAAACTTCCCCTATCTCTGGATTTTTTTATGTTGTACATAGAGATGGGCACGACTCAGCGAAATTTTCGTTTTCGTTTTCGTTTTTTCATTTCGTTACGTAATGAAAATGAAAATGAAAATTTTTCAAAAACAAAACGGAAACAGAAACAAAACGAAAAATTTGTCTGTGTTTTTTGTTTTCGTTGCGGCAAATGCATTGAACTGAAAAGAATGCTAACAAAACAGCAATTTTTCATTTTCATTTTGTTTTTTCATTTCATTACATAACGAAAATGAAAAATTAGCGAAAAACCCAACGAAAATGAAAACGAACCAAAACGGACCCCTAAACGACCAAACGACAAACGAAACACCATTTTTTTGAGTCGTGCCCATCTCTAGTTGTACACATTTTATGTTATACAAACCCTTTGTTACACAAGGGTCCACTGTATTTTTTGCAAAATGCCAATATGTCAATTTAACCTCGAGACAGTGGTACCTCGTGTTACAAATGTTTCAGGTGTTGTGGCTGTGAGGGGGCGATGTTGTGTGCCCACAGAAAGGGCTCCACATGCCACCTTTGGCACTCGTGCCATAGCTCTGCCACCATTGGCCTATGGCACAGCAGCAGCCTTCAGAAATATCCCAGAAGTCTATACAGTAGCTTCAACAGTCTCTCTTCTCCCTCCCACAGACCATGTGCCATCTCCCAATGGCCAATTTCCAATTCTTTTCCATCCACTGCACAAAAAGCAGGTTCTCTTCAAAGCGTTACTGTGACTTTACCTCAAAATATCCTTACTCATTGTTCCCGTCTTTTGTTGTCATTGTCTTTTATCTTGGTCTTCAACAGAAAACAAAACAAAACAAAACATATATGTTGACATATATGTTGACATGTAGTGTTTGGGGGGAGGGTGGACACTTCAGGCAGATTTACTCTCTAAGTGCCTTTAATGCAGTGGCTCCCAACCTGGGGGTTGGGACCTCTTTGAGCATCGAATGACCATTTCACAGAGGCCACCATGAGCCAGTGAAGAAAAAGGCACAAATGGCTTGGGTATGGAGGAGGAGGGGGAAGGGAGGAGAAAGAGTGAGTTACAGCTTGATAGGTTGGAGGGGATGTCAGTCAATGGCACCGGAGGCTGTGATTGGCTGAGGGTGCCTGTAGAGGAAAATTCTCTATGGCACCTGCAGCAGTGGGCTGCCACAGGGGGCTTGTGGCCTTTTCCAAGCAGGGCAAGGGGTCACCACAACATGAGGAACTGTATTAAAGGGTCGCAGAATTAGGAAAGTTGAGAACCACTGCTTTAATGTCTTGAAGAGGGACACTGAGCAGAAAAGTGCACCATTTGCCAAAGTTTCGCTAGAGTCACCCCACAGCCCCAAAAGCAGACAATGTTGAGAGACCCTCCTCTCCTCTAAATTCCTCCTTTATATTCTTCCCTTTAATCATAGAATCAGAGAGTAGTGATGTTCAAAGGGACCTACAAGGCCATTAAATTCAGTCCCCCTCCTCGATGCAGGAATACAACTCAAAGGATATCTGCCAGGTGGTTGTCCACCATTGAAGCCCTCCTCTTTTGCAATTCTTGGTTATTTTCTGTCATTTCCCACTTTTTTAATCTTTTCTGGACTCTCCCTAATTCCTTCACATCCACTTTGGCTTCTACCTTCCCATCAGGGGATGGAAGCTTTTCCCAAATCCCAAATCATAGCTTCTTCTAGATCATAGGTTATCCAAGATCCACCAGTGAGCATGACATTCTGCTGGACCCGAGGAAGGATGGGATGGTCTGCCAACAAGAGTTCAATTTAGCCTTATTTGGAATTCATAAATTAGGCTGAAGTCAGAATTGAAAACAAAATTACACTCCTGGAACTGATTTTCCTACCAGAGCTCAATTACTGTAGTGGTCTTCTGATACAAAGGGTCAGTTCCTAACTTTCTCCTAAGCTTTCTCTGTTTCATCACCTTATGTTTGGGAGACACATTGTTGTGATTATTTAACAATTGCATAATTAGCAACTAACCAACAACTAAAAGTTAGGACATTGTTAATTCTACAGTCCTCTCCCTTCCTCCTCTTAACTCTCTCCTCCCTCTCATGCTTTCCCCATTCCTTGGCTTGTCTTCACCCTTTGGGAGGCATGTGCATGAGCCCTGCCCTTTTATGGACAATGAGGAATGGAAGGATCCCTTTCAGAACTGGAAGGGAAGGAAGCGTAAGGAAAAATGCAGAAACCATAGAAGGACAGCTTAGTCCCATTGGCTCTTTTCTGTGCCTAAAGAGCAATGAGGAGCCAATCCTGGTGCTGGCATATATTTAAGAAAATAACTGCTATGAAACTGCACAACTTTAGACCATCACAACAAGTTCCCAACCATAGCTTTCTGTGCAGTGAAGTCCAACTGAGCACAGAGCTGAGAACTTGAACTTTGCAAATTCAGGAACAAAGAAACTGGAACTGCACTTAATAAGCAGACCAGCGTATAGTCATTCTCCCAATCCAGCTTCTTCACTTTTTTGAATACTCAGAAAGGGCCCTGACGACCTCTAGGAGACACATGGAGGAATTTCAACATATTGACTTTACAAGCTGTTTTAGGCTAGAAGTGGCTTTCTTTCAAGCCAGATGAAGCATCCTAGAGATGGTTGGGGCTGTCCTGGGATCTTCATGACCCACTGTGCTCTTACTTACCCTATATGCTCTCAAAGAGTGTGAGGGGGAAGGATTACTATATCCTGCACATTGGGCAGAATGGCAGGATTTTTTAAAAAAAATATGGTCATAAAAGGCTGTTGGGGGAGGCAGGGGAACAAACATATATGCCACCTAGAGATGGGCATGAAAGGCTAAAATAGCATTTCATTTTGTTTTTTTATTCCGTTCCGTTTCATTTCATTTCGTTTCGTTTTAAATGAATATTTTTTAAAAAAATCGTTTTGTTTTTCGTTTGTTTTGTTTTTCATTTTTAAACATGTGTGTGTATATATGTGTGTGTGTGTGTGTGTGTGTGTGTGTGTGTGTGTGTAGTACTTGTGCAACTCCCCCCCCCCCCCCCCCCAAATCCCCATGTGCCAGCTCATCGGCACAAGCTTTGGCAGGAAAAGAAGTTTTAAATGCCCACCTTTTCCCCTCGCCCGATCGAGTGGGGGAAAGGGTTGGCTTTTAAAACATTTTTTCCTCACCAAAGCCAGCACCGATCAGCTGACATGCGGGGCTTCTGGTGGGGGGGAAATGTAAAAAGCCCATGGTTTTCCCATGCTCAATCAGTTTCCCATAGGAATGCATTGCTTTGTGCCCATCTCTAATGCCATCCATACTATTTGCCCTGTCACTCGATCGTAGTAGGGCAGTGCACATACCATATATTCTTTTGTAGGGCTTGCCCACACTGACCTTTCTTTCTTTCTTTCTTTCTTTCTTTCTTTCTTTCTTTCTTTCTTTCTTTCTTTCTTTCTTTCTTTTTCTTTCTTTCTTTCTTTCTTTCTTTCTTTCTTTCTTTGAGAGTATTTTTACCCCACTTTTCTCCTTGGAAAAGGACCCAAGGCAGCTTATATCATTATAATATACATGGCTCACTGACAGTACTGTTTTGCATGGAAGAAAGATCTTGTCCATTTGTATTCATACTTAAAATGATAAATACTTCCCCTTTAAGAGCTGGCCCATATCTTTCTGGCATAGGTCTTCTACAGCATTCAGTCTTTTTTAAGGATAATTCAAAGAGACGCAAAATAGCTCTTTGTTCTGCCTTTGTGGGCAGGTACCAAAAGTTTAAATAAATTGCACTAGATCTTTTAAGCATCAGCTGTATTGCACCATATTTCACAGCATGGACAGGCTGACAGACTCAGTTGCTCTGTGTAGGTAGATAACAGCTGACAATAAGTGACTGATTAACATCAAAGCTATAATTCCTAAAATGCCCCAGAGCTTAATGCAAACTCACACAATGTATGTACGTAATTCCTTATATTGATTTAAATTGTTTCAAGTAAGTTTATCTGCCTGAAGACTTCAGGATAGAACATTTATTTTCCCCACCAGATCTAATTCTTAAAAAAAAAACACCCCCAAAAGTCACATATCTATTAATTACAATTTAAAAAACTAGTTTGCCAAGCAAGAGAAGAATGAATGCTCTTCCTTAGTTCAAGATAAATCAGGCCTAAGAGATATTATCATATTCCACTGCCTTTGTGGAAAGTCACTTTCCTGTTTAACAAACATTGCTGTGTAAGTGTACGTTCTGCTAATTAGCTCAACTGGGTGCTGAAGCCAGACATACATTCTTAAATTATCACTGGCAAAAGGTACTAGATTGACATCACTGGAAAACAAGCTCCTTTGTTTGTCCCTCGAAGAACAGGGAGTGGCTATGCCTCTTGCCTGCCTTATGCCATCTTGAAGGAATTTCTGCACCCTTACAGCTTTTGGCATGGCGGCTGCTGACTGTTCTAACAGGAGTGCCAATTAGTACCAACTGTGATGGTAATTTTTATATGTGGGCCTGGTCATGCTGCAAACAGCTGGGCCCAAAGAACTGTGATTTCACAGATTTTTCAGACATGAGGGAATATTTGTTTTCAGTATTTACGCAAGATTTGCTATTCTAGCAAAATGCTCTTGTATTCCATTCAGACACAGTATGCCATTCCGGAAGGCATCATCCTTGTGTGTTTCAGAAAATAAACTCAGCTAAGCATTATAATTGTGACAACAAGTTGGGCTATAAAGTCTGTTATGTCAAAGGGTATTTGTACACGACCCCTAAACTCTGCCGCAAATGGCTGCCAGCTCCGGAGCTTACAATTGTTTCCCCACCAGCTCCGGAGTTTGCAGGAAATTAAGTGCGACCATGCCCACCTAAGTGCGTCCCAGCGCACTTTTCATGTACCTGCTCTCAGAGGGTGAAAATCCCTAGATCCGGATGTAATCTGGTGAGTGCCGGGCTCTCCTCGCTTCTCTTTGGGTTTTTTTGCCTCCCACCCCTTTAAGAGAAGGAATCAGGATGACGACGGGCGGCTTCGGAGGTGAGCCTGCATTTTTTCTTCTCCTTTTTTCTCCCTCCCCTCACGCAGGCAGGAGCAAGGAAGTGCGGAGGGGTGGGGACACAGGAAGAGCAACGAACCCCCAAGATCTCTGGTCCGAATTTAAGTGGCCAGAGGATCTTAGGGGTCGAGTGAAAAGGCCCAAAGAGGAAGCAGAACCTAAACTCCCATATTCACAGAGGGAGCCTGTCCAAGGATTTTATTTTATTTTATTTTATTTTATTTTATTTTATTTTATTTTTGCAGCCTGAGGTGGAACTTAAAAATGGCTTCCCTCCTAGCATGGCTCAGTCTCAGGGAACTGCCAACACTGATTTGAATTCTCAGGGAAATTGTCATACTGCCTTGGTTCTTCATGCAGGGAGACTGATCCCAGTGCCAGTAGCACAGCTAGAGGGAGAGACCTGGATTTCTGTGTGAGAGGTGGCTTTAAGCCCAAGTGCTCCTCTCATTCATTCCCATCTTGGGACAAAGCTCACTAGCTCAACCTGAATCCCAAATGGCCGAAAGAGGCCAAACCCACCATCGCTGTCCCCAGTCCCTTCACTTTGTTCCTCGCTTTTTGAGGTGCTGCCATTGGGCCATTTGAAGCCAGATAGGAAATGCTGCAGCAGCAGGATGACTCTTCAGCCTTCTTGTTCCTCCAAGCCTGAATAAAACTTCCTGCTTCCAACCCTTCCCTGCATTACCATTGTGACATCATGGGGGTATGCCCCCCCCGGCCTCTGGGTTTTACAATAATGGGATACGGCTGATCTGGCAACCCCATCTTCTTCCATCCAAGTCAATGCAAATAATACTCAAAGCCACCCAAGTAATTATAGTAAGTGGCAGTAGCAACAATACAATAAAAAATCAAATCGTTTAGCAATTTGCTTCCCTCTCACAATAATCATCATCTCCTGCCCTAGACCACTTTTTCTCAATCATAGATAACCCAGGTGTTCTTAGACTTCAACTCCCAGAAATCCTGCCTAGCAGAGCTAGTGGTGAAAGTCTCTGGGAGTTGCAGTCCAAGATCACCTGGGTACCTAAAATTGGGAATGACTGCCCTAGACCACTGCCTTCTTATGCTTAATGGTAGGACCTGCTACCATGAAGGAAAGAGAGTAGCCTCTAGCTTGCTAGCTCAACCTGAATTCCAAATGGCTGAAAAAGGCCAAACCCACCATTGCTGTCCCCTGTCCCTTCCCTTTGTTCCTACTTTTTGAGGTGCTGACATTTGTAAATGTAAGAGAAAAAAATGATTATTTCAGTGTGCTTTCTTCTGCTTTTCCTTCTGTTTCCACATCTGTAGAAGTGGAAAAGTAGATATGAAAGAAACATTTACGAGCATGGGCAGGAACTGCATAGCCCACCAAGGGCTCCATGTGTGGCCCCCTCTTTCCCTGCCACTGTTCCTGAAAATGCGTTTTGACTATGAAATGGCCAAGTGGGACCCCAGAAGTCTCCAGAGGGTGTGATTCACAGGCTGAGGGGATGAGACGGAATCTCTTTTAGGCTCCCACATAGTCCGTCCTGCCAAACTGATATCACTTTCAGCTTTAATTGAAGGGGATGGTTTACTCCATGTGGCAAAAACACAACTGGGATGGGAAGTGCCCTCCCTGATCTTGAGGCACTGAATGAAGAAGGAGGAAGCATAGCACAAACAGTGGCTTGCTCTATATACAGGTAAGCTACAGCCATCCTCAAATGGATGTCCTGCATGTGTTGCACCTCAGTGTAAATGAGAGAGGGTGTTTCTGAGAGCCTTAGCACATGCAGAAGATGATGATGTTAGTAGGTAAATGGCTACAAATTCACACAAGCACTCCCAATGCAACACCTCCATGTCCATCACATCTACAACATGCATGTTGTTTCAGCCTGAGATAGGTTAATGTGGGACTTCTGGGGTTCCCGGTGGCTACAGGAGTGGGTTCTCTACTTATCAAAGAACAGCAGCTGGATTCCCTACCAACAGCTCACCTGTAGACTGGGGCATGGGCGGGGGGGGGGGGGCAGATGGCACCCTTGAGGTCACAGTTGTGGCCATAGAGAGATTTGAGATGGGTTTGCCAACACCAGGCAAGGTGCCAAGAGGCTTGGCAGCTTATGAACCCAGTCACAAGCCTGTTGCCAGGACCAAGGGCAAGGCACATCACTGGAGAAGCCCCATGGTCAGTCTCCGATGCTGCCCAGTAGAGATGGGCATGACTCAGGAAAAATGGTTTTTCGTTTTTCGTTTTTCATTTAGGGGTCCGTTTCGGCTCGTTTCCGTTTTCGTGAGCTAATTTTAAAAATTTTTCATTTTCATTTCGTTCCGTAACGAAAATGAAAAACGAAAACAAAAATGAAAATTTTTTCGTTTTCCCCCATTTTGTGCCAGTAAAAGCTTTTGCCATAACAAAAAATGAAAATTGGCTCAAAATTAGTCGTTTTCGTTCCATTTTGGAGCCAATTTTCATTTTTCGGTTCGTTGCGTAATGAAAACGAAAAATGAAAACGAAAACGAAAATTTTGCTAAGTCGTGCCCATCTCTACTGCCCAGCCCTTCAATCCTCTATAGGGATGATGCCAGCATGGAATTTGGCAGTGTCTCTCAGGTGGAGGACCACACCTATGAGCTGCCAGCTGCCAGTGGGGATTACAGGCGAGTGTCATCCACCTCCAACATCCTTGTTGTGGAGCTCTGTGTCTGGCCCTCCTGTAAGGGGTCCTGGACCTGGTAGAGGAGGCAGGCTGTTTCTCGTAGGAAGAAACTATACAGCATCATGGCCCCAAAGACTGAGGGAGGCAAGGGAAGTCTCTGGCACCCAGCATTTCCAGTTTTATGATAGTGGCCCTGTTGGTTCTCTAAAGCTCTGTGGCTCAATAAAGCAGCCTCTTCCAGCAACTACTTTCAGTGTTGCCATGGAAGAGGACTTGAGGGCCGCTCACAGGAAACAACACAGAGCCGAATATGGGTGAATTTCTCTCAGGTGCCTTAGTAATATATAAAGTGTCCATTCCGTACAGTAAAAGATTTAAGTTGCATGCTAGTCTTCATTTTATTTTTAGCTCTGCGGGATTTTTTTCCAGTGCTCTGCCTAGCGTTTATTTATTTTCAGTTTTCCATTCTGTGAGAGAGGCACTGACCCTACTTGGAAGAACATCTAGTTATTGAAACATAACTGCCATTGTAGACCTGTTCTGGCTTTGAAAAAAGACTCATATTCACTTTACTCAAAGCCAGAGTTCAATGAATAATTCCAAAAAAGCATTTAATAAACATTTGGCTTACTGAGTGGAGACTAGAACTAAAGGCCATGCCAAACAGAAACAACTTGGGTAAACTGACATACCACTGGAGGGTGTGACTCTCTCTCTCTCTTTCTCTCTGTGTGTCCAAAGAAGAAAGTTGTTTCCACTGCTCCTAAAAAGCACAGTTTGATTTGGTCAAGCTTATTTTTCTTGACAAGGTTGCATCCGAACAATGAAACAACAACATTTCTACAGATAATTTCTTATTGTAACAAGGACTGTCTGGATCAACACATGGATGTGTCTTTTATAGCACTGGCAACCGCACACGTAGTTTCATTTCTATTTATAATAAGATTATCTAACACAGACAGAGATGGCCAAATATACCACGGAGCGACTCAAACTTGCACCATTTCATTTAGCAGCTCTTAGACATAATTTCACTTTCAGGATCAGGTGGTGCACTGCCAGCCAGTCAGCCAGCAATATACTTTGGTGAAGAACTTGAGGAAGAAGCAGTGGACTTTGCCAGTCGGAGCTGCAACATCCTCCCTACCCCCAAATTGCCCATTCCCTTCAGATAAGTCCATGCAGCCCTCCAAGTCAACAAATCAGATGTTCCTTGGTATCAGTGTTGGCAACAGCAGAGACATTATCCAGTCTCCCATACCCACAGTTTAGGATGCCAGGCAGGTGCAGAACCTGAATATGACAGGGACTTCCTGGTGAGGGCCTCTTGGCTTGCAAGGACCACTTCTCTTTCTATCAGCTGGGAACTGGGAGGAAAGTAGGATAATGTGTGCTGATGTGCAAATAGGAAGCAACAACAAGCATCAACTACTATGATGTAGAACGAGAGAGAGAGAGAGAGAGAGAGAGAGAGAGAGAGAGAGAAATAAACTGTATGTGACATTTCTAGAAGACCGCTAACCTAGCAACCCTTAATTTATGCATTAAAATATGGCTAACAGTTTGGATCCAGCCTAATGTGGCCTACAGGATTATTCCGACAGGGGGAACACCTACCTTAAACAATGCATGATCTGTTCTATGTACCAATAATTCTCTATTTCTTGCTCCATGTTTTTTTAAAAAAAATCCAAGAACAAGAGCAAGCATGACATGTTATCCTTGATGAAAGAGAATCCTAAAAATTAGAAACCTATACAGAGCAAGTTGTTTACTGCCTTGAGTTGAGAACACTTTAAAGCAATGTTTGCAATAATGAGCCATCTTTAGCCTGTGTGTTGGCAAGCTATGATAGAATAAACTGAATATGACGCTGGTAAATTTTGTGTTCTTAGCAAGGAGTCTGGAGGGTCTACATTGCTAGCAATGATTTGCCCTCGGGGGGTTAGATACAGTAGAAAGCCTTGGAAATGCACACGTCACTTTTTTTTTTTTTTGCCTCTAAATCAAAGCAGTCTTTCCATGGTTCCCTTGTCCCACCAGCAACTTCTGGGTTTAAAAAAGAAAAAGGAATCCTTGCAAACCAGAGTGAAAATTGGCAGGCTCCATGAATTCTATCTTCCCCTAAGTCCCCATACTTTCCAAAAAGCCTCCCTCCCTAAACTTCCCCTCATTGTATTCATAGAAGATACAAGGTGTTGCCCCATTTACCAATCCCTTTGATTCTCCCACACTTTCTTCTTTCTCTGACATAGTGCCTTCTCCCCTCCATACCTTCCAGATATTCCCAATTCACCTGAGGAAGATTATCAAATGTTGTTATCATCAGAGTCTCTCACACCCACACAAGCCACACACAGAGAAGAAATTGGTAAACACTCCCTGGGGAGCAAGAAGGGATCAGCTCAACAGTTTCCAGAAGCAACTTCAAAGGTTTTACAAATGCAGACATTCTTCCCAGATGCTATGTATCAGCAATATATAATTGAATGAAAAATGTTAACTTCTTGTTTCTATAGACTAGTAGTTCTGGAGCTTGTGCAACTCGGGTGTTGTTGGACTCCCAGAAACCTTGGCCAGCATACCAGTAGTGAAGGCTTCTGGAAACTGCTGTCCAACAACATCTGGGTTATCCAAGGGTGGGAACCAATGCTCTAGACCAGTGGTGGCGAACACTCCAGATGTTTTGTACCGCAACTCCCACAGTCCTTTGTCACTGACAATCTAGGCTTGGAATTCTGGGAGTTGCGGTCCAAAACATCTGGAGTGCCAAAGGTTCACCACAACTGCTCTAGACAGTTATGTTATATGTGGGTTCCAAAGAACCCCTAAAATAATCTTGGGCTGATCTGAACAACTCAAATCTTTACACAAGCCAGCACTCTGTCCCATTCTATGTAGAAAAGCAGCTGGACTGACAACTGAATCTGTCTTCAACCTTGGCAATGCAAGAACATCCTTTATCCCTAACTTGGTTTCCCATGAATAGCTTTAGGAGTGAGTTATATTCCTCTGGTTCTAGTAATGCAAATCTGCTCTTTAGGAGGACGTTAAATTCATCAGAGAAGTTGTTGAAATTATATTTTGGCACTCTAATCTTTTAGTGTTCTTTTTCAGCTTTAATGTTGGATATTTATGGTTTCATGGTCACTACCGCAGTCTGTTTTGGTAGACAGAATATGAGCAGCTCCATCTGATACTTCCAATCATGCAGTCTATTTGACATCTATATTCACCATCTGGTGGTTTCCACTTGTAAAGCCATCTGTTTGGTCACTTGAGGCATGTATATGCAATAAACAAATGACTGGCTTTGTAAACCTCCATGAGTCATTCTCCTGCTTCATTGCTGTGTCCTATGCCAAATTTTCAAACATTTGGTTCTGCTTCGTTTCATATTTTCGTGTTCCGTCCACCTATGATTTTAAGCATGGCTTAATTTGGAATGTGATCAATTTCTTCTTCGATGCTTGCATAAAAGATTTCAATGTGATCTTCAGCTTTGTTAGTTGGTGTGTAGATTTGAATAATTTTTGACCCTATCTGCCTTTGCTACATCTAACCCCAATATTAGAGCTATTCCATTTTTTCTGGATTTGTTATTTCCAGAATGGAATACTTTGCAGTTTTCTGAAAATTAGCCTATTCCGGTCCACTTTAGTTCACTGGCATCAAGCACTGCAGTATTTATACATTCCATTTCTTGCTTTAAGATCTCTAGCTTGCCTTGATTCATACTTCTCATGTTCCATGTTCCAACTGTACGTATTGTGCAGCACTAGACCTACCTTTCACTTCTGTATGTATCAGCCACTAGTTTTCCTTTTGGCTTTAATCTAGTTGTTTTGTTAGTGAAAGAGTTATTCAGACTTGTCCTTTGCTTTCCCCTAGTAGTCAATTAAGTGCTTTCCAACCTAAGAGTCTCATATTGTAGCACTATCTCTTGTTTCATTTTGGACTAGGTCATCATAGGGTTTCTTAATGAAGAAATTTCGGTACAGTGTGCATGTGTGTGTTGTGTGTGTTGTGTGTCACCCTTTGTGACCCCATGTCCATGGAGTTTTTTTGGCAGGAATACTGGAGTGGTTCCTACTCCAGGCACCTACAGTACCTGGTATTCCCTGGTGGTCTCCCATCCAAGTACTGACCAGGGCCGACCCTGCTTAGCTTCCAAAATCAGGCGAGATCGGATGTGCTTAGGGCATCTAGGCAGCTCTTTCAGTAACAGTAGTTGTTTACTATTGCCAGCTACTGCACAGGACTATCAAAAGTCAGCAGAAGTGTCCTCATTTACAGTGTTACCTACAGCTACTGCTATGGCTCAGCAGCTGCCTTGAAGAGGGTTGATACATCATAGTTTGACATCTCTGATGTACATATTACCATCAAGTAATTACTTTTGATTAAATTATAGGGCTATAATTTGATCTGTAGTTGATGGTAATATTTTTCTACATGCCATAAAAAAGGCTTAGTTGTTCATTCCTGCATACTAGCTGTTCTTAATAGTACAGCAGCAGGTCAGCTCATGTTTTCCTTTCTTTCTAGCCAACTGGAAATTTGACACATCTGTGTGTTCAAATCCTGGTTTCTGTGACTCAGCTTTCTCATATCCGCCTCTCCCGTTCATCTAATCCCAGAGCTATCTCCTCATTTTTCTGTTAGGCTCCATGCAACAAACTGAAAATCAGTTTCTGTAATTGCAAAATTACGGAAAAGGTGGATAGGAACCTGTGACATAGCCCCCTCTCCCGCTGCCAATGTACACTGGAATCTAGAAAAACAGAAAATGGCATCTGCCCTTTCTCCATTCTGTAATGCAATTATGTCTAATTTTATTGCATTTCGAGGGAGATATACTTTGGATTGGCAACATCTTATTTATTAACAGAATTCTTCCTTAGTTGCTCCTTGGTTTATTTGTGGAGATTCTAAATATGTTTCAGGCTAAGAACAGAATGTCTCGTTTCTGTATCCATGACCTGTGAGTGCTCAGACTGCTTATTTCCCACAGTTAAAGCCTGGTGAGTGTTCGAGACACATCTCTGGACTAGACCAGCCCCTCAGGCCTGATTCAGTGAGACGGGGGAGAGGTGGTAAGAGGCAATGGAAGATGCTTAAATATCTCTGTGGGGGGAAAGAACATTTCAGAGATGAGAAGAACTTGATCTGTTAAAATCAGCATCCTGTTCTCCACCATGGTCAGCAAGATGGCATGAGCCAGGCATCAAGGCAAATAGGCCCTTCCTGCTCCTAGCAATGCTCCATCTCGCCTGACACAATGCATCCCTCTGTGCTGGGTTCTTGTGTGCTAAACATGCACAATTAAACAATATCCTCCCAAACACCTTTCTTTAATGGCTCAACATCAGATACATTTGTGGTAGAAACAGAAAGAGAGACAGAGACATCTGTGGACTTGATGTTGATTTCCTGCTTCAGCAGAGCATTGGACTCAGTGGCCTTTGGGGGTCCTGCCAACTCTACAGTCCTATGAAGATGCAGTTCCGTGCAAATATATAGAAGGGGGAGAATGTATATGAAACGCAGGTCTGTGTTTAAACAATAGCCAACCATACAATCAGATCTGCCAATTATTAATCATAATTAACATTTATGGGGTGCATTTTGAGTGATTATTACTACATATAAGTTGGGGACAGGAAACCTCCATGATATTTTCAACTACAAACCCCATAGTACTTTATTGCCAACCATGCTTGCTGTGCTGCCAGATGCCCTAAACACATCCCATCTTGCTTGATTTCAGAAGCTAAGTAGGGTCGGGCCTGGCTAGTACTTGGATGGGTGGCTACCAGGGAATACCAACTGCTGTAGGTGGCTGAAGTAGGAACTGGCAAGCCACTCCAGTATTCCTGCCAAAACATGGGATCACGAAGGGTCAGTCACAACTGTAATGACACAACACATACAACACACATGCTTGCTGTGGCTTTTGAAAGATGATATACCACCCATCTAGAGGGCCAAGGGTCCCTCCAAAGGTTACTAAGAAGAATCCTGAATGACATATTTGTTTAAAAGAATTGATGGGGGGGGGGGTTAAGTACCCACTTACTGCCTGATGATTCTCCCTTGAAACTGTGGGTTAGCCTTATTAAGTTCTGCCATCAGCTTCAGGAACCTCCAAGAAAAGTGGATCAATCAGAATCAGAGCATATTATTTCAAAAGCTAGCATATTATAATCATTACTGTTCCTTGAAACAAAAAAAAATCCATTGCCTCTTGCTCACTCATTTGTTAGTTATCTATTACTAGTGCTATTTTTAAATGGGAAAATTAAACACCATTTAGAAAAGCCCTCCAGATGACCCACCAGTAAAGTTTTGAGGCTAATGAACATACTGTTCTTATTGAACAAAAACCGTAGTCATACATGTTTCTTTCAAAGTAACACTGTTGATATTAATTCTGACAAGTAACATGTTAAAAGTTTATAAGGAAAAAAATCAGCTATAAATGTTACTTTCAAGCTATGGGATAAATCGAGGCAGGGATAATAATCATTCTATGCTATCAAGAGATGCCACACCAGCAATTAGCTACTGGCACTCGGTGATGCTAGTGTCCAAAGGAGATCTGGGCAGTATAGTGAAACCTTCAGCAGAAGACTTGAGAAAAGAATGCCCAGTGCCCGTGTGGTCTATTGAAGCACACCACAAGCAAGTACTAGGGGTCTCTCAAGAGCAAGATGTTGATAAGGTTGACCAGGAAGAGGAAGACTGTAAGTGGCAAGCTTGTGGTGATACTCTGAGAGGGAACCATGAAAAAGGTTAACTTTCCAGGGGTGGGGGCATAGGGACACATGGAGGACACATGACAAGTTCTCTGGAGGGAGGAAGCAAAAGGAGAAACAAAAGATCAGTGTGAATCTGAAAGTCACCAGGAAGTGAGCAAAATCAGGAGCCAAGCCAGTATGAGTTATTTTACAGCCTGAAGCAAATCACCATGTGGTCTTTCCCACCATCCAACATAAAGTACAGTGTGTAATACCCAAAGCCAGTTAAATTATTCTGGCAGGGGAGGAAAAATATCTCTCATACATCTCTCGCCTCTCTCGTGGTAAAAACGCATGGCCAAAATCCTACTGATACCCATAGGACTTGCAACAGCTAATTACAGCCAACTGATAAGAATTCTGGGATGTGTCTCAGTTACATGCCTGGTAATGAGCCCATCTGCACATCCAGGATGAAATCCAGCACCATGCCGATTAGCCACAGCGAGGCACACAAACTTTATTTATTTGAATATATATCTATATCTATATCTATA
>JAHTLZ010003526.1:53049123-53066265 GCA_023846285.1 Phrynocephalus versicolor
ATAGATAGATAGATAGATAGATAGATAGATAGATAGATAGATAGATATTTTACCCCACCTTTCTCCTTGGAAAAGGACCCAAGGTGTCTTAAAATAATAGGGACAATATGCAGTCTGGAACATTTAAGACATATTCAAGTTAATATAACAGTAGAGCTACAAAGAGCACAGAAAAAGAAAAGAAAAATCCATTATGAGGGGTGGAAAGTAAAATGGAAAACACTGGTTTTCTTATGAAATCAGCCAATGCAAGATATGGTAATCCACAAAAGGTTACATAGTAGGAAGTCCCTCATTCAGAGAAAGCTTGCCTGAAGAAGGTCTTTGCTTGCTTCCAGAAAGACATCAGAGACGGGACAGTCCTGGCACACAAATGCCAGTAGGATTCCAGCCACATATAAAGCCTTAGCCATCAAGAAAGCAAGCTGTAACAAACTAAAGGCATGCAGTCAGCTCCTGAAGATTGGGATCATGCTCAGCATATACTTTCTCCTACATTTCAAACAATATACAGACGTTTTGCCACATGTAACCTAAGTTCCTAGCTTACAATGAATAATTATGTGCAATTAAGACTCAGGGTTTGCTAAGGTTTGCTAAGCAGTCAGTACTCAGAAGTAGTTTGCCCTTCCCATCTTCTGGGGTAGGGGTGGGTCTCTAGGACCTTACAGCTTACCCAAAACCACACTTTTTCTCCTCACAAGACAGAATGAGGAATACTTAGTGGATGATAACCATTTCACATGATGCACAGAACAGCAATAAAGCAGCAAGACCGGCACCCCTTCACAAGTCAGTGATATTATTTTTATTTTCTGTCCTTCATCATTTTCGAGTGGGAAATTTCCGATCCACACTAAGAGCCTTCACGGGGCTGGGCTTTCCAGTCTCAGCAGAACATATGCCTGAGGCGAGTTCACGAATGACACCGAAGTACTCTTTAGCAGAATTTAGATGGACTCTTTCATTTTAAAGCATATCCACTACAACCACACCGCCACTCACCACCACACTGCCTATACGAATTCCACATAAACTACTTGCGCCTGCAGTGGAACGAAAAGGAAATCCAACACAAAGAGAGCTTTCAGCGAGTTATGCCTTAAGCTGGCAGTTAGCTATGGTGGAATCCCTGAGTCACTTGGAGCTGAACAAAATCTTCCGTTTGCCTTCATTTCAACTGATGTTGGTTAATCACAGAGTGTGTATATTTGTAACCTTCTCTCCAGGACACACACAAGGCTGTGGGCGGGGAGTGGGGGTCAGGGAGAGAAGTTATTCACTATAATCTCCATTTAGAATGAAATGCAGCTGCCTTGTTTTCTCTAATCCACACCAGTGGTGGTTAAGATTTAAGAAGAAAGAAGGAGGAACCACATTTTTGGGTGTATCTTCTTCCAAGTTCTTTCTTGAACCATTTTGTAGCACCCATTGGGGTAGATGGCCAAAGTCCACCCTATTTAGGATGTAATGCTGAGCAAGTTCTATCCACGTGTCCGTGCCTGCATCTGTGTGTGGAGACTGAAGGTAAAAATGATTTGCTTGTACTCCAGCCAAACAGCAACATGGATCAGAAAAGGCTGACAGAAAGTGAACACATTACAGAACCGTCCGGGACATCCTCTGTGGGATACCACTCTGTGAATGCAGAGGTCTGTTGGAATGGGAGTGCAGCGAGGGAGGGCTCCCTTCCAAGCCACAGCGGCTGGCTTGGGTCAGAGAAACCCTGGACTGTGCCAGGCACGCATAAAACTGGCACATTAGTCAGCAACAGTTCTCCGGGGTGAACTATTTTAATTGCTGTTAATAATTCATGTACACAAAATTGATGCAGGTAACCATTCGGCTGCCTACAGCTGCCATCCCCAACCCATTTATTATGAAAGAGTTCAAGACTGAAAGGAACTAAGAGATTCACTGTTTTCGGCTACTAGCTTCCCCTTTAATCAACGGTGTGTCTGTGTATTTCAAACTGCCTTCTTTATGACATTATTAGTAACTTGAAATAATCCCATGTATCTTAATGTTCAGTATGGAATATGCAATATAAATACAACTTTGCTATTTGGCTGTAGCATATTTGGCCCATAAACCATTTCCCCCTGCCTTACTAAACAAAAGTGCTTTCAACAGTGGTCTTTAGCGATTGAACAAGGAGTCCAAAGTCTATCATTTCTATTTCTTGAGTGCTATTTGTAACATTCTACTTTTTAAAAAATCAGGTTACAACATCACCAGAGAATGAGGTTATAATTAGGTTCTGTGGAGATGCAGTTCTGTCCACATGAATCTGAGAATAAATCCCATCAGACTTCCATTTGAGTAGACGTGTACAGGGCCACACAGAGCTCATCACATGGGAGGATCAGCTTGGTATATTCCCAGGCCTCCAATACTAAACCCTAATGAACAGTTTGGCCTCTCAGAAAAGAGCTTTTGGCTTGTTGTTGTTAGTTGCCATCAGGCTGCCTCTGACTGATGGCAACCTTATAAATGAAACCTTATAAATAAAAGATTTATAACTCTGAAATGTCCTGTCCTCAGAAGCCTTGCTCAGCTCTTGTAAACTCAAGGCTGTAGCTTTCCTCATCCTGACTATACAATTTTCCAATCAAGCTTAGTCACAAAAAATCTTTTCAAGATAAAAATGTTCTTAATTTGAGGTTTGGCACTGCCAAATCAGCTCTTGGCACTGAGAGCAGCTGTTTACGTGCGCTGACTGTTGGAACTTGCAACAGATAAATGCCTAGGATATGCCTCATACCTTAGCAGCTGTTTCTATGGGAACTAGACCCACGCCACTGATAATATTTGTAGAAATGAATGCTGTTGCTAGTGAATTGGGTTGTCTGTGAAGATTCTCAGTCACCGAGGTGAGGTTATCTGGAAGTTGACTCACGGCAACTGGACTTCTTTTTTTGTGAGATCGAAACGTTTCGCTACTCATCCAAGCAGCTTCGTCAGTCTGAGGAAAGTTAGTGCTGAGGCCTACAATTTATAGTTCACCTTTCCTGGTATTTACTTGTACTCTGACTGATGAAATGCGAAGCACAGAGGGGACTAGCACCTGACATACTATCCTGTTTCACCTTACTGTGCTCTCAGCAAGTTCAGTAGATCTATTGACAGAAATTGGGCTTACTTCCTTCCCTAGAGTTCAGTTTCACAACAGTAGGAGTGTCTCACAATGCTCTACTCTTCTAGTTTCAAATCTGGTGCTTGACCCAGATGGGGTGTTAATCGGAACCATATTACTAGTGGTTTTAGGTAAAATATCATTATTTGAAGGAATCGAGTCATAAAATCTAAACAGTAATAAAAAGCTTCCCTCTGTGTAGGAGGAAGGAAATTTGTACCCTCTCTGCTGTTTCCAGAGGAGTGTCCCAATGCACACAATGTTCCAGGCTCATCTCTTCACCATTAGAACTCTGAACTCTGAATCATACTAACCATGCAGCAGTTTAGAGACCCACCACAGGAACATCCAAATCATAGCTGGAATTCAGCGCTGTAAGGCAAGCGGATTTGTTTGAACAATTGCAAAGAATCTGGAAAATACTTTCCCCTTGATACACCTTAAGCTTTATCGTGTATGAATCACCAGTCCAGAGATGCTGTTTTCTACAGATATACAAAGCAGAACAAAGACCAGACCATATTTATACAAGGAACAAATGTGATCCTTGGCATTTTTCTTCCTTAACAGAGTGATGACCATATCTTCCAGAGTATCTTTTCTCTCAAATCAATCAGGCTGATTATTTGTCAGGAAGCAGCACAGAGCTTGGAAAGCCACTGGATATGTAAGCCAGGGAACTCTGGGAGTTATAATTCAGGGGAATGAGAATCACAGTCTTGGGGAAGAGACACTGGGAGCTCAGCTGCCCTCTGAATCTGTTGCAAGAGTTAATCTAACACTGGAGACAAGGCTTGTCTGCTGGGACCTCAGCTATTCTTGGTGGGGTTTATATGCCCCCCTGGGAGATCCTGGCACACTTGAAGGCACCACAGACTGTCCCCCCCCCCCCCGATATTCATCTGAATTCTGGCTCTCTGTAACTTAAGCCCATTATTATGTCTCCTGCATTCTGGGACGCACGAGAACAGATCCTGCCCCTCCCCCGTACTTGAAAAGTGAAATATCATATCTCCCGCTCAGTCTTCATTTCTCAAGGCTAAACATCCCCAGTTCTTTCCATCTTTCCTCGCAGGGATTGGTTTCCAGTCCCCCAATCATCCTTGTTGCTTTCCCCATAACTTGTTCCAGTTTGTTGGCCTCCTCCTTATAGTGTGGTGTAATTTTTAAAAGAGGAGGAGGGGGGTCTCAGCTGGCCATGGAAGCTACAATATTCCTCTTGAGGGTCTGCATCTGTCTGCAATTCTCATTGGGAACCATATGACCCGGTGAGAGCCCTGGCACATGCGAAGGGAGCCACAGACTGGAAGCAATTCTATACAGACCACATTATAAAATTTATGATGAAATCTGTATGATCCTGACCTGGCCTTTATTTCTTTCAATTCATTCATATTGTCTTTATGACCATGGCAAAAGGGAAAAAAATGAGTTGAAAATGGATGATCATAACCTTCTTAAAGTGTGTAATCCTGCCACTTTAAGTGTCCCAGAGACACTCTTCATAATTTACCTTAAAGCAAGCATGCCTTGCTTCCCAAAGCAAAGAAAACAAGGCAGCAGGGAACACAGTACAATAAGGAGCACTGCTATGGAACTAATGACAACTGCAAAGGGACTGTGTACCGGAAAGTCAAAATATAAATTCAGTGTATATGCTAATAGGATTATAGTAGCATTAACATTGGCTAGACAATAGGATCAAAAGGATAGCTTTATACTCCATTAGGAAGTACGGAGCACGTTTCAGTGTATTTCTCTCATGCCTCTGCCTTGCTTTCATTCATTTAACATTGTAGCTTTTGGTGTCTGAGGTCCTCCACAAGGAGCTGTTATAAAGAGAATGCCTGCAGAGCATTCTGCAGGGGCATCAGGTGCTGTGTAGTCCAGAAGACTTTTCCCCTCCATAAGTTTTGTTGAAAAGCAAATTCTTGGCTGTGAGCCCCACGGAAAGGCAGACAAAAGCCAAATTGGATGTGAACAAACTGAGATATTGTGAAACGGAATTCCTCTGGACAATTCATGGATGACAATTCCCAAGGCTTGAGTAATGCACAAGAGGAATCAAAATTGGGCACCATGTCTGCTAAGTCTGCTTCACCTTCTCTTCACGTGGCTGAACATCTGAGTTTATGGAAGTGAAGAAATAGACTTCCTCACTGTTGAAAACCCCCAGAAAGAAAAACTGTCATGAGAGTCAGTATGATTTGGTGGCTAGTGTGGGTGATGAGGACATGACAGACCCCGATTCACGCCCCTGGCAGAGCCATAAGATGCAGTGTGTGCCTTTTCAACCTAACCATAACCTTCTCTGAAAGTTGAGTCATGGCTACTGGACTTCTTTTTTGAGAGATAGAAACGTTTCACTGCTCATCCACACAGCTTCATGAAGTCCAGTAGCCATGACTCAACTTCCAGATAAACTCACCTGGATGACTGAGAATCTTCACATAACCATAACCTTGTATGTGCAAACTTGAGTTCATTGGGGGAACTCTCAGAGACAAAGATATGATCAACCAGATGTTTGGCTCCTTTTGACAATGATCACATGACATAACCACTGGAGCACATCAAGTTGTCTTAGCTGTTCCTATCCACGCCTTTTGTGGCCCCCATAAGGGGTTTCTTTCTTTCTTTTTCCTGGTGGAATACCTCTGGCTTGGTCCATTTCCACAGCATTGAATCACTGGATATGGACCAAAAGTGAGCCTTCCTCTGATTTGCCAATATCATGAAGTAGCTTAGAAAAGAGCTATTTCCCAATACTGATCAATTAAACACGTCCTACCCTCAGAACTGGACAAGGACTTGAGGAGGGGGGGAACGCTTCCAGGAGGAAACTTTTCCATTGTCTTATTTTTTTTTATATAGGGCCTTTAAAAAAAGCTACAAAGCACATATTTGCTGCCCTATAAACTTTAAAAAATTGTTCACTCCTTCAGACCCTCCACAGAGCCATGGACATGATTAATCAGCCAATTCTTGAAGTCTTATTAAGCCACTTCAGAAACAGGATATTCATAGTTTCAGTTATCTGCTATTGACTGCTGCCTTATCTATAATATACGAGGAGGAGAACCTTGTGAGCTTTATTCCACCTCCCTGAAAGTTTTATACAGGGTTTGCTATTATCTACAGCAGGGCTGTCCAACTGTGAACAGGCCGAAGCACTTTTTCCAGCCCAAAGTGCCCGAGGGCTACTACACTAAAACCTCTACTTGTAAATTTATCTGTTCCGAGCACATGCTCATAAGTTAAAAAAAAAAGTAAGTAGAGCAGTGGTTTCCCATAGGAATACATCAAAAATCAATTAATCCGTTCTGGAGAGAACCGATTTCAATGCATTCCGATGGGAAAGCTGACCATGCACATACTTCCCTTGCAGCCACTCGAGCCAGTGTGGGCAGGTGCAAGGGAGGCGTGTGCATGCTTGCGCAGATTGCCCCTTCTAAGGGGCAACCTACGTGACCATGCACATGCCTAACTTGCACCCAGCTTGAGCAGTGCAAGGGAGGTGTGTGCATGCTTGCAAGCAGCCTGGGCAAGCGGCGATGGCGGATCCACCGCCGCCACTTGCTTGGGCTGCTGGAAGCCTTTTTGAAAAAGGTGCAGTTTCCCTCCCAACCCACCTGGGGCCTGACTCAACTCCCCTACCCCTCCGGCCTCCTCCTCCTCCTCTTTTCCCCCTTCTCCCTTCCAGCCTCCTCGTTGCCACCACCACTGCCTCCTGCGGCTCTCACTCACCTCTGCCATGTTCGCCATGCAGCTGGGGCAGGCTGAGCCAGCAGTGGGGCATTCACATTACTATGGCAGTGCAAAGAGGAGTGAATGACTCAGAAGGGGAGCAGGAGGAGCGGTGGCGTTGAGTGGGTCACAGTCTATGTGAGGCAACCATGGGGGTGGGACGAGGAGAAGGAGGAAGAGGGAAGGGAAGGGAAGGGTGGGAGGAAGTAATTCTCCAGGAGGGGAAGAAGAGGGGAGATGTCACCACACAAAGGAGGTGGGCACAGCCACAATCCCAGCTCTCATTCTCCCCTCCCCTCCCCTCCCCTCCCTCTACTCCGCACCAGAGACTCAGCTGGTTACGAGACAGTGGTGCGCTGATCATCTTGCCAGTGGGAGGAGCAGGGGATTGCACCATGGCCCTTGAACTGCCCCACTTGGCTGACACAGTGGGCTAGCATACCCAGAACTTTGCAGGGACAGTGGTGGTAATTGGGGTGGGGGAGGGAGGAGTGGAGAACTTATCCCCTCACTTTTTTATTGATCGCTGGCGGGCTACTTTTGAATCCTCCGCGGTCTATCTGTTGTGCGGGGCTGATCTACAGTTTCAGGAATTCAGGATTGATGGATATGACAGACCTGTTGTATTGGCAAATAGACAGCAGAATGTTGCAGGCCAAATTCGGTCTTTTGAAGTCTACTTACTGTATATGGCATTTGGATATGAGGATTGCACCAGATAGCATACCTGACTTCTTAGCAACCCTATATAATCCAAGCCAAACCACATTAATTACCACATGTAGATAACTCCCAAATGAGTGGGTCTAAACCATTTTTAATTATGTCACTGAAATCAATGGAGTAAAGTAATTATGATTAAACATGTTTACAATATGAAAATGCTATTTGATTGCCTTCTTCAACTGAATAATATCCCATCATCTTTGGGACTTTTATGCCCTAGTTTCTCGATCAAAATGTCAAGCTGAAATGGATTTTGACTCTTGCTTTGTTTCAGTAGATTCCTTTTCTACTTGATTATTTTAACTGACAAGATAAAACCTACAAACCATAGGAGGGAAATCATGCAATCCTGAAATCAGGAGGGCCTATCTCAATTTGTTCTAGTTTGGTGGAGAAAAACTAGAATAAAGGTATGGATGAATTTCTTCTTTGACAGACAGTTAAATGGTTCAAAAGTTCCCTGTTGTGCAAATTGCTAATACTGTTTGCCAAACATTATCTCGAAATAGATTGTTTCCATTTAATGTATCAACACATGTCTAAATGCAGTAAACATTAGGGATTTGCCAAGGTGTCTACATTTCAGAACTAGCTTCTAACACATACTTGTTCAGAATTTGGGGTGGGGAGAGGAGAAAGAATGTCAGAAGAGCCCTGCTGAATAAGAGAAAGTTATTTGTCTACAAAGTTCAACGTAATGTTTCCCACAGAGGCCAAACAGATGATTAGGGAACAACCAACAGAAGAACATGAGGACAATAACTCCCGCCATTGTGTCCCAGTGGCTGATATTCAGAGACATGCCTGCCACAGATACTGGAAACAGTGCATATGCATCATGACTAATAACTTTAGTAGCCTTATCCTGCGTGAATAGGTCTTACCCCCTTTTAAAGTACAATCAATAAGCCTTATAGTAACATTAACAAAGCACTGTGTGAAGACATACTTTCTCTTGCCTCTTCTAAATTTCCTAGCCTTCAAGTTCAGCTGATAAATTCCAGATTCTAGAATGGTGAGGAAAATACTCTGTAGCATTGTCCATACCACAATAATGGTATGTTATAGAAACGGACACCACACAAACAGATGCCAGGGTACTGACTGGAGATTTAAAATGTGCTTTTAAAAGTGACGGCTTGTGATCTACAACAATTCCAAGATCCATTCTGCTTGTCGTGCTACTGAGCTAAGTAACCCCGATTTAACTATGCTTTTGGTCTCCTCCTCCAGGTGTAGAACTTTACACTTATTCCTTTTAACTGCCATTCTGTTGTTGTTTTTTAGCCCTGTCCTCAAGCCTATCAAGATCTTTTTGAATCTTGTTTCTCACTCCAGGGTATTGGCTAGTCCACCCAATTTTGTGTCATCTGCAAATTTGACTATTATCCCATGCACTTCTTCATCCAAGCCATTAACAAAAATGCTAAAAAGCAACAGCCCCAGGATAGAGCCTTGGGGTACTCCATTTGTTACTTCCTTCCGGTTTGAGAAGGATCACCTTGTAACAACTGATGTATCAATCTAACATCTAGTTAACATGATAATCAGAATGTTGTGGGGCACTTTGTCAAAAGCTTTGCTGAAGGCAAGATATATTACATCTACAGTATTCCCACCATCTATCACGGAAGTTATCTGATCAAAAAATAAGATAAGATTTGCTTGATTTGTTCTTTAAAAATCCATCCATGCTGTGTCCCAATGTTATTCTAATTGTTTTGCTTATTCTTCAACAATCATTCTTGATTGTAGTTCCCACTGAATTTGTATCTGTTTTCAAATACACCAGGTTAGGTTCTTGCAAGACAGAAGAAGAAGAAACAGAAACAGAAACCTAGAAGTTGCTTATTTCCTTGTTGATATTCAGCAATATGGTGGTCTAAAATAGCATTATATGACTTGTATATTTAAGAAGCTTGTTTCAGTCTGTATTTTTGGCCAGAGGAACATTTGACATTGGAGTCTTCAGATTAAAGGAATCTTTGCAGAAATGATTTACATATTCTGTAAAGATGTGTATTTTTCGGTAGAGATTCAATTCGGGTTCACCACAATACCAGTAAGTAACAAAGGAGGCAGCCATACTGAATTTCCCCATTTTCAGAAAAAAGTTTTCTGGGAAAAACAAAATCGTGGCTGCCTTTTCCCTCAATAAAAGTTCATACTAACTCAAAATATCTCCAAAACAATACAATAAATTGCCATGCCTTCAATCCAAAGCAATTAATTTCAAGGAGAGGATTCAGGAAATTGCAGGCAAATCAGCTTAACATCTGCTCTTAATAAATTACCTGGAAATATTATTCAGAATAGGCATCTGGTCTTATGCAAAATGACTCTGCTTTTTGTTGTTATGTAGTATGGATCTAAGTGAACAAAAGGTTAGCCATGCCTGTAATTGCAATCTATGAGAGTGCTTTCTCTAGTTTGCTTATGTTTCACATGGATTTTCTTTTCCTTAGCCTTAAGGAGTTGGTACAAGTGTAAGTGCAGGGCATAATGAGTGGTTTTCAAGAAGGAACATGAGATCCAGATATGTGATCAAACAGGATGCAGAAACAACCTATTGCCTGAAACATGCTTACATTAAAATTATTCAACAAGACCGTAGCTAACTGATCTGCAAGAGGCACAAGTCACTTTGGTGAAAGGTGTTGGCACTGTTGACTGGCAACTTGGAGCCAAAAATGCCATCAGTTCTCTAGCCAAAATGCCAAGGTTCTGAAGAAAGTACATTTCTCATGCCACGCCCTTCCTTTCCTGCAGAGGCACTGATCTTTCCACTAATTTCCTCACAAGCAGGTCATGCACTACTCATTTGGTTGCAGGCAGCTACTTGGTATCTAGGGCACATAACCTAAAAAGTGAAAATAAGTTTAAAATATAAATATATTCTTCCATACTAGAACAGAATAACTATTTTATATACTCTCAACTTTCTGACCATCGACACAAGGCTCTCAAGGGAAAAAATTGCTAACAGATTTTTAAAAATGACTTCAACTGACTGACTGACTGCATCTGAAATAGACTTATTTTTAACTGACCCTTTAAACCGGACTCTTCCCGGTACATTTCAGTTGTACCACCCAATCAACAGTCAGTCCTGCACTCAACATTCTATCATCCATCTGGTATTCATCATAACACTTCACCAAAGCATATACACTATCTGAGCATTTACAGCCATTCAACATGCAGTACAATCCTATTACTGTTATTTGTAAGTACCTACCTTTACAACTCTCTACAATGGCCAGAATTGCTATACCCCATGCTACTACTAATGTAGGCCAATGGCTCTTGGAAACTGATTTACTTTTTCATGCTATAAACATGTCTCCATTCAGTGCTTTGTCATTGGGGAAAGAATAGTGTTTCCGGCATTAAAACCACAGTTGATCATTTGGCAGTGGTTTTCTTGGTTTTCAATTTCATTTACATGCAGCTGAGAACTGGGATAACATTTTTGTTGCAAGTAACGCAATGGCTAAAAATATCTTTGAGATAAAATTTAATATAGGCAGGCCTTTAGTCTCAAAGGATATTCCACAAGTCCCAAAACGAATTTATAACATAAGCTTCCTCCCAAATATAAAACTTAGGGTGCAGCCCATGAGCAACTTGTTCTAATATCAATGCTGAGGGCTGGATCTAGCCAAACCCTGCCGGGCTCTTGCCAGCAAGCTATTCAGAATTCCAAAGGCATTTTATCCTTTTTGTCCTCGGATGGATTTGTATTTTACTTGAAAGAGATCTTTTCCCATTATCCTTTAAAAATGATACTTTAAAAAAAACCCACACTCATATTTAGTGCAACCCATCATCACCATACCTTGTTGGGGTTATGGTTCAGAAGACCTTCTCATACCTCATGTGCCCCAACATAGCCAGGAGACACCACAGCAGCTGGGAAGGGCCAAGAAAAGTTTGAGTCTTGCCTCCTCCAGGGAGAGACTTCTGCTCCTTCCTATGGAGCCTGTACTAGGACTGAATTTTGGAAAATTACTTTTGATGTGAAAACTTTTGAATTTTATGCTAGCAAACATACTCCTGTTGGGTCTGTGGCTACTTAGGAGGAGTAACTACTCTGAAAACCTGTTAAGTGTAACTACTCTGAAAACCTGTTAAGTGGGTAAAAACAGAGACCCTACTTTCATTGTTCCAAGAAATCCATTCAGAAATACTGTAGAAAAGGGAACCCTAAACAGAAGTCCTAAAAGTTGGCTTCTGCTCCAATTTTCTGCAAGTCGGCTCAGACATTATGAAGAAGTATGAGTCTGCCTGTCCCTAAGTAGAAGGAGGATGAGCAAGGATGTAACCTTTTAGGGAAGTCTCATGTAGAAAAGACAAGAGGAATAGTACACCTGAGCTGTCTATTTATTCTTCCAGTTTGTTTCAGGATGTGTTCAGCTACTGCTGATTTATCTGTTTTTAGTCTGCAGTGCCTTTCATGTTCTTTGATTCTGGTCTGGATGCTGTACTTTGTGGTCCCAATATATACCTGGCCACAACTACAAGGTATCTGGTATACTCCTGAAGTGGCGAGTGGGTTTCTTTTGTCCTGACTGTAGCATTTGTTGTATTTTTGTGGTGGGTCTAAATACTGTTTGTAGGTTGTGGTTTTTCAACATTTTGTCCATGCAGTCCGTGACTCCTTTTATGTATGGCAGAAATCCTTTGCTTGTTGGGGGCTGTTTTTCTTCTTCAGTTTGGTGTTGTCTTTTTTTATTTGATGGCTCTTTTGATTTCATTCCTGGAATAGCCATTTGCCTATAGGGCCCAATTCAGCTGGCTGAGTTCAGTGTTGAGGAATTTAGCTTCACAGTTTCGGTTTGCACAGTCTTCAAGAGTTTTGATTATGCCTCTTTTTGTCTTTTTTATTTATATAAAAATGGGTTAGGACACAGCTGTTTAAAAGAATCCTGAAGCAAGTAAATAAACAAATAAGCAAAAACAGTCACATACACATATGTCCATATAAAACTGTAAATATGGAAATATAATCTAGACAGTAGCTTAGAAGACAATTCTAGTGTACTGCAGTCCACTAAGGCTAATGCTAAATAAAGCTTCTTAATATTTAATGTGTCACAAAGTTCTGTCATTTGAAAGGTTTCAGATAAACATTTGCTAAATATTCTGAATGGCATTATAATAGTTAAAGATAAAATTAAGAACTGTAGAATATTGACAAATGAAATATGTTAAAGATGGCTGCATAATGTTCCTGGGTTCTATTATTAGAGTAGAGCTTTTACCTCCAAGATCAGAGCAATAATCTAGGTGGTTGTTTTATTTAAATAGAAGAATTTTAAAATGCATGTATATTTAAAAGAATTAATTATATGTAGAAGTTTTAAACAAAGTCCAACATCTTGTTCAAGGTCAAGTTAACTGCAATTATGATGGCAGCATAAGATACCTTTGTTTCATTTGTGCTTGTCAGATATTTCTGGACAAAATACATTTCAGCTTGACATTTTGCTTGAGAAACTAGGTCATAAAAGAAGTTGGAACAGTTTTTAAAACTTGTTTATTTAGTCTACCTTTTAAAAAATATTGGTCTAAGAATAATTAATATTTGGAGTTAGTTTCTAAATATAAAATTATTTTTTGCAGACATGGAGGATAATGCGTGTAAAATATTGTTTAATCCCAAGGCATTTGCATACTACAACTGGAGCCCAATATTAACACCCCATATATTTACTGAAAACTGTCAGCTGCAAAGTCAGCAGCTCAGCGGTTCAAATCCCGGGTGCCATGCAGCAGAGCGAGCTCCTGCTGATAACCCCAGGTCCTGCCAACATAGCTATTCAAAAGCATGGAAATGCAGGTAGATAAATAGGTACCGCCATAAAAAGCGGGAAGGTAAAACAGTGTTTCCTTGCAGCCATGCCAGCCACATGGCCATGGACTTGCACAACACTGGCTCTTTGGCTTGAATACGGAGATGAGCACCACCCCTAGAGTTGGACACGACTAGCACCATATATATGGTACAAAATAGAAAGGAGCTTTTCATGAAACATCTAAGTTCCATTCCTCAGTGTCTCCTTATTTTAACCCAGGAACATATTACTTCCAATTTTTAGAGGGTACACTGGCCCACCAGGACTTGCTCCCACCTTGGTTTTGTTTTGTTTTTTGTTTGTTTTTAGCACAAGAGTAAAAGAGACAGCAGCCACAAATCGGTGGCATGGACACAAGCAGAAAGGGGGCACAGGGGCTTTGTACAACCTGAACATTGCATTACATCTTCCTGTGCTTTAACCAGATCATGTCTCATGTAGTGGCATAATTCACAGCAGAGGTTTGTTCTCACAGTACATAAGAACATAAGAACATAAGAAGAGCCATGCTGGATCAGACCAAAGGCCCATCTAGTCCAGCTTCCTGTATCTCACAGTGGCCCGACCAAATGCCTCTGGGAGCGCACAAGACTAGATATCTGTCTCCTGCTACCACTCCCCTGCATCTGGCCCTTGAGGTACCCTGGTTTTAAGCCTGGGGATGATACATCTCCGTCATGGTTTGTAACCTGTGATGGACTTTTCCTCCAGGAATCTGTCCAATCCCCTTTTGAAGGCCTCCAGGCCAGATGCCATCACCACATCTTGTGGCAGGGAGTTCCACAGACTAACAACACACTTTGGGATAGCTTGTGTTTCAGTCACGAAGCTGCCATGGCCAACCTTTCTACTTGCAAGGCCTCTGAATGGCATTCCATGCAGGTCACAAGTTCTACCCTTGCATTTGATGGAAACAAATGTGCAATAAATTATTTCTCTGCAATAAATTGTTGCGGCTTGGAACACTTCTGCTCTGAGTATGCCGTTCTCCTTCTTAATTGATCCCAACAGTTAGTCAGTATTCATTGATTATTGATCACACCCAGCTTCACGGGCTGTTGTAGGTCACCCAATTAAGGTACCCCCTCCAAAAAAAATTAGAGGGTGTTATTTCTTGCAAATCTTTGAATGGCAGAGGCGAAATGAGACAGTTGATTTTACTTGTAATGGAACATCAAGCCAAATACAAAAGGAGTACACACTCTTGGCACAGTTTATAAAAACTTTATACACTTTCTTCTCAGCAACAGAGGATATTTGTTTAAAATCCCCAATTAGGAGGGAGCATTCAAACAATTGTCTAATATGGAAAGGTAGCCTATACTTCTGTCATCAGTTAGGATGGATACAAGTTAATGTTTAATGGCGCCAGTCGATGAATGTTACTGTCTAAGTCTGTCCAGGTGAACGTTGACCTGGCACATTTAGAAATGTACCTCTTACATTAAGTTCCCCTTCAGATGGTGCACTGTAAAGCAGGACATGTGGCCATTAGAGATGGGCACGAAACAAACAATTTTTCATTTCCATTTTTGTTTTTTTGTTTCGTTACACAACGAAATGACAAACGAAATTTGTCTCCAAAATGAAATGAAACGAACAGAAACACCAGAAATTTTGTCGTGCGTTTCATTTCTGTTACTGCAATACAGTGAACTGCTTTAAATGCTAAAAAAAAAATCACAAAAAATTAAAATAAATGGTAACGAAATGGTAATGAAACGAACGAAAATGAAAAAGATTTTTTTTGCAAAAAATTCTCAAAAAACGGAAACAAACCGAAACGGACTCTCCAAACGACAAACGACAAACGAAACGTCATTTTTTTTTTATTCATGCCCATCTCTAGTGGCCATCATACAATTGAGGCACTGTAGTTAAGAGAAGCTACTATTATATTGCTGTCACATCTTGGTGTCAAGAACCAATTCTTTAAAATGACCAATGACATTTCATTGTCCTAGCGCAAGTTTTTTCCATCTCCCAATCTGGCGAAGTTGCTTGGTGTTTTTTTATTTTTATTGACTGAGCATGGGTAGGGAAACATGGGCTTCTTGTGCCATTCTGATTGCTCCAGCATACAAAGAGCTGTGGAGTCACCATCAGCTGCTAATGACATTCGGATTTGACCAAGAAAGGCCTGTTTTCATCTGACAACATGTCTTACTGTTGTAGCTGTTCTGTGCCATTAAGTCACCACTGGCATATAGCAACCCTAAGAGGGCTTTCAATGTAAGTGAGATGCTTAAGGAATGGCTTTACCAATTCCACATCCCCAGTGAGTCTCCATGGCTGAGCAGGATTTCCAATACAGCCTCCTGAGTTCTAGTATCTCATTCTATCAACTGCATCACCATAGGCATCCACACTTTACCGCAAGTGACATGTCTTGGAACCTAAAGCAACTTGTGTGTGCGTGTTGTGTCGTTACAGTCATGACCGATTCTTTGTGACTCCATGTCCATGGAGTATTCTTGGTAGGAATACTGGAGTGGTTTGCCAGTTCCTACTCCAGGCGCCTACAGCACCTGGTATTCCCTGGTGGTCACCCATCCAACTACTAACCAGGCCCGACCCAACTTAGCTTCTAAAATCAGGCGAGATCAAATGTGCTTAGGTAGACCACTATGAAAAGTTGATTCAGCCAGCTAGAGGAAACCAGCTTACACATGACTCAGGACAGGAATTGGGAATGTGTGTCCCTCTGGATGTTGTTGCACCACTACTCCCATCATCTTTCACAACTAGTCGCCTTGGCCAGGCTGGCACATATGGAGGCCATACCTTCTCTCGTCATACCTTAGAATGGTCATGCTTCTCATAGCCAGCTGTCAAATGGAGCATGGAAGCCAGATAATACTAGAAATTTCTTGTCACTTCCCATGCTTAGTTGATATGGTTCCTACAGAATCAACTGTTTGAGCCCTAAAATCCTATCACGCATGACAGACAAAGCTATGGGCAGGGGGAAGTAGAGTTTTTTCCCTACCATATAATATGAAGGAGAGAAGCCTAGTAGGGCCTAATCAAACAGAATAGAGGATGCCCTGTCAGCATACCAACCTATTGTAGTCAGCCCATGCTGAATAGGCACCAGCATCAGATGTGTATCACAGTTACACAATGAAACTGCAGCAGCGGTCACAACAAAACTTCTTTGCAAACGTTAGATTTCCAGTTACGAGCAGGGACAATTTTGTGGGGTGGGGTGGGGAAATGAAGGCACAGCAGTGTCTATGGTAGTTTTAAGTAACTGCATAGGGGTAGCTTGCCCCCTTCTTGACTCAGTTAGGGTCATTCTAGAGAGAGAAGAGCATTTATGAAACAGCCTCCTTTTTCCCAGCTCAACAAAAGCTATACAAATATTCACTACTGTTTAATCTCAGGCCCTGCTACTGAAGTAACTATCGTACTTAGAAAGAGGAGTGAAGTTTTGAAACTTAGCTGCCTCCCTCTCCTTCTCTTCCCCACCGCCCACCATGGTTTTGTTCTTCTCACTTATTATTCCTCTATCACCAGCCCATATCAGGCCCAGTCTGAGACATTTCACTGCCTGGGGAAAGGATAAGATGGCGACCTTGCTCTCAGTTCCATGTATGGGCGCAAAGCTGCAAAGGAATATTTATTTATTCATTCATTCATTCATTCATTCATTCATTCATTCATTCATTCATT
>JAHTLZ010003526.1:53070504-53096266 GCA_023846285.1 Phrynocephalus versicolor
GTGTGTGTGTGTGTGTGTGTGTGTGTGTGTGTGTGTGTGTGTGTGTGAGAGAGAGAGAGAGAGAGAGAGAGAGAGAGAGAGAGTTTATGGATAGGTCCACTTCTTCAAATGTATTAAGTGAAAACAGTCAGTGAAATATAGAGATCATATGCAAGCTTTCAGAAGCAGTGGTTAAGGTTGTATCTCACACATTCAGCAATTTGTGACCTGTGTTTAGTGTTCAGTTCTTTTTAAGCCTAGTTTCTAAACATTCGCACAAGAGAATGAAAACAGAACATAAGGCAAGAGCCAAAACAGGAGGAAGGGTGTGTGTGCAATGCTATAAAGTGAGTGTACAAAAAAAAATCTGGTTCCTTGGGCAACTTTGTTTTTTGCTAAAGTCATTACTCGAACAATATATAATATGAACAACAATAGATGAACATAGCCAGTAAGCTAAAATGAGCTATTTGTTTCTTTGGAAGGATGCACAGATTGCCAAACAAAAAAATTTCCTGTTTTCAAACACCTCTAAAAAAAATGAGGAAAGTTGATTCCGATGGCAGCCCTAAGGAAATGTACAGATGTTGTTGAAGTTGTGGCATTTGCATCACAATCCATAAAACATTTGCTGTTTTCAACCCCATTGTTTCACATTATGGAGCCTTGCCATAAAGCAGTACAAAGGACATTCTGTCTGGGACCTCACGTATCACCTAAATGGGGCTTGATTTAAGCATATACAGTAAGTGTAGGTGTGTGTTTAGCTGTGTGTATGCATATAAAGTATGTACACATGTTTTAAAATAACTCTTATTATATAGAGCAGTGGTTCTCAACCTGTGGGTCCCCAGATATTCCTGGACTACAACTGCCAGAAGCCTCCACCACTCGCTGTGCTGGAAGGGGTTCCTGGGAAATGCAGTCCAGAAACATCTGGGGACCCACAGGCTGAGAACCACTGCTATAAAGTATGCAGTAAGTGACAAGGGTGGATACAAGTCACAGAGAAGAACCACTATTAAACAATTCTAAGAATATTAGTCACACTTAAATATATACTGTAATAACCAAAATAAAAGACATGAAGGAACACAAGAAAGGGGTAGTTTAACCCACAAAGACATTGCCTGAATTTTAGCTGTAAAATATTTTTGCAGGAATTTATTAATACTATACTATCAGTGGCAAGAACTTCCTGGATAGCTGAGTGGTTCAGATATCTGGCCAGGGAGCCAGAGTTTGGGAGTTTGATGTCCCACTGGGCAGTCCAGAAGAAGGGCCATCCCATGGAGCCTTAGGCAAACTGCACAGTCTCAAGGTGCCACCAGGAGAAGAGAATGATAAACCATTTCTGAGTATTCTCTACCTGGTAAACCCCGAAAAAAGGGTCACCATGAATCAGAATTGACTCCAGGGGACTTATGATTTATTACTTTTGCAAGAGCATTAACCAGTTACAAATACGAAAGTTATTATCAGAATTATCAGCAAGAATACAATAAAATTGCTAAGCAGTTTTATGTTATACAGTACGTTTTGTTACAGCTAATTAGTAGCTCCAATACACTGGTAAGGGCATGCCAAAAGCAGTTTTAATTGAGGGCCAAACTGAATCTGTCTCACAACTCTTTTGTTCTAGGGTAGGAGGAAAGGGAGGAGTAACTCATTTCAGTCATTGTGGAAATTACCATCAAATGTGCTGAAAAACACAACATTGAAGAAAATATGTAAAATAAAGCATTACGTTTTCTAATTCATTAAATTTTATTAAAAGCACTGTGCTCATAGTGCATAGACAGAGAATTGGAACGGCCATGCACATTACTTTATTCTAAGGAAATGGCACAGCTTCCTGTTCTGCCACATCTAAAATGTTCAGTATTAAAAAAGGGGGGTCTGAATAATTTATTTACCACATTGTTATTTTTTTTAAAAAAACTCCTGCAATATCAAAGGAAATATATGGGCACAGTTCTAAATGATTTATTCAGCTTGTGATGCTCATTGTTAACTTTTTTCCTTGGCTTCGCTTCCCAGGCCTCAGATGTGGAAACTCTCACAAATGCCAGAACGCAGGAAATATTCGTAAAATGTCTGTGAAGCAAGTGGGGGGTTGCTTCTGAATATATGGACATACTGTTTCAGTATGTTTCCGGTAACAAAAACAATACATTATAAGACGCCACAGATTGATCTCGATCTTCTTTGTTACTTGAGAGAAGGGGTAGTCTTAACCCCCATAGCCAATGGTAAGGGATTACAGAAGTTACAATCCCAGAACCACTAGAGCAGGGGTGATCAAACTTCAGCCCTCCAGATGTTTTGGAGCACAACTCCCAGAATTCAAAGCCTGTATTGCCAATGACAAAGGACTGTGGGAGTTTTGGTCCAAAACATCTGGAGGGCCAAAGTTTGGACACCACTGCACTAGAGGAACAAAAGTTACCAACCCCTGTGTTATTTATTTAACTTGTATGCCACCCACTACCCAAAGGTCTCTGGGCGGCTCACAATCAAAATAGACAATTAAAACATCAAAATTACAATAAAATAAGAACAATAAAAACATGTAAATATAATAAATACAATACATTAAAAACACAACACTAAAATTGCCATCAGGACCCACAATCATCAGTTTAAAAACTTCTGGAACAGGAAGTTTTTTACCTGGTGCCAAAATGTTATCAATGTCGGTACCAGGCAGGTCTCACTTGGGAGGGCATTCCATAGTCTGGGGGCAGTTGCTGGGAATGCCCTATACCTGCAAGCCATCCCTTTCACCTCCTTGAGGGATGGCTCTTTCAGGAGGGCTCCCTGACTAGATTTTAATTGCCGGGTAGACAAGTAAGAGAGAACATGGTCATAATATGCCAAGGAAAAGCAGGTCAGATATTATGGCCACTTGGCCAGGACTAGTTTATTTACAGAACTGAGGCCGAAATCCAGTTATTAGTTTTAACTAATAACTGTGGGGGGTGAGGTGGTACTTAACTGAAGGAGTGTGGATCAGCATGCTGAGGGGAAGCTGTAAATTAACCCTATAATTGGTAAAGCATGCCCTGCCAGACACATTCCTTGCATTAAGCACCCCAACACCTCCTTTGAAGCTTAATATCTCAGCCCCCAGAAACCCTAACTTTTCCAAATTTCAAAGGGTCCCCTAAAATCATTTGGGGAAGTCAAGCCTGCCATTTGCATGCCTGGGATCAGTAATTTTCCACTGAATTTTTTTCAAAAATTTGATACAAAATTACTGATCCCAGGAATGCAAATGGCAGGCTTAGCTTCCCTAAGCGATTTTTAGGAACCCCTTGAAATGTGGAAAGTTTTGAGTTTCAGAGAATGGAATTATTAAGCCCCAAAGGAGGTACAGGAGTGCTTAATGGAAGGAGTGTGTCCGGCATGCTTTAGCAATTATAGGGTTAATTTATAGCTTCCCCTCAGTGTGCAGATCCATGCTCCCTCAATTAAGTACCACCCGCAGCCCCTTTGGAGCTTAATAACTCCATTCTCTGAAACCCAAAACTTTTCAAATTTCAAGGGTTTACAGCGGAGAGCTTGAGAAAGCTCCCCTGCCATTTCCATGCTGCTAGATGCCTTGGATAAGTATTTTAAAATACTTTTAAATTACAAATGTTTTTTCCCTGTGGACAACCATTTGGAGTTGAATAACTTGCCCCCCCCGTACCCCAAACCTCTCCAAATTGGGGGTACTTCAAGTGGAGAGCTTGAGGAAGCCCCACTGTAATTTCCACCCTGCTAGCTGCCTGAAATCACTATTTTCAAGCACATAACGTTGCAATTACAAATGTTCTTTTCTAGGGGCACCCCCTTTGAAGTTGAATAACTCAGCCACCTCAACCCCACCAAATTTGGTGCCACTGGGGCCCAGGGGACCCGTTTTATAGAGTAATGAATTGGTTCATTACTGGTTCATTTTGTATGATCTTTTTTCTAATGAAATGAAACAAATCTCATTTTTTCCATTTTGTGGCCATCTCTAACACAGAGATTGAAAAGATGTTTTTCAAAAGTAATCAGTTACCTTCTGAGGTCTAAATACTGTAGTAGAAATTATGTTAGCATTCTAATTTTTAATTAGTAACTTTCTTTTTTTCTGTTACTTGTGAGACTAATTAGCTACTTAAAGTTACTTTTTAAATAAATGTCAGTATGCTATAAGCTGATGCCCTGTGCCTAGGGTATAAAACACACTTAAGCAGTGGGTTGCACAAAACACATAGCTATAAAAGTTAAATTATAATCATACCACAAAAGAGAGTCAAGGTATTTTTATTATGTCATCCTTATGTGTAATTTAGTTATGTCTGCAATTTTTTTTTAAAAGTCAATATATATGACTCATTATTAATGTGTAATTACCTCCCAGTGCAGCATTTGGTCAGGAAAAAGCAACATGAATGAATTGAAATCTTGGGGGATATATCGGGATTTTGCTGAATCAGGAAGGAGGAGATACTGCCTGTTGAGTTTTGGAAATCTGGTTTTGAAAAGGATTTTTATTAAATTTTATGGGGGGATTTTCTGACAAAACAATATATTTGCCAACTTGAAAAAAATAATCCTGAGTGTCCTTCGTTTTCACAAATCCAGATCCATTAATGTTTTTGTAATGCTAGGATCAACCCCATGTACAAAGACCGGAAGGATTAGTCAATAAAACCCAGCAGCTATGTTTTAGGAGACATGCATAAAACTACATGTCACATGCAAACACGTGTAACCGTGTCTTGGCAGGATTCTTTAAATAAAACATAGCCTCGGGGAAGGCAGATATTTAAACAAAAGGGCCATTTATCATTTCTTCCTGCCATTTCCAAGCACCCCTCTCTGTTCCTCAAATAGGCACACAGAGTTCCTAAGCCACTTTTGTCTTACTTCAATACAGAGAGGAAACAGAATGGATAGGAAAGCTAAGCATTTCCTGCCTTGTTATCTCCTTTATACATTCCCCCCATTCGAAATGAGGCTGTTCTTTTTTAAGGGAAGAGTCCCTTACACCCATGATGAAGCACAGCATAAACGAAGAGAGGAAACCAACCACCCAGAATTCCACAGGCAGCTTTCCTGGGGCAAAATTATCTGCTTAGATGTATTAGTCCTACTCACAATCCACTTTGTAGACTATATCTCAGACACACACTCACACACATATAGGCCCATTTTTTGTTTGTGTACACTTCCATTTTTAAAAAAAACAACACTGAGAAATTTCCAGAGACTATATCAGATTCAGCATTCTCTGTCTGACTCTAGGCCTTTCTGTGACAGAAGCCTGGCACAACCAACCCTGCCCACTTTGGTGCCTGCAAAGAGGTTATATGAGGGCATTTGTCACCAATACATGTTTAGTTCAAAAGACACCACTAGCGTTCTTTGAAAGTGTTTCTTCAAAGAGGAGGGCAAGCCAATTAATTTATGTAATACACCGTAGGATATCCACCTATTGAATCAACCGGGTGTTGCTGGATAAAATAACATACCCATGTACCTAAAATGTTGTGGTTGTCTCCTGAAGTCATCTGACATGTCAGGAAATGTTGAAGTATGCTCATCATATGTATGAAAAGGCCCACTGGAATGAAGGATGGATTATACCAACTGAGTGATTGGAGGATCAAGAATGCCTGGCCCATTTGGTACACTCCAGATGTATTGTTTAACAAAGTGGCTCCCAAACTATTAAGAGTCACAACTCTCTTTTCTAATAGCCAAGGAATCTGTAATCCCCTGGCACATTTGCATAAAGAGGCATTTTTACTTAAGTAAACTAATTCCTTTTGCTGAAGCCCAAGTTGCAAACCCAGCCCTTGGCTTCAGCAACTTGACCACAGCCTTGCTGCTTCTTGCTTTATCCAACACAGATGTGCTTGGCGAAAATAATCTTGCCATGAACTTTAAATCTAAGAATCATCTCCTACTAAACCACACCTTTTGCCATGTTTGGATTTTGGGTACTTGCTTTGAAGAAGTGGATGACTGTCCACCAACGCATACAATGGTTTCTTTTATTATTTTTTATTAGTGGCCCATAATGTTATCGCCTATAGTCAAGTCTTCCATTTAACTTTCACATCACACACTGAAAGATCAAGGAAGAACTTTTTTCAAATGACCCACAACACAAACACACACAAATTGCAACCCCAACCCCAACCCCAACCCCAGTTGGGAAATACTGGTCTAAATCATCTGGATGACACCAGGTTGGTGAAGGCTTATCTAGATCTTTGTGCAACTTTGGGTAGGCTTCCTAGCCCAACATTGTTTGGCTTTTTCTGAATCACTGAATCTCTATATTAATTTAGTTCTCAACACCAATTGGACCTTGACTTCATGACTGAATCACAACAAGAAACTATGCCATTATTAAGAACTCAGACATGAAACTGTTCTCCTGACCCCAATTTAAAAACCTCCAGAAATGAACAAAACCACAGGGTTACTTCAGTCTCTTCCCACTCCCCTAACTGCTGATGTGTTCAGATCCTCTTCCCTTTCACAGATCAACCAAATTGTTCAAATCCTACGCTGCATGCTTATATACATCAACAGAAGTTTCCAGATGTTCTTAGCTGAGAATTCTAGATTTTGGTGTACAATCAAATGAGTACTGTTGTTAGCTGCTCAGAGTGCTTTTTTAGGCCAGTTAGGCAGGATAAATGTCAAATATAATAAATATAATAAATTAATAATAATAATAATAATATAATTATATTTGTATAATAAATTTATGATACAAATGTAATAAAGAAGTGTCACTGCCAACAGCAAACCCAGTTCAAATACACATAGCCAAACCTGTAGCCATCAGCACCTACATGAACCACCAGTGACTTCACCATTTATGGATAGTCAGAGGTCCTAAATAGACATTGCATTGGCACTATACAAACTATACCTACCCATTCAGCATCCTGATTAATTGCACAGAGTACTGGGAATAACATTCGGCCATGAGACCTCCCACACTGCAGAGAATAGAAAACATGCAGGTACACAGGGATCTCCTCTGCTACATTGTCTTTATGACAAACTGACTATTAAAATAGACACTCACTCTGCCCAATTCGCACTTAAAAAAAATGTTTTTATTGGTGATCTTGCCCAGCGATCAGGTGGCTGATTAGTTGAATACAATGCATTGTCATTTGCTGCTGTTCTGTGGTATCAGATGCACTAGGGAAGCTTGTGGTTGGAGGTGCCTGGGCTGGACAGAAGCAATACGAGAAGAAACAGCCAGCTCTTACAAGTTGGCATGTAGCCAGCGGATCAGCCCACACTGAGGCCTCTTCCCCATTGCTTCCTCCATCTGTGTTCTTTCGAGGTACCTCATTACTTTCTGAAGAATATCTCCCACACTGTAGCCCTTACTGGTTGCTTTCTGAGCCAGACGAGGAAGTTCAGACAGCTCTCCTTCTCTGTCATTGAGGAATGTCAGGTTGGGCACATTGAAGTGAGAAGCCACCATCCACTGGAGGACAGCCTGGAGCTCCTTGTTCAAGGAGCCACTCTCACCATTCTGGTTAGTGACAATCACTCCGTTTGCACCCACTTGCCTCATAGTTGACCTTACTATTGAAGCTCTCCTTGGCCCTCCTAAATGTTGGGATGAGCCGTTGTGGTGCTTATGTGATGTGTCACCACTGGCTAGATTGGAGCTGTTTCCCCCAGTCTCTAAGAGGCACAACTTGGTCATAGACTTCACTAACTGGTCAATATCCAAAAGGTCCATAGGGTTCATGATATTGCCATGTGTCTCCCATGAACCCCCAGCTGGTTTTGCAACCGCCCTCATCTTCTGCTGTCTGCTGTCAGGAGGAGCAGCCTGCCGGGGGGGCCTATTTGTGCTGCTGGAATTGTCGTCTGCATTGCTAACCGCCTCACGCATTACTTTTTGGATCGTTGAGGTGAGGATGCTTGAAAGGTCTTCTTTTCTAGGTTCTTGTGACTGAGATTCTTGCCTTCCTCCTCGTCTGGAAGGGCTAAGATTAGGGAACCTGGCACCTATGGTTGCCCCTGCCCTCTCAAAATTCGAATCATGGCACTTATAGCCATGTGAAGGATCATTTGACTTGTTAATTCCACTTTGCTTGGCTTTGTCCAGTATCTGCTTCTGTATCTTCACTAATGCACTATCGATAATGTGTTTTGCACACTCATCCATTGAAATGAGCTGTTCTAGACCTCTGCTTCCTAAGGGGTGAGGCTCCTTTGGTCGGCTTCCTTTTTCTTTTCCATGGCTATGGCTATACATTTTTGCTGTTCTGAAAGCTGAGCTGTTCGGTGACCCTGCCAGACTCAAGGTGTTGTCTCCTCTTTCAGCTTTCTGTGCTCTTCTGCTGGTATCTAGTGTAAAGCATTTGTGTGGCTATATCGTTTCCATGGTGGCTGTGACATCACAAAGCAGTGATGTCACATCTAGCAGCCTGTGATTTGCTGGCCAGTGATTAGCTAGCAATGTTTTTCTCTTAAGTTTGTAATTGTGAAAACAGGATCCTTCCATTGTGACAGAAGTCTGGGGACATGGGTAATGTCCAGAAACTTAAACAACTCCTCAAAAGATGCAACTGTAGAGAAAATTCCCACATTTTGGAATGGGAAAACCGACTTTTGGGGATAAGGCACCCCACTTTTCTCTGGATGGAGAAAGAATGCCATTGTATAAGACGATAGTATTGTGTACAATTCTGGTCACCGCATCTCAAAAAAGACATAGTGGAACTGGAAAAGGTGAAAAAGAGAGCAGCTAAAATGATTACTGGGCTGGGGGATCTCCCTTGTGAGGAAAGGCTAAAACATTTGGGGCTCTTTAGTCTGGAAAAATGGGGAATATGATTGAGACTTACAAAATAATGCAGGGCATGAGTAAAATGGATCGAGGGACGCTCTTCTCCCTCTCACAAAATACCAGAACTAGGGGACATCCACTCAAATTGAGGGTTGGGAGAATGAGAACAGACAAAAGATTATTTTTTTTTTACCCAGCGTGTTGTTAGTCTGTGGAACTTCCTGCCAAGGGATGTGGTGATGGCATCTGGCCTGGATGCCTTCAAAAGGGGATTGGACAGATTCCTGGAGGAAAAGTCCATCACAGGTTACAAACCATGATGGAGATGTGTAATCTCCAGGGTTAAAAGCGGGGTACTTTAAGGGCCAGATGCAGGGAATAGTATCAGGAGACAGATATCTAGTCTCGTGCGGTCCCAGACGCATCTGGTGGGGCCACTATGAGATACAGGAAGCTAGACTAGATGGGCCATTGGCCTGATCCAGCATGGCTCTTCTTATGTTCTTATGTTCTTAAGAGAGACAGGAAGGGATATTTTTTTGACTGCCCAACCCACCCACTGCTCTCCCACCAGTTCCCTTCCTCTCTAGGAACCCAACTCAGTGCCTCTAACTCTTGATGAGAAGGTGAAGCAACTAGTAACCCATTAGCTTCATCACAGGCATATAGCTAGAAACCTCGGGTTTGCTGAAGCCTGGCAACCCTCCAGATAACACTTTGCAATCCTAATGCAGATCGCAACCTGTGATTTAGCTGAAAGACACAGGACTCTTCCAAGGATCCATACATCTGGTCCAGCTCCATGGCTTTCTGACTAGCTTCAGAATGTACTGATCAAGCGGTGGATGAATCTATATAAATCTGTTATCCCCTTTCTCCTTTGATCTGCACCTGACAGAGTGCTCTTTCCATACCATGATATTTCCCAAGCCAAGAACTCTAACGGCCATGCAGTACCAGCTACTGATGTTTTATTTTCCAGAGTTTTCTTTTCCTATGATGGTGGTTTAGGATCCAGCCACTGTAAATATGTTTTGAGCTATGGGAAATCTCTTAAAAAGCTAACAGGATTAGCACATTTTCGCTCTGAAAAGTTCTTTGAAAATGTTGCCAGTTTCACCAGGATCTTAAACTATAGGATAATAATTAATTCTACAAGCAAAACTCTAGTTCAATTGAATATAGTTATCATTGTTAACCATTTTAAAATATGATTTCAAATAGCATAGCATGAGGTTAAAGAGACATGTTTGCACTTTACCTCGGTAGGGCAAATTTAAAATAAAGCAAAACAGAGACACCGCTGAAATGTTCTTATGACTTTGCTGTTTGGGCAATACTGAGTTTGGAAGGATGTTTGGATTTGTGTTTCGTTCCCAGCAACAACACTCCACCCGAGATATTTTCCGAAACACGTATGTCTGGACCAAAGGTATTACTGATACCCCAGCATGAAGCAACTCTCCTTCTTTTCCTTAAGTTCTAGTCCCAGATGCCAAGAGACTGAAAAATTATTGACGTTTCAAGTGGCATTATTTCAAAGGCCGCCTCCTACAGAATGCACGGTTAAAACAATGGAAAATAAAAGTAAGTTGACAGGAAGCACCAGCGATGGGTAACTAATCAGAATGGCTATGTCTTGCATCCAGTATTAGAGGAAATATGTCTCTCAGAACTGCTTGCTAAGAAACCTATTATTGTATTTTTGCCCTGATATATTCAGAATCAAGACGGTGATGTTGTTTTCATGCACTTCCCGTGGACATCTGCTTGTGACCATGGAAACAGAATCCCAGGTAAGAAAGACAGAGCCATCTCTAGACATTTTGATAGCTGGTGCTTTGCTGTCTGCTTTGTGAAGTCCTGGTCATTTGAGATTGGCATACAAGGGCAAGGAAGAAAGGACAGGGTCTAGGGCTGTGGTCACACCAGCGTTCTCTGCGTATATAAATTTCATGCATTTTTTTCGGGTGGTCATGTGGTTTTTAATGTGCAGTTAGTGTCCTCTCTTCTGCATCATATTTTCATATTCTGTTTCCGTCTCTACCTGTCTACTTCACATTTCTCCATGGGAAGCTGTCGAAAAAGGGGGACAACTTATTTTACTCCATATTTTCTGTGTCCTGTCGTGGTTACAGAAGCAAATAAGTAAGCATTTCCGAGTGAAGTTTCTAAATCCAGCCCCTGGCAGTGGTTATTGAAACTTTGCTGAAACTGCTGTTCAAGGGGCGTGGTTGGCCAGGACTGGAATTCACTTCTCTTCATGGTTAGGACGCGATATTTTTATGCGCAGTTGGCCTGTTGCGTTACGAATCACACTTGGGTGAAGGGAAACTATGGAGAAAATGCAGGTATGACCACGGCTAAGTGCAAAACATATTGGTTCCACTCTGAGACTGCCTGTTTTGTGTTTCCTTTTGTCTGGAGAGGAGTCACTGCGGAGCGGTATACACTGCTGGGACATGCAGATCTTGAACCTTGGAACAGCACATTTTGTGCCCCCTAAATTTTTACACCCTGGGTCGGATTTGGTTACCTGTTCCTAATTATAGTTTTGAAAACTGGCCTTCAATCTGATCTCGCGGGGCTTTTTTCTGTTCTCATACAGCCTCCAGGAACCAGAAGCTATAAATTCACATAAAGGAAGAAAAGGAGTCAAGGTATTCAAATAGACTTCTGATGTTTTCAGCAAAAAATCTTAGTCTTTGGTGAAAAAAACAAAAGGCTGATGACAGAGATAAAAAATGATCATGTAACTGGACTTTCATTTTTATTCAATTCCAGTTGACTGGGCTCATGTTAAATCTGAACTGTCCCCATCCCTCTCAACATGCTATAGAAATGTTAAAACAAAGTTAGAAGGTCTGCCTCTATTTTGTTGGGTTTTTTTTAAAAAAAATCATTTTTTCTTTTTGTTATTCATCATACAAATATTGGTACATCATAAGATAAACCTTTAACAAATGTGCCTTTAACAAATATACTATCAACGAAACAAAACGAAATGAAATGTCATTTTTTCAATTCGTGCCCATCTCTAGTACAGAAGGATTTCCAAGGCATTATATAGATCATGGAACACAGTGAAGACAGTCATCATAAAGTGGAGAAAATAGGGCACAACAGTGACATTACCGAGAACTGAACATCTCTGCAAAATTGATGAAAAAGACTAGAAGAAAATTGGTCACGGAGGCTGCCAAGAGGCCTATAGCAACATTAAAGGAGCTGCAGGAATATCTGGCACGTCCTGGCTGTGTAGTTCATGTGACAACAATGTCCCATATTCTTCATATGTCTGGGCTATGGGGTAGAGTAGCAAGACGGAAGCCTTTTCTTACAAATAAAAACATCCAAGCCTGGCTAAATTTTGCAAAAGCACATCTGAAGTCTCCCAAAAGCATGTGGGAAAAAGTGTTATGGTCTGATGAAACTAAGGTTGAACTTTTCGGCCATAATTCCAAAAGGTATGTTTGGCACAAACACTGCACTGCACACCACCAAAAGAACACCATACCCACAGTGAACCATGGTGGTGGCAGTATCATGCTTTGGGGCTGTTTTTCTTCAGCTGGAACAGGGGCCTTAGTCAAGGAAGATGGAATTATGAACAGTTCCAAATGCCAGTCAATATTGAAACAAAATCTTCAGGCTCCAGCTAGAAAGCTGAACATGAGGAGGAACTTCATCTTACAGCATGACAACAACCCAAAGCACATCAAAATCAACAAAAGAATGGATTCACCAGAAGAAGGTTAATGTTTTGGAATGGCCCAGCCAGATCCCATACCTGTATCGGACTGAATATCTGTGGGGTGATCTGAAGAGGGCTGTGCACAGGAGATGCCCTTGCAATATCACAGATTTGGCACGTTGTTGCAAAGAAGAGTGGGCAAATATTGTCAAGTCAGGATGTGTCACTCTGATAGAGCCATACCCCAAAAGGCTGAGTGCTGTAATAAAATCAAAAGGTGCTTCAACAAAACTATTAGTTTAAGGGTATGCACTACAGATGGGTGTTTTGTTTAGGAAGGGAACTGGTTCCAAAATGAAACATGGCAGCACAGCTGGTGCTCAAAACCCAGTCCCACCCTCCAGAACAAAATCAACTACTGTCTTACCTTGCTGTAGTTCGCACTGGACGAAAATCCAACCAGGAAGCAGCCTCCTATGCATCATCTTTCCCTCTTCCTGGCACTGGCCAATCAGGAGCTGTGCAAGGACATGCATCATCCCACCTCCCTATTTGACTAGCCAGCATCAGGGAGAGGGAAAGATGAGGCATCTGTCAAAGTATTTTGCAATTTGTTCTGCCAGTGGAAGCAAATACCTATTGAACAATTACATAGACAGAAGCAGAAGCAAAGTCAGAGCTTACTTAAAAACATCAAACAGCTATATTACATATATACACAGATAAGTTACATGGAGACAAATCAACAGCATAACATCATTTCATCATACATGGCATACATAAGCAGTACATAGCATAGAGAGACGGGAATGGGTGCTTTACTCACAAAAGGCCCATTGAACACTTGAAGCCCATTCTTTTCACCTGCAGTCTAATAGAAAAATCCTTTAGACTGAATCACTGTGACTTTGCACATTTGCAGACTCCATCTTAGAAATCAATTACATACATACAGACCATTTATTTCTACACCTGTCTAATTCATAGTTTCACTAACTAATATCTGACAGCTTCCTGGTTCGATTTTTGCCCAGCACGAACTACAACAAGGTAAGACAGAGGTTGATTTTGTTCTGGAGGATGGGGCTGGGTTCCGAGCAGCAGCTATGCTAGCCAGAACTGTCAAGTGTCTCGTTTTAGCTGGGCACTACCAGTTTTCAAGCTTTGCCCCCCCCCCGTTGCCCCGGAACATATATTATCCAAGAAATGTTCCGGGACAGTGACGGTTGTCAGCAGTACAAGGGGAACGAGGTGGTATTTGTACACGACCCCTAAACTCCGCCGCAAATGGCTGCCAACTCCGGAGCTTACAATTGTTTCCCCACCAGCTCCGGAGTTTGCAGAAAATTAAGTGTGACCACGCCCACTGAAGCGCGTCCCAGCGCACTTTTCATGTACCTGCTCTCGGAGGGTGAAAATACCCAGATCCAGATGTAACCTAGAGTGCCGGGCTCTCCTCGCTTCTGTTTGTTGTTGTTTTTTGCCTCCTGCCCCTTTAAGAGAAGGAATCAGGACGATGATGACGGGGCTCCAGGCAGCTTCGGAGGTGAGCCTGCATTTTTTCTTCTCTTTTTTTCTCCCTCCCCTCTCGCAGACAGGAGCAAGGAAGTGCGGAGGGGTGGGGACGCAGGAAGAGCGACAAGCCCCCAAGATCTCTGGTCCGAATTTAAGTGGCCAGCGGATCTTAGGGGTCCTGTGAAAAGGCTGTTAGACTCCATTTCCCAGAAGCCTTCACCCCCATCTATGCTGGCCTGAGTTTCTCAGCATTACAGTCCTAGAACACCTGGGTTAGTCAAGGTTGGGAACCACTGGGCTACATGGACCAATTGTCTGACACAGTATTAGGCAGCTTTCTATATTCCCATGCAAAGTAACATTTGACATCCCTAGGCAAATACATGGAACTGGTTCCTCATAAGATTGTAAGCTGCAGCTCCTTGCAAATTCTTATTTATGACATGAAAGTCTTCTTGTGCTCCTAAATTTAGAAAACAAAACATGGTGATAAATGTGTATGAAATTACTGTTAGTGTCAGAAAACCCGTAATGCAGGCACTGATTACATTCTTGTACATTCCAACAAAGAACAGACTGAATTATATGCAAACATTTAAGATAACTCCAGATTTCATAGTACTGCACTGTCTCTCTCTCTCTACCACTTTTTAAAGCTTGTTTAAATTCTCTGTTAATATAAACCACTGCACAGCCCAAGTGAAGTTAGCAAGTCTGCTCAGATTTTTTTTCTCCCAGGACAGACAGGATTTGTAAAGTTTAGTATGAGAGCAAACAAGGACATCATGTTGCCTGGTTTTGCTTGTCCTGGTCTTGAAAACTGCAAGGAACAATCTGGCCAGAATGCAAGGAGATCCCAAAGGCTGACCTACTACCCTTCCAATGAACATCATTTTAAAAAAATCACAGGCACATATTTTCATTCTGTTGCCCTTGGATGATCAACAAATAAATGTACACACAATTTGCACCTGCATTACAAGATCTTTGAGACAATTGGCTTGCAGGAAGCAGTGAATGAAGTCTGACTGCTTTTTATTGTTTGTAGGGCTGTTGGTTTTTGTATACAGGAAGCAAGTTATTCATCTTACTGATGGTGAAAACTGCACACCAGATGGGTTATATCAATTCAAAGCCATCAAGAAAAAGAAACAAGGAAGGGCATTTTCAAAAAGGCAGGGAAATGAAGGAGGGGTTTCCATCAGATAGACTAATCAACCCAGCCAAGTAGTTTTGAAAAACTAGGGAACAGTGCAAGACATATCACATGTTTTGACCGTATGTATTGTACTATCGGAACCTTGGGAGATGTGGATTGGAAGAAAACTAGAATTGCTTAGCTGATCGTTACACCCTGAGTAAGAACATAAGAACATAAGAAGAGCCATGCTGGATCAGGCCAAAGGCCCATCTAGTCCAGCCCCACCCAATGTGTCTGGGAGGGCACAAGACTAGATATCTGTCTCCTGATACCACTCCCCTGCATCTGGCCATTGAAGTATCCTGGTTCTAAGCCTGGAGATTACACATCTCCATCATGGTTTGTAACCCGTGATGGACTTTTCTTCCAGGAATCTGTCAGGTTCAGCATTCCCCAGATACAGAATGGCATAAAATTTTTAAAAGCAGAGGGCTTAAACTAGCTATGGTAGCAATATTTCTTCTGGAAGACTTATTGGGTGGTTAGGTGGTTAGCAGCTAGATATGACAAAATTCAGTACCTAAAGTTGTTCCTCAGTGATAAGGAGGGATTTAACCACTTAATTTATGCATATATGTGTATCAATTAGCTGTTGGTCAACTGTTAAAAATCATGGAAGCCTTGTCCCTAAAATTACTGATGTCCCTACCCTAAATTATGGAAAAGTACTTATGTGCACAGAGCAGAACATGGTTGGAATATATTCAATAGATATTTGGTATTAGCCTCATTGCAGTTGCAACCCACTAGATCATTTGTATAACTGCTTGGTTTTTCGCCTATCATATGCAAATATTTACATACTCCGGAGCCTGCAGCTGAAGACCGTTCGCCAATACAGCATCTGGACTTTCCCCAGCAGGGAGGTAAGGCTATTTCTGGAACTGCAAAGTCTGCTGCTACATGCTTCACAGCCCCCAGATGCTGCCTCTCTTCACGCCCCCCTCCAAGGGGGCTTACCCTTTTCCGACATCCTGTTTATCTGGGGAAATTCAGCTTGAAAAGCTGGAGAGCTTATCAAGGTGTCTCGCTGCAGCAAACCGGAAACCAGAAGTCCTTTTACATGCTATTTCTGTTTCTCATGGCTAGACTCAACTGTCTGGGCCTGCTTTGAATGGTGCCACTGATGGACCTTGCTGGCATGCTATGACACTGGCAGCAGACCAAATGTGCCACATGCCAATGATGATCTTGTTGCCCACTCATTAGGAATTTAAGGGGGGACTCTCTTCTCTGATCCATCACCATCCCATGTTGATTTGTGGAATGTGAAAGGCAGGAGCCCTTTCAGGTGCAGGTGACCTTCTTTGCCCAACAACATTACTTTGGTTTCATCAAGAGCAAGGGAGTGTACATTCGCTAAGCAAAATGATCCTGCAGTAGGCAAGTGTCTAAAGCAAAGCTGACACACCTACACCCCAGACAGTTGATGCTCAACAATAATGCATTTCTCTGATGTTATATACTGGCATTTAAAGGCCATTTTTGGCCTCCAAAGTAGCTCACAAAACGTTTCAAAACATAATGCAAAACAAAAGAAATCAGAAAACAGCAACAATTATAGGCACAACCCAACAGAAAAAAGGAATAAATTATGCAAAGCCAGCTGAAATAAGACAATTTAAAAAAAATTATGGTGGGAAACAAACAGAATGTATGTTCTCAGGTTGTCAGACATAAATATTATACCAGTATTTCTCTATTCAGGTGATGCAAGCCTGAGAGAAGTTTTCACTGGATAATGTCCGCTAACAAGTAAGCCCAGTTATGCCGGAGGATGCAGCATTTGCACACACTTTTCTATCTTTCTAAACTTCATAACAGCATCAGAACCTAATCTCATTTATTGCACCAATGTTTGCAAAGTGAGACGATTTATTATAAGGACTCTAAATGTCAGAGGGACAAATTTCCTTTAAGTAACAAGGTGAGCGTCTTGCAAGGAAGGATGGTATAAGGTATTAAGTTATTTGAGAGATAGACTAATTATTAGTCACTAATGTGTCTGTCTTTCTCATTCCTTGCACAAAAGCTGACTCAACTATCAATTTGATCTTTCATTAACACTGATCACATTTTACACTTGAATGCAACAGATACACAAAAGGAGGCAGAGTCACAGGGCAGACCATGTGGCACATACTGTATCTGATTCTTCCTCTTGCCTGGCTACTACCTCCTGGCATCAGACACCTGAGGCAATTGCCTCATTCTGCCTAATGCTAGGGCCGGCCCTCCTTGAATATATAACTTTGTTATTGCTTTCAAAGAGCATAGTAACTATTAGTACCACACACAAATCAAAAGGTGTTTGCATAATACCTTTCTTCAAAAGAGGGTTGCTTCAACCAATATTTTGGTATCAAGGCTTACATAAATATCACTTAGACATGTTATATCTTGCTTCTGCCAGGAGATGGGAAATTAGATGAAGACACAAAGCCTGCTCAAATGATACACTCCCAATAGCCCGACTTTACAGAATGCACCACTCAGATGACTAGATTGAGTCCAAAAGTAGGAACTGTATGTGTGATTTTTCTTCTAGTAATGTAGAATCCCCTCTGCCCAAGTCCCCATCTTTTGACAACTTTTCTAAAGGAAATTCTTGTTTTTCTTACACAACATGTTCCTTGCAACTCTTGATAATACAGATAACTAACTTGATGATCACATGCTTGCTCCATACTTGGCAGAAACTCTGGCACCGAGAGAGCCCTCAAAATATTAGTCACAGGTCAAAATGTATTTCTTAAAGTCTGCAGATTTCTACACAGTTGAAGCCAGAATCCACCACTGTCATTGTCTTTTAAAGGGAAAGGGAGAATTTTAAGGTTTTAAATCCCGTTGTTAGCACAGGGAGCCCATTGTCGCAGCAGGTAGGGGCTCAGATAGAAATTTTGGAATGAGTTACACACATACACCCTGGTCAGAGGATAAACCACCACTGGTTTTTAACAGAGTAACTCCTAAACATCTTGGGACCTGCTTATCCAATGTACCATCTTCTAATTTATTAATTCCTATAGTCCTTCAGATAATCTGGTCTGGTGTGGTCCTCTTGATGATAAAACATGGTCTTGAAGCCTGCCCCCATCACCAGTTTTTAAGCAAGGCACTTAGTGTGATCACATCAATTATATGCAGCAGTCTTCTCCATTAATTTATGAGTGATAAGGAGGGATTCAACCACTTGATGTATGCATATGTATGTATCGATTAGCTGTTGGTTAACTGTTAAAGTCATGGAAGGCTTGCCCCTAAAAATAATGGTGTCCCTAACCTAAATTATGGAACGATATTTCTGTGCACAGAGCAGAACATGGTTAGAAGGCAGTATATTCAATAGATATCTTATATTAGAGTCATTGCCATTGCAACCTGCTGGATCATTTGACTAACAGCTTGGGGGTTTTTTTCCTATCATAGAATAATAGAATAGTGAAGCTGGAAGGTGATTATCAGGACATCAAGTCCAACCCCCAGCCTCCCACTCCATGCAGGAATACAAATCAAAAGATATCTGCCTGGTGGTGGATACAACATGGTATTTAAGTCTATCGCCCAGTTGTTAAGCAAGGCACTTAGTGTGCTGACATCCATTATATGCAGCAGTCTTCTCCATTATTTAATAAGTGCTGAAAACTTTATGTTCGTATTGAAAGCCCATTAAATCATAGAGATATTTCAGTTACAGTTCACAGCATCATACTCTTCCATATTTTATTTACATAGACACTAATAGATTTTCTATATTGTTTTTTGCACTGGCATAAAGCAGCTGGTTTAAATCTCACTAGCAAATGGCCACAAGTTCCAAGCTCAGAATAAGCATTTTCTGTTGCATGGCACATGACATGGCACCCAGGAGCAAATGCCTCTGCTAACTTCTTATCTTGTTGTGATATCAATGGAGAGTGAAAGCACCATAGGGTTTTTGGTCAGGACATTTTCTAATTTTTGAATATATTTTTTTACAATTCTTAGGTGTGGATGTCTGTAAATATAACTAATAGTAAAAATAAAAATGTATCTTCCAAATGTAAATAATTCTGGGGAAAACTCTCAGGGATCCATTTTCAATTGAATGGATCACATGAGCAAGTGAACTTCTGGGCAGACATTTGGAACTTGGCAGTGATGGTAAAGTAGACTGTCCTGGAATCAGTCAGGTCTTCCATTAGATCTCAGCTATGCTGAGAGAAGATGACTCTGGGAAGAGAAGGAGGTGCCCACCTCCAGTGGTGGAATGAGATCAAAGAAAGGCATGTCCACACTGTAAAGCTAAAGAGCTTTCAAACATTGTCAGCTATTTACAATTTCCTATGAAATAGCCCAAGGAGGAATCACAAAAAGTCCAGGCTATAGAAAGAAAGAAAGAAAGAAAGAAAGAAAGAAAGAAAGAAAGAAAGAAAGAAAGAAAGAAAGAAAGAAAGAAAGAAAGAAAGAAAGAAAGAAAGAAAGAAGAAAGAAAGAAAGAAATTCTCATTATAAAAAAATTCTAAAACCCTTTGCAGAATCAATGAAAAAACTGAGTCCTGGTGTAAATGTGGGGTGTAGATGTGCCAAACCCATGTGCTGTTCTCTTCTTCCCTTTGCAAAGTCTCATGAAACTCATAAATCAAAAGCAGAGTGTCATATAGCATTTCTCCCAGTGTCCCAGTCAAGTCTTTTCCCCAGTTTCAAATATGAAACCTGTTATTTCCTACTTGAAAACATCCTTAAGTATGTAGTCCCCTGCCCGACACACACACACACACACACACACACACATACCTCTTTACTGTTTTTTCATGTGAAACTGGATCTTACATTATAAAGATGGGCATTATTCATGTGTCTTTTGGCAATGGGCATACACTGGATGAGATGCAGAGGTGTCTGAAATGCTGAAGTAAATAAGCATTCAGGATCAACAAAGCTACAGCTGATAGATGAACCAGATAAGACATACAGTTATTAATTTGCTCCAAAGCAGCCACGGGTGGTAACTGAGGAAGGTAAAGGGAGAAATTATATTGGAAAGCAACTAGTTAATTCTTTTCCCTTCTACCTGGTTTCCCCCCTCATCTAGATCCCTTTTCTAAGCTGTGCTTTTGTATCCAGAGAGAGAGAGAGAGAGAGATGTTGGAGGAGAATGAGTACTATTAAGCAGCCCATTCCTTTAACTATTCCATTCAAATTTGCAGTTCATCTAAGGCAGGGGTGCCCAAACTTTTTGTAAGGAGGGCCAGATTTGGTGGCTGAGAATGTGTCCAGGGCCAGTTGCTCCCTGACCCTGCCCTCCCACTGCAAGCCCCACCCACTGACCACGCATGCACCCAATCTCACAAAGTTCCCGGCTATGCCAGGGGCAGCGGCCCGCCCGTGTGCCGCCCTGCACGGGTGCACCTAGCTTCACAAGGTTCCCGGTGGTGATGGTGGCAGCAGCCCGTGCATGCACCCAGCCCCACAAGCTTCCCAGCGGTGCTGGTCATGGTGGCCCGCCCCCTTGCCCGACCACCCCACAAGCTTCTGCTCACCGGCTGGCTGGCCCGCCCAGCCCCTCAAGCTTCCCGGCAGTGTCATTGTTGGCGGAAGATTAAAAAAAATGGGGCGAAGTTGGGGGAGGGAGGAGCGGGCCAGCTAGCCGTGGGCCACTCAGAATGGCCTGGGGGGGGCGGATTTGGCCCCCGGGCCGGACTTTGGGCAGGCCTGATCTAAGGCAGTGGTTCTTTGGACCCACATGGATAGATACATATATTGTCCAATATTGGATACTGTTTTTATCAGATGTGTTCAAATCAGCTTGAAGCAAATTGCTTATTATTATAAGTTTTAAAAAGGACCAAACTAAAGCTGTTGGTGTCCACACACTGCTGAGTAGACCACCCTGATTCCTAAGTATAGAATCGGCAATACTTTCAAATAAATTTGCTTTAATGACTTTAGAAACTTATAAAAAGATGCTTTGGCACAGAAAAATACAGCCCTTATTTTTAAAATGAGAACATTCTGGAAATCTGATTTTACTTCAGGAATGTACTTTGAAAACAAACAACCTACAAATTCCTGAGCCCTACCCTTTGGCTTACTACAAATGTTTCCCATCAGCTGAGTAGGACTTGAGGACCTGTAGCTGATATTTAAGTTCAAACATTCTTAATCCACATTTAATGAGGTAACTCTTATTACTAACCTATGGGGCTACTCGCATTATAGGCTGACTTGCAATTTGTGTGTTAATGATTTATTGCCTCGTTTTCCATACTCTCGTAACACTGTACATTGGGTGTATATTACCTCAGTAATACAATCATGGGATCCAGACCGCCTCCATGGACAGAGGGCGCTCTTCTACTCAAATCTTTGTCCATTCTCCTCTTTCAGAGAATGATGGAAATGCCGACATTTTGCTGCCTCAGATAGAGCAGCAAACAGTGCTACCTACCAAACCTGGGTCAAATTAACACCCAAAGCTTATTTTGAGGCAGAACATCCTACAAGCCTCTTTCTTCTCCTATACCAGTTGAAAGGAGGAATAAGTTCATGTTCTAGGGAGATTTGAACTAGAGACATGGTGCTGTTTTCAAGTGTCAGCTGTCCATTTTGCTAAATGTAAACGTCACGTAGCATTCCCAGGTTTAAGGATCAATGTCAGTTTATAATTGCAGCCATTTTTGTTTACACCTGCACTCCCTTAAACTGGCTGCCAGTCTCTGAGAACTGTTCACTGTGTGCTTTAAGATATGTATCTTACCTGATACTTTGCACATGCCCTGCAGGAAACAGTTGTGTAATTGCAGCAAACGCAGCTGCTGCTGCACAGTGTAAAGCTGCCCTTAGGTTGTTTTTGTACCTCAAATAAAATCATCAATTCCTTACATTTTATTGGTCACACTGGGAGCAAAGGGAGAAATAGGGAAATGATGTTCTCCTTGGAACCTGCAGGCCAATTTGTGCTCATTCTGTGTCGCTGTGCATATTGTAAGGCCATAGCTGGCACCAAAATAACTGTTCATATCCCTCTGCATGATCAACAACATTCATGCATCAGATTTGGCCACCCTGAACACTTGAGACTCTTTAAATGCAAATCCAGATTTTGAAATCACATCTATTAGGAATGGAAGAGGTTGCATTTTTGTTTGCATTACCTGCCCCATCTTGCCTTGCCACACCTCTGTAGTGGTGAATAGATACTTTGTATTCCCTTCCACTAGGTCAACTCAATGCAGGTTTGTGGGTATATCTATGTCACATTTCTATTATAACTCTTAGAAATATTCTGTCAAATATTCTGTTGGAGATATCCGTCCTATAAAAACAAAATGTAATCCTAAACCTTTCCACCAGTGGAGCACAATGAAAAATCCTTCTTATGTTCTAGGGAGATAGCTACTCTTTGTATATAAACTACTACAACAAACTGTGGCTTTGCACATTAAACAGGAACATCCTTTGGTTATGATCAAAGGGCAAATGAACAAACTTTATTGTGGCTATTTTTGTTTGGCATTTGACTGGCTGTGGCTTGCCCACTTTTTACCAGTAAGGAATTCAGAAATATAATCTACAGGTCAATTAAGGTTGTTCATTCCTGCATGTTTTTTTTTAAATCCAGTAACTTTCTCCACTTGTAAACTTAAGGATTTAGGAATGGGTGCCAGAATTCTCAGCTTATTTGCTTCAGAATAAATATTCTGACTCTATTTACAACCCACCCAAAAGCTACTGGCAAAGTAAACTTAATTAGGATGTAACTCTATCCAGTCCAGGATTTTGTCTTTAGATGTGGTTAACCTTGATGTACTAGAGGAAAAGAAATGACCAACATCATAGGTAATTTTACAGCTTGCTGTAATACATTGCTACATCATGAACACAGGAAACTGGTGCTTGCATCCACGTAATTCAATATATCTTCCTGAAACCACAAACTCCTTTTGAGTGTCTGTACTGGTCTTTAGGTTGCAAAAGTCCACATACTGTCAGGTTTAGTCTATTTTATCATATATTTTAGCGTTGGGTATGTAGCTTTGAAATACTTCTATAGTTCCAGCAGTGTGCAAACACTTTGGAAATTATATACTGTATTTGAAGACTAACACCTAGGTTACTTAACAGTATTCAGTAACGTGTAATTACTTTTAAGAGTTATTTTCCAAAAGACATATTAAAGCATTTTAATATGCATTCAGTACTTCAAAAAACTAAAGAAACAAAAACCCTCTGGTTAATGAATGTGGAATATTGTTCTTGTATACCCACAATTCAAAAAGACAGGAATAGGCCCAATATTGCTGCACAATATCATGCCTGCATTGCCAGCAGGAAAAAGGATGCCAAGCTTTACATAGCAAAGGGCAGCCTGAATGTTGACAACACCGATGTCAGCAGTCATGATGGTCTACAGAATACCCTCTTCTGGTCACTACTACTTTACTCACACTTGTTGAAAAACAGCCCTGATAATTGCTTCGTGCTTGGGTGAGAAGTGGCAAATTGTTGGGGGGGGGAGTCAGCTTCTGTGATTTCCCCTTGTGTAGTGTCCCTTTGTGAATGGTAGTGGTGCTTGGGTGACCCATGTTCAACACCTTGACAATTAGCGTGTGGAATGTCTCAGGGGTCCATGATTCCCCCCATACTACTTCACATATACATGAAAAACCTGAAGAAGGCTATCCAGAATTCTGTAGTCTGGTATCACTTGTGTGCTGATGATACCCAACTCCATCAGGTTTTAAAGATCTTCCAGGAGGCCCTTCTCTCAATTTCTCAGGAGTCAGTGTGTGGTCACCCAGTTCCCATCCCTCCCCAGTCAACTCCACCCTTGAGTCTACTGTGCTCTCTCTGACAGTTGAAATTCTACTTGTAAAAATAACCTTATGGTCATTGTGTTTTCTGTTTCATCAATTTAAGCAATTTGAACATTCAATTTGAAATCTCATGAGCATCAGTGGATGTTATCTTAGGGAAAGACACGGCTAAGGATCAGAGTCTTAAGGAGTGGTTTCAAAGAAAACCTTGGTGATAAAACAGCATCTGAGCTTAATCTCAGAGCCTTTTCACACGACCCCTAAGATCCACTGGCCACTTAAATTCGGACCAGAGATCTTAGGGGTTTGTCGCTCTTCCTGCCTTCCCACCCCCTCTGCACTCCTGGCTGCTGGCTGCTTGAGGGGAGGGAGAAAAAACAGGAAGAAAAGAGACCTGGCTCACCTCCGTTCTGCCTCTCGCTCTTGCTCCGGCAACATTCCAGTCTCTTAAGTAGCTCTTAAAGTGGCGGGAGCCAAAAAACAACAAACAGAAGCGAGGAGAGCCCCGCACTCACTATCGTTACACCACATCAAAGAATTTTCACCTCCAGAGAGCAGGTACTTGAAAGGTGCGCTGGGACGCGCTAAAGTGGGCGTGGTCGCACTTAATTTCCTGTAAACTCCGGAACTGGTGGGGAAACATTTTTAAGCTCCGGAGCTGGGAGCCATTTGCCCCGGAGTTTAGGGGTCGTGTATAAACGCCCTCAGTGACTGGATAGGAAGCATTGTGTGGTCCTTTGCCCTTCCTGCACCTGTATGCCTTAATTCCTTTCTGTTACTCCTTTCCCCTTCTTCTTTCTCATGGCCAAGATGCACTTTTTAAAAAAAGGAAAGGTGCATGAAATGAGACCGCCATAAAAGAGGGAGATGAATTGATCATAGAAGTTAAGATCCCATACAATGGAACGCACAGAGTTTGCTGGAACTCTGAGTAACTGCAAGACTTAATGGAAACTACAGCCTACCAGGTCTGAGCCATTGGATCACTTTTGGCTTCAGAGTTTAGCCCTAAAAGCAACCTGAGAAACAGTAGAACTAGTTCTGGAAAGCTGTACAGAATTGCAAGGAAAGCACTGAGTAAGCAAAGTGCTCCATACATCTGTGATGTGGCACTTTCCCCAGCTCTTTGATCTCAGTGTATTCCATTTCCCCCTTTTGTATTTAGAGATACACCTGCAACTTGAGAAACCCCACAGCATACACTTGATTGAGGCAGATTTTAGTCCATGTATGTATATTTTTTTCAGCCGTAACTCAACTGCAAATCTCTAAGGCAGTCTCTTCCAGCCTGGGGCTCTGAGTTGTAGTTTATTGTTTCAGGAGACTTACGGAGATCCCGTGAAGTGCTTTAACGCAGTCCCTGGCATTAGCACCTGGCTTCCTTGGAGAGCTTCCACCACCTTAGATAACTATCCCCCCTGCTAATGCTTGTCCTGAGCTGCAGTCAGAGTTTTGCTTTGTTTTCCAGACCTGGTTCTCAGAGCAGCACCAGGTAACTGGATCAAGCTGCCCATGTGTGTTTTGAGTGTTGTCACCAAACCTACATAATCCCAGTGGCAGGCAGGAGGGACCTAAAAACTCCTCAAACTGGAAGCCACCCCTGCTTGAACCCATCTACCGTACCTCCACCATATCTCCAGGCTAAAAGAGGGGCTTTAAAGCACAGGGAGAAAGGGGAGAGAACTGGCTTTTTATTTATCTTGGGTTTCCAATAATAATAATAATAATAATAATAATAATAATAATAATAATAATAA
>JAHTLZ010003526.1:53096276-53133520 GCA_023846285.1 Phrynocephalus versicolor
TAATAATAATAATAATAATAATAATAATAATAATAATAATAATAATAGCCATGCTATCTAGGTCAGTGATGGCGAACCTTTTAAAGACCGAGTGCCCAAACTGCAATTCAAAACCCACTATTTTTTTTTTTTTTTGCAAAGTTCCAATACAGTAATTTAACCTGAATACAGGTGGCTATGAAGGGGTGATGTCGGGTGCCCACCGAAAGGGCTCCGAGTGCCACCTTTGGCATCCATGCCATAGGTTTGCCATCACTCATCTAGGTGATTCCCTGGGAAAGTGTGTGTGTGTGTGCCTGTGTGTGTGTGCCTGTGCACACATGCACACACTATCAAATCAGTCCTGACTAATAGTGATTCTTCTCAGAGTTTTTCAGGTAGAGATTACTCAGAAGTGGCATACCATTGCCATCTGGGAGGATCCTGGGACTGTGCAGCTTCCCCAAGGCGACACAGGCTGGCTCTTCTGGGATGCACAAGGGGTAACCTGAACTCCCACTGAGCTATCCAGTCTGTTAGTAGGAGACATAACAGTCCCTCAAAAAATAACTCGTTAAATGTCTGATTTTATTTCTCATTTAGTTGGCAAAAGGAAATTGGAGGGTGGGGGAGAGAAAAGAAAATAAATCCAATGGGTGCCGTGGCCTGGCAGGGCTTGCCATCCGCTTCTCTTCTTAGACGAAGTTCGATGCTGGGTCCACCTGAGTTGGGGTCGGGCGAGGCCACGCGAAGCTAGACGGTGTGGAAATGAAGCGTGAGAAAAAAGTCTCGCCCGGGGAAAGAAACTTTGCCCCAAAAAAATGCGCGACCGGCTTTCGCCGCTGCTCCCTCCGAGCATGCGCGTCCTCCGGCCGGGCACGGCGGCTCTCTCTCTCTCCGCCACGGTGGGCCGCTCCTCCCGCTGCGTTCGTTGCCCAGCCTGGCGGCTGCTTCGGCTTGACTGCTCCCAGGGCGTGGCCGCCGGGGACTCGCCCGCTACCCCGGGCAGCAGCAGCAGCAGCAGCAGCACCCTCCTCACGGAGCGCCCTCGAGAGAAGTCTCCCGGTGGGTGGGCCGCCCGGGGCGGTAGTGGTGGAGGAGGAGGAGGAGGAGGAGGAGGAGGAGACCCTAGAGCAGTGGGAAGTGGGAAGTATCTCCCCCCGCCCCACCTCCGCCCCGGCCGCGGCCCCGGGATCGCGGCGGGAGGGACGCGGCGCGCCTGCCCGACCGACCGACCGGCCGGCCATGGGGCTGGAGGAGAAAGCGGACACCAGGATCTTCATGGACGAAGAAGGCTACGACCGGAGTCACAGCCCGGCTCTCTCCGATCTGGACAAAAGCTTGGAGAAAATCCCCAACAGGGACCCGCACGAGCTGAACACTCATCTGAAGGTGAGGGGAAAGCGGCTCCTTCCCCCGAGCACCGGCCTCCCTCCCTCTTTGCCAGCCATCCACGCGTTTCCATTCCTACCCAGCCCCCCCCCCCTTCACCTGTTCTTGCCGCGCGGCTGCCTGGCGTTCAAAAACGCTTGGTGTGTCTATTCCATGTAAGGCGATTTTCGGCTCTTGGGTCGCGCACACCCCCCCACACCCCGTCCCGTCCCGTCCCCTCCGTAGCTGGCTGAAGGATGCGGAGACGTGTAGTCCCATAAAAGCGAGCCTTCCCAAGTCTCGGTGCCATCTTTAGGCTAGAAGTTAACCACCCTGGTCATTTGGGATGCCACGGAGAGCCTCTTTTCCCCTCTTTATTTGGACGCGGTCTCTCTCTCTCTCTCTCTCTCTCTCTCTCTCTCTCTCTCTCTCTCTCTCTCTCTCTCTGTGTGTGTGTGTGTGTGTGTGTGTGTGTAGAACCTCTTGTGATCTAGGTCGGAGTCACTAGCATTTCCAGCATTTCCATTTTAAAAAAAAACTTTTTGATGCAGCATTTTTTTTTTGCTAACAAACAAACAAAAAGCCACCGTTTAGCCCCTATCCCTGGACTCCCTGCTCCCTCCGCTCCTTGCATAACTGGTGAATTATTTGCATTTCAGAAATAGAGGTTGTTGTGTTCCTAAAACCTGCCCTGTGTTTGGTTGCAGCTGGGGTTTGAGGATGTGATTGCAGAGCCTGCTTCAACCCACTCCTTCGACAAGGTTTGGATCTGCAGCCATGCTCTCTTTGAGCTCAGCAAATACCTGATCTACAAGCTTCTGACCCTTTTCCTTGCTATCCCCCTGGCCTTGGTTGCAGGGATTCTGTTTGCTGTGCTCAGCTGCCTGCACATCTGGTAAGACCTTTCCCCCTTTTCGATCTGCTCAGTTGTGAAATTTATCCACAGACAGTAAAGTGATAATACAGGCCTCTTTGGGTAATAAGTTGAGGCTGAGATTCCTTGCTTATGATTTCTGTAGCTTTCTTGCAGCCCAATCCTATTTCAGTTTGGATGGAGGCAGGGCCGGCACGTCCATTAAGGCGAACTAGGCAGTTGCCTAGGGCGCCAAAATAGACAGGGGGTGCCAAAATGGAGAGGGGGCGCCACCCCACCACCACCACCGCTGGCTAGCCTGCTGCCCCCCCACCGCCCCACCGCCACTGGCCACCGCCGTCCGTCCCCCACCACTGCCTGTCACCTCGCCCCCCGCCACTGCCCGTCGCCTCGCCCCCCCGCCTGCCCGCCTGCGCCCCCCCCGCCACTGCCACCGCCCTGCCGCCCCGCCCACCACCTAGGGTACAAGAAACCCTAGCGCCGGCCCTGGATGGAGGTAAGAAAACAACCTAGATGCCCTAAGCAGTTAAGCACATCCAATCTCACCTGATTTCGGAAGCTAAGCAGGGTCAGACCCGGTTAGTACTTGGATGGGCGACCACCAGGGAATGCCAGGTGCTGTAGGCACTGGAGTAGGAACTGGCAAACCACTCCAGTATTCCTGCCAAGAAAACTCAATGGACATGGAGTCACGAAGAGTCGGTCACGACTGTAACAACACAGCACACAAAACAAGGAAACAACAGCAGCAAAAGGAACTGGTACATCTGGTTGGATGCAAGGCCTACTGAGTTCCATGGGAGTTACTTTTTTTCACTTAAGTGAGCAGAAGAACGCAACCTCAATTTGCAGAGTACCTTTGCACCTTTCTTACAGACATAACATGTCATATTCTATATGTTGTGCGCCGTCAAGTTCAAACTGATGTATAGTAGCCCTAATGGTGTTTTCAAAGTAGGTGAGATGTTTAAGAAATGGCTTTACCAATTCTACACCACCAATGAGTTTCCATGGATGAGCGGACATTTGAGTGATAACCAGGGAGCATTGTTCCTGGAATCTGCTGGCTTTCAAGAGGAATCGGACCGGAGGCAGTCTGGGAAGTGTGTGGTGGTGGGGCTTTTCTAATCTCTGTGAGTTTGCCACCCTCTGGCAGAAGATTTACTGTGCATAATGGGTTGGCCCTCGTTTGCCATGCAAGCGAACTCCCGTGTTGCTTGCACATGTGTCAGGAGAGGGAGGGGCAAGGGAGTTTATTTGTATCAATGCCTTCTGTTGATGCCTGCTGTTGAAAGGCAGATACAGTGGTACCTTGTATAAAGGAATGAATTCATTCCAAATGAAATTATGTTAAGCAAATTTTCCTTTATACAAATTTCCCTTAGTAGGAATGTATTGAAAATGGAGCAATCTCATTTTTATGTTGTACGGATTTGCCCCATAGGCAAATTTCCCCTATCTCCAGAATTTTTTATGTTGTACAGATTTTATGTTATACAAACTGTTTGTTATACAAGAGTCCACTGTACTGGGACTGTGTTTTAGTGGCATGATGTTAGTAAACATTGTTACAAATTATCTCTTTGAGTAAGTGTCTGAATGTATGGTGACAGCATGCCATGAACACAAAACAGAAAACTTATGCACATTGGAGGTTTAAGTGAACTTATCCAAGGGGAATTTGAAGATGTCTGCCTCTTCAGTAATGAGAGTGCCTAATAAACTAGGAAGTGAAACAGGAAGTACTTACTAAGAAGAGGTCTCCTTTGGGGTGGAATTTTTAACTCGAGTTGTTTGCAATTGGGCCACTCATGTTAATCCTGCTCAGTTTACAGGATATGAGACAACTGGATCCAGCAAAGCCATTATGGACAAAAATTAAGTTGATTAGCCTAGTATGTCACATTAGACAGCCCATTGAACCAATGGCGATTTAGTGAGCCAACTCAGTAAGTTTAATGGGTTCAAATGGTGAAGTGAGTTACAACTAGAGTGGACCAATCGGAATCAACTGAACCTATAGAGGAGCTGGCTGACTAAATCCCCACTGATTTAGTGGGTCTTCCCTAGCACGATGCACTGGACTAGGCAACAGGATTCTAGCCAATAATTGCTGGAGAAAGCTGGCAACTGATAGCATCTGATGTGGCCATGGCTAAACTTCAAAATGTGGACATAACTTGTTAGAAATAAATAGTTTGGTGTATTAACTCATTGGACCACAATGGTATTGCTGTTTATAAAGGGGTCATATAAATTAACATGGGGTGCCAGGTGCATGTTGGTTGCATGTCTGGTCACATGCCTGACTGTGCCTCCAACATGTGCCTAAGCACTTTCTCACTTATATAATCTCTAGGCAGTTGACAATCAACATGCATCAACTACAGATAATATGATTATAAACGAGGATCCAGTGCTACCCCCTTGAGGAAATATATCATTTTATTGAATGATTATAAACATGGACCTGGGTGAAAATGTTGTGTTTAACCCAGCTCACATACTTGAAACTCTCAGAATGGGACGCAGGTTGGCTAGTTTTCACACCAGCAGCAAGATCAGTGGTTGCCATTGTCCAATATCTTTCTTTATGCTTGGAAGGTGAAGAGTTAGTAGGTGGCTGATCACAAGACAAAACTGAGCAAATGTTATTAAAAAACAAAACAGTGCAGGGATGGAGAAGTGCCTTCATATACAGGGGGCAAGGGAGGATTTGTTCAACAAAAACAAAACAAAACAGAAAATGGCATGTATGTATGTCCTACCTAACTTGTGCCTTTATCAAATTGAACAGAAAATACGTGGAGTGAAGCCAAGGAACTTAATAAGGTCCTAGCCAAACAGTGCAATCCAAACTGGCCAAGATGTCCAAAGGTCCAGCAGAGCTAACAGCAGGTCCACTGAAGTTGTGCTGAATTCAGACCCCTTCCAGTCTAAGGATGTTTGCAGTTTACTTAGGACTTCTCTCACCCTTACTTTTATTTTTACCAGCCTCTGTCTATGACCCTGGTATAGACAAGGTTTGGGTCTAGTAGAACTTAATTCTATGTTCACCTGAGAGCAGGCAGCAGAAGGCAATTTCTCTTTGTGCTGAATAATAGAGAAGGTATGTCTTTGAGTTAGGATTGAACTGTTATTTATTGGCAGAAAGGCTAGCCAAAGACTTTAACAGCAGGCGGTATTTTTCTGAGAGGGTTGAATCGCATAAGCGGCAAGAAATTCAGCATTTTTAAAAGGGGGGGGGGGGGAGGCTTATCTGCTGCAGCATGTAAAAATTACAAAGCAAGAGTTAACATGAAGACCTTTGCTACAAAGGAAGTAGAGGCAGTTTCCAGGAGCCCACCCTACCTGTGGCACAGCTTTATTCCTTGCCTTGAAGAGAGTTTTGTTTGTCTTTCTAAGAGCTTTGAGCCCAAATCTGGTTCACAGAAGAATTTTTCTATTTATCTGAACTCTTATTCAACTCCTTTTAAGTGGACTGTTCACACATAGCCACTTGAAAATCTAGCATAAAGAAACAGGCATGGGGTACATGGCTAGAATCAATTCTAAATCTGGTTTTAAATCAATGTTTCAAATCTCTATCCTAAATATCTTTATTCTACATTGCTTCTGGGATCCTGATGGGTCAAAAAGTGCTCCATAAAATACCTTAACTAAATAATAATTCTATAAGTGCTTTCATGTCATTTTGAGGCCTGAGAATATGCCAGAGCCTACAGAAGTATGGCCAGCTATCTCTTTAAAACTTTGCCTGATGTTTTGTGTTCAGGGGTGCAGAAGGGTAGCTACACTATCTTGAAGGGTGTCCAGAAGGCATGTTGATGCCTTCAAGACATAGTCAAATTGGCACACCTAGGAGCAGGCACTCCTTGGTTGTTTTGGCTTAATGCAAATTTCTGGAAAAACTAAATAAGACTTGCATCCATTGATTCTCCCCGCCCCACAGAAGGAAAACACGTTAGATCATTTAACGTTTTCACCATCTTGGCTTTTAGCCTTTAGGCTGCCCCCAAGGGAGGCATGCTTATCTGAAAACATGGAGGTGGACCTGTGGGGCTATTGTTCAGTTTTCCTGTGGAATCCCTTTGGTTAGGGAGCATGCAACAGCCTTTGCTTGTTTTGAGGGCAGGGTAGTGAATTCCACTCAAACACTCCCAATGTCCTTTGGGAAAGAGCCAAAGCAACACCAGTGGCGTAAGGACTGCTGGATTCCCCTCCACCCCCACTCAGTTTCCTCCAAGGGTGTAATCCTTGCCACAATATTTTGTTTTCTTCAGCTTAAAAGAAAATAGAGCACCTATTATTAACCTGCCTCAAAGCTTCATGTGTGGGTAGGTTGCATTCCCTTCTATGTGTAGAGGCATATTTTGGAAACCCTCCTTTAGGCAGCTTTGCTGGAGTGCCAACAGAGAGGAGTTTTACACTGTCCGCATGCCAAAAATTCACATAAGGACTTGACCTCACATTCTTTAAGCACCCAAGAGCTCTCTAGAACGGTGCTTGCCTACCCGTACTCCAGACTGAAGTGCAGAAAGCTTTGCCTTTCCGTGGCCTGAACTTTGCAAGGGTCCATCCTGACTCATCTTTGTCCAAATGGAAGGACAATTGCAGACTTAAAAAAAAAATCCAGATAACTGGGAGAGATACAATAACAATGTGAGGCAGTAGTTTAGTTTCAGGCCACTGTTACATTTAATTTACCTTGGACCTTTTCTTCCAGCAGGCTTAGTTACAGTGGTGGCCATAGTTACATTATCTGTGAGATACAAAACAACAATCTGAAACTGTGCCAGTACCAGCTACTACTTGAGTGAACTGTTTGCAGGCTTGTCAAGGGAAGGTTGACCCTCTGCATTCTTCTGGTGCTTCAATGGCTCTTTCTCTTTTGCTGCTGACTGTAGTTAAATGTTAAATACACTACATGTATGAATACCTGGGTATGCTTTTAAATGAAACCTTACAGGAAGGCTGGTTGTGTGAATGCAATATACTGACTCCCTATCAGTATCTCGAAATATGACAGATGCCAAATTCCGCCTGTTAATAGTGAGATATTAGAGTCTTGCCCCTATAATATAAAACAGGAATGTTGCCATTGAAGAGTTGCAGTTTTATTCTTTGAAGTAAAAAAGTGGGGAGCTCTCAGTTGTATCTGTTATTGATGAGCTATGACTCTCCTGTGTCTCTTTTAATCAAACTAGATACAAATAGTGATGATACACATCTGCTTGGTGTACAGCAGTGGTTCCCAACCTTAGATCCCCAGGTTTCTTGGACAACAACTCCCCAAAATTCTGGCAAGCAAAGTTTGTTATGAAGGCTTCTGGGAGTTTTAGTCCAAGAACATCTAGGTCAGGGGTGGCAAACCTTCAGCACTCCAGATGTTTTGGACCACAATTTCCACAGTCCTTAGACTCGCGGAATCATACAGTTGGAAGAGACCTCAAGGGCCATCCATACAGCCCTCTGCCATGCAGGAACCCCCATCATAATAATCCCGACTCATGGTCATCCAGCCTTAGCTTAAAAACCACCAAAGAAGGAGACGCAGAGACCCTCCGTGGCACCATATTCCACTGCCAGACAGTTCTAACCGTCTGGAAGTTCTTCTTAATGTTTAAATTGCATCTCTCTTCTTGTAGTTTGAAACCATTGCCCCAAGTCCTAGTCTCTGAAGCCATGGAAAACAAACCAGTCCACTCTTCAATATGACATCCTTTCAGATATTTAAACACAGCTATCATATACCCCTCCCAGCCTTCTTTTTGTAAAGCTAAACATTCCCAGCTCCCTAAGCCACTCCTCGTAAGACATTTCTTAATTTCATTGGCTTGGAATTCTGGGAGTTGTGGTCCAAGACATCTGGAGTGACTAAAGGTTCACCACCACTGATCTAGGAGACCCAGGTTGGGAACCAGTTGCAAAAAGCAATAGTAGGAAAGAAAATGAACAATAATACCAGTTTTCATTTCATAAAATGCATCAAGAAATGTAACTTATTTTATTTAAACCTTTTTCCTCCATCTCTTCTCTTTCCTAGGATTGTGGTACCTTTCATAAGGTCGTGTCTTATGGTGTTGCCTCCTATACAGGGCGTGTGGAAGAGCCTAACAGAGCTTTTTGTTACACCCGTATGCCGCAGCATAGCGAGGTGCTTTGCCTCAGTTGACATCCACCTGGTGCATGAATGAACATCTGGGATTCAACATGAGTCAAAATTCAGAACACGTGGAATTCAGCTTGGCTCCATTCTTGGCTGATGTTAAACCTCCTTGTTGAAATAGCATGGAGACATTTAAGGATTCGTTCCAATGCTACTACTGTTTAAAACAGCTGACTTTGGGGGGTTTTGCTTTCTTCGGTTGGGTTGCACATTTTTCTGTGGGGTGGGAGTGGAGGTTTATTTTGAGGTTGGGAAATACCCTGTTTTCTAAAAGTAGAAGAGTGGGCTACATCTAGCAATGCTTCATTAAACGGTACCGTCAGCGTCTAACATAGATATTCTATCAATGTTCAGTATCATCTTTGCCTGCCTGAAGAAGGAGACAGATATTGCTGGATTTCTTTCCAAGGTATGCTAGTGATAGCTATTGAGCAGGTTACTTCTTGGATTCTTTTGCCCACGTTCCGCAGCTGGCAGAATTATGAATGTATCCAGAATGTACTTTGTCACTCCTGGAAACTTCCTTTGTCTTAATCATACCAGTTAACTCTTCCAGGTACCTAAGCAACTAGTCCTCTCTAGAATTTGTCAAGACCTTGCATAACCCACCACAGACCTTATGCCTTCGCACCTGCAGCTTCTCAAATCTAATGGTTTCTGTTGAAGCGGGACCACTAACTAGAACACCAGGCTAAGTTCACAGATAGCCATAGCTTTGTCCCCTTAGTCAGTACTAGGAACTGAGGACTTGACTCAAAAGCTGGCATTTGAACTGGAGCCTTGTCAGCAGCCCAAAAGGCAAGGGCAGAAATCCAAGACCAGCTTCAGACTGCCTGCCTGTTACAGGAACCAAAGTTGCTTCTCTGTTTTTCTCTTTGGTGCTTCAATGTGGAAACTACACACATACATTCCTGAGTAGCATATTAGACTAGATTCTAGCCTCAGCTCATGGAGTCCCACTTCAGAATCCCTGACAACATGGAGTTCAGCCATCCAGATGTGTTGTAAAGCACACACGATGAAGCTAAGGAAAGAATACTTGTATCGTCTCCTTCTTTCAAGTGAGTAGAGCAACATATTCAGTCTATGGTTTAGGCAGAAAACAGGATCCAGGGTTGGGGTAAGAAATTTACATCCATAGAAAGCTTAAGGAGAGTATGCCATCTCTAACAGCAGAATATACTTTTTTGGGATAAGGTTAACATTTGGGGGTGGGGTGTTTGGTTTTTGGGGTTTGTTTGTTTTTTGAGTTTTCTCCAAGATGCAGACACAGTTCAGGATCCAAAAATTAGTGTATGAAAGTTTACACAGAAGTGCGCAGCAAAAGGGAAATAACCAAACTCTTCTACCTTTTGTTTGTTATGCAGATTCCTGAGAATCAAAAGGAAAAAAAAACTGTCTCTCCAAAATTAATTCTTGCAAATAAGAGTTTGCTATGGTGCAGACAGTAAATCTTGATGTTTTATTTAATGAAACAGAAGACTTCACTGTACAGTATATATTGTGTTTTTATGTAAGTGATATTGTATGAGTCACACGGAAGCACTGTATTTATGGTCTCAAGTTGTAATTCTAACGAAATGGGATGTTTTAGCTAATTGCCAATTTGTGGCATTGGCTGTCATGCACAGGGCTGTACTGTGCACACAAATTCAAGGAGCTTTCTGCACACGAAAGAAATAAGGAGCCTTTAAACTAATTTCGATATTATTGTGCCTTGAAAAATGGAGCATCCCAAAGGTGTGATGCCTATGTTGCAGCAGCAAGTCGATAATACCTTCCACACAGCAATGTATCTGATGTGGGCTGTGTTTTCTTGCTGTGAGCAAGTTCCATGTGCAGAAATACTATGTAGCACTTTCCACGCATTTACATATTGGGTAAGGCTAATAAAATTCTAAATACATGTTGTTTATTGTCTAGATTAGCAGAACTTCAATTGGAAAACCCATGTGTAACTGAGAGCATACCAAAGATTTTGTAAAATTCCATTTTAATACGTAAATATTACAAATTTATACAAAAGATGCTGAACTGTGTATTTCAAATTTATTTTTATTAAAATGTCTGATAATGCTGAAGATTTGTAGTTTGTAGCTATAACATTCTTCAATAAACCACATAATAAACATCTAACTGACACTTTGAGCTGGTAAGATGTTCTGTTATACAAAAGACCAGACTTATGGAGCCATTCTGTTTGCAAGTAGATTGGTATTTAATTATGTTACTTTAAAGCCTAATGCCAGACAGAGTTTTCCATACAAAGCATGCAGGATTGAGTGTTTGAGATGGATGCTGTGAAAGATATTTACACTCAGTTTGAACTCAAGTATACAACCAAGTCTATAAAAATCAAAGCTACGGTGTAAAAAGGTGCCACAATTCCCTGTTCTCAATACTTGAACATGTCTTAATTGTACTGGACAGTATATTATCACTCATTACTGTAAGTCACCTTGGGTCCTTTTCCAAGGAGAAAGGTGGGGTTAAAAATACTCTAAAATAAATAAATAAATAAATAAATAAATAAATAAATAAATAAATAAATAAATAAATAAATAAAAGATGTATACTGTGAGACTTTTCACCTTCTCCAAAGTATTGACACATGAAATTTATTTGGGAAAACCAGAACAATTCACTGAATACTGTCCAGATCTAAATATTTGACTTTTTTTCTTATTGTCTTCAAACTGTCAACCTTACTCCAAACTTGAAGGATACAAATGATATACGCGAGTACACAAAAGAGGAAGAAAACAACACCTGTGAAATGAGGCAGAGCTGCTATCAGCAACAGATACGAATCATTTCCCTCCCCTGGAAAAATAGATGTTTGGGGTCAAACCTAGACTGTGAAATTTGCAGACTTACATTATTTGCCCAGGAATTACACTGACTGAATTCTGGCCTTTAGTTCTAAGCAAACATGCAAATAACTGGGCCACAGAATAACAGTTCCAGGCCTGAGTACATATTCTGCACAACACCCTCAGTGTTGCTAACCTTACTGTCTTCTTTCCAGTTAGTGTTTTCTTGCATGAGTCACATACAGCCAGAGGTTGGGTCAGTGGCAGCACTTCTTGTCTCTGATGGCATAAAATCTTGTGCCAGGACCACTGTAACACAACTTTCATCATTCCATAGTTACTGACTATGCCAGCTGCAACAAATGGGGACTGCAGTCCAACCATATCTGCAGAATCAGAAGATTTTTTTTCCCATGTCCCTATTATAAGAGATGCCCATCTTTCAATACATGACAAAGGGGGGGGGGCTCATCTGCAGGTTAGGGCAGACTTGAGACATGTTCTTTTTAAACAGAACCCTAATAAAGTTGGAGGCAAAATGGTGGCACTGCCAGTGGCACCAACTGTGTTGTGGTACACCCTGCAAGACAGACATTGCAGTGGTATTATGCAAATATACTTGCACCTCTGAGTTACTATAGGGAGTCTTAACAATTTATTGTATGAGCCCTGCTTATGGCAGTTAAACAAATGTGAGCAGCTAGAGATGCCTGCTAATGTATGACAAGCCACTCAGACATCTGTCAATAGATTCCGATTTAACTTTGGACTACTCATCTAAAGAGTGTATAAACCAAGGCAAGTATCCAAGGATTCCCACAGGCAGGCTGTGCCACCTGAAAAGTGGACAGTAACTTATTTGCTTCTGATCAGGTCGTGGCTGGCATCTCCTGTAGCCAAGTGCCATAAAAATTTCAAATGTGAGGCACTGGGTCAGTGTCCAGCATTATCCTATTGCCTAAAGCAAACAAGAAAGGGCTATTCATACTCTAGGCAATATATGAGCTCATCACTGAGTCACTTCTCAAGGCCACTTTGTGTATCTAATGTTTCTCCTTCAGTAAATAAACTACTGAGGAGAATGACTAGACTTATTGGGAAAGTAGAGGCTCAGCAGACAGGGAGTCCGTTTAGCGAGGTACTCCATCTCGTTTGCACAGATTATTGCAGTCCAGGGCAGTGTCCATGATCTTCAGCTCAGCTGTGTAACACTGGATGTGTGAGCTCACATATGATTGCTTCACACTCTCAACAGTGAAAAGGGGGGGGTTATAAATGACCTGTTTTCTCCTCCAGTGTTATGCTGCTCTTTGCAATCTGGGCAAAAAGGAGTTGAGCCATGTGGCCGTCACAAAACACAATTGCAAAAATAGGTTACAGGCGATACCTTCATAGGCCACTATTAAAAATAAAAAAGAAACGTTGCAAGCTTTCGAGTGCAGTCAATCACCCTTTTTCAAAGCAGGTCCCAGAAGTTCAGACATGGTGAAAGATGTTCTTCACCAGGAGGTTACTTTTAAAGTCCTTAGTTAGATGATGTTCTTAAAATCCATGGCTAGGTAATGTTGTAGCCAGGACAGGAGTGTTGTTGGAGGCAAGAAGGGCAGTTGTAAAAGGCTGTTCCTTAAGTCACAACCCCTGTTCTTCAAACAAAGTAACATGGGTCATATACCACCCCCTCCCTTACCCAGCCCCATTTGGCACTATGAGACATACAAATCTCTTTTGGCCTCGGCAGGGCAGGGGGAGAAAAGGGTTGATACAAAGGACCCACATGCTTCATTCTGGGTTTGGGGTAAAAAAAAAATTGCAAGTCCACTAGGTTTGCCAATTGGAACTGGATTGAATTAAAGTTACATTACCTAGTGGAAGCAGTCTTGCCCTTTGATGCATGCAGTTGATCTACTACATCCTTAAACTAGAGTAACTAGAGTTTCATTCCTTGAAAGACTGTCGAGACCTGGGTTTGAGGATCTGGCAAGACACCTCAGTTATGCACAGGTTGCTTAATGTGTGCATATTTTTGTTCCTTATAGTTTATCCGTGCTTTGACTTTGAGCTCAAACAGCCACTTCCGACCTTCTCACCAGGCACCACCATTCCTCGCTGCCTGTTCTGGAATTCATTGTACTGAATTATATGTAAACTCTGCCAGCCCTGGAAATTCATTTAACTGCTTTTTGCAATCCTGCACAGCTGTTAAAAAAAATCTTTGTACAGAACAGAATGTACAGGTTTTGAGTCAAACCTTAAAAGCTAACTGAGCAACAGGGCCAGCCCAATACATTTTTCTGCCTGATACCAAAGACAAGATGGTGTGCCAAATACCTCCATATTAAAACATGACTGGACCAATAATTGGTTTTTATTTTCTTGCACAGGAGCAATGGGCCTGCATTCTGCATGGTCTGTGGGAAGCTTATATAGAGAAGGGATAGACCAAGTGTCACATGCAGCTTCAGCCCCTAGCACAGTATTTCCCAACACTTTTCAAGTCATGACACTCTTTTATAATAGGCAAGTTATACTGCTTCGTGTCTTCTTCCGTTTCTCTCAGAGCCCTCCGTAGGGCAACCCGTAAGGTAAGACTTTCCTTCCAGGGATACCTATTCCGATGCCTCCTATCTCCTTCATCCACATGCTTCTGCGTTTCCTAAAGGTTAAACCCCATGATTGGTGACACCAGCTTATACATTCTGCAAGCTATAGATTTAAAACTGTAGATTTCAAACTCTTGTTCTATTAACTACCAAACTTCAAGAAGTTTACTCTTCACATTTAACCACAATGAATCACAAACATCACAACAGCATACAACCCCCCCCCTGAAAAACTGGGTTGATATAATGTATCAGAAGCCCAGTTACTCGGAAAAACATTAAACCAAGGGGACACAAAACACTGTACTGTGTGTGTGTTCTCAGGTGTGAGCACATGCACACGTGCTTTAAAACTTAATTCATCTTCAGGTTATTTCTTTTCACTTTCTTCCTATGAGACACAGCCAACACCACGCCCTGAACTGAGTTCTTCCATCATGAGTAAGGGCATCATTTTCCCTGCCCTGCTTGCCTTTATTTGCCTTCACCACCAATTTGTTGCTTGAATGTATGAGTGTTCAGCTGGTGAGCATTTGTATCTGGACACTGTATGCGATCTATTGGCATCAGTAGCTGCCCCCCATCTTTTTTAAAAAAATGTGACTGGTAATGACAGGAAAACATGACTATTCCAGAGGCAGTTTAAATAACAACGATGATGATGATCTCAGAAACATTTTCCCAGGTTTGAAATGAAGCAGCAAGGAGTAAATTTCCTTGTCCCATGGTTACGTGGCTGCTGCTGAAAAAGAAAACAAAGACTGTTATTTGAACTTTTGCATTGGGTGGATGCGAAATAGAGCATCTATTCTATGCCTTCCACACACATGGCATGGTAACCTCATTTTTTTTGGATCAGAAGCAGCAAGTCTTGTGATTCCCCATCAGCAGGCATATTATTTCCACAGACTCTAGGGCCTAGGGCAACATGGGGTTAGCTCTCCTGGCACCTCCCATTCCAGGCCGAGAAGGAAAGTGGGCTGGAAACGGACTCTTACTTCCAACACTGGCAGGATGGGAAATACCCTCCTCCACAGAGGATTGACTGTCCCGGTTCTTGAAGCCTGTTGCTTTGTTTTGTGTGTAACATAAAAGGCACCCACATAAATCAGGGTGTGGTTTTCAAAGGGTCAGAACAGAAGGTAAACATCGAGTGTATATTGGAAGCAGGGTCAAAACCATCCTTTTGTTGTTGTTTTTTGTCTGCTTGTTTTAAAGGAAGGGTTTCCTGACAGGATAGATGGACTGCAAAACCTGCTCACACACACACACACACACACACACACAGCACCACCACAGGACAGATCCTTCCTGCAAAAGGTGGGAATTGCTCAGAGGAGCCACTGCAGACCCTCAGGATCCTGTCAAAGGGTTTAGCAGGTGCCTCTTGCTGCCCAACAGCAGCACCATGGTCCCTCCACGACCAACCACTGAATCCCAAATTTACACGACATCCAAGAGGCCACGCAGCAGGACTGAAACAATGCCAAGGGTATAAAACATGGCAGTTAGCTTTAAAAATCACCCACCCACACCAAAAATGTGTGCTTTGTAGACATGGGCACAACCAGAAAAAATGACGTTTTCTAGTTTTCGTTTGTCGGAACAGGTCCGTTTCGGGTCGTTTCCGTTTGTCGCGAATTTTTTCAAAAATTTGTCGTTTTGTTTGTTGTTTCCACCGCGATTTAGTGCAATTTGATGTCCCAATGTAATATATTTTTAAAATAAATCCACACCTCCTCCCAGTCGAACCTCCCCCTTTACCCAATATCAGAAAAAAAATCCTCACAAACTGCCAGAGGGAAAAAAAAAGAATAAACTGCTATTCCCTTCAGCAGACAAAGCTGCAGAGAATCAAAGAAATTATTTTCTAAATTCAATTCCCTCCCTGCCTGCCTAACTTAATTCTAAAGCCTCCAGCCTCCCTCCAATCAGCCAGCAGCAGCCAGCCACACAGCCCTCCACCCTCCACATCCAAGACCCGACTGCGACTTCTGGAAGGTGCCTCGGCTTTTTATGCCCTCTGGCACATCCAGAAGTGTCAATCAAAACCTGGCCATGCCATTGGTGGAATGGTTCAAAAAAATTGCATGGTCCCATCCCATGCCCAGCCCAAATGGGCAGGTCTAAAAAAATAAAAAATATAATAAAATAAAATAAAATCAATGCGACGTTTTATTGCTATAAAAACCCACTGCTGCTACTATTAAAAATCAGGCATTTAAAATAAATAAATTTCACATGTTTCTGTGGTGATTTGGTGTGTTTTTTGACCACGATTTCTAAAGAAAAATTGTGGTCGCCATTTTGGATCCCCCCCACCGCATAGCATGCGAGACAGATGATGAGGATGACCCCCCCAGCCTGGTGCAAGCAGCCCAGGACAGGAGAGGGGGGGAAGGCCACACACCCCCAGAAACCACCCCTCTGGTAGGTGTCCTCAGGCAGGCATATTTTCGCCTGCTTTTTTGGCCGGGAGTAGTTTTTATTATTATTATTATTATTATTATTATTATTATTATTATTATTATTATTATTATTATTATTATTATTATTATTATTTACTTTTTAAAACATTTTTTGTGCTGCTTGGCATCGCACAATTGCCGCGATGCCATTAATGACAACGAAAAACCCGACCCAATTTTTCTTTTTTCGGGTTGGGTTCGAGCTGGAGCAGCGTAATTATCATTATCGTTTCCAATATGTAATGGAAACGATAACCGAAAATGGAAACAACAATTTCGTCACTCCATGCCCATGTCTAGTGCTTTGGACTGATTGCATCCCATGGCGCTGAGAATCTACAGAGTTCTTCTAAACCAATGGTGTCCAAACTCTGGTCCTCCAGATGCTTTGGACCACAACTCCCACAGTCCCTTATCATTGGCAATCTGGGCTTGGAATTCTGGAAGTTCTGGTCCAAAACATCTGGAGAGTCGGAGTTTGGACACCTCTGTTCTAAACTGAGCCTGCCTCCGTGGGTAGGAACACCCAACGCTGGCCCTTGCCCTACCCCAGAAGAACTGAGGAGGCAAGGGAAGGCTTTTCATTTCATTTCATGTTTTATTATTCTTCTTAGCAAGCGAGGTGAGGAAAGTGGTGAGGAGAAGCGCGGGGCTTCCGTTCTCTGGACGTGGCCCTCTGAGCCCAGAACAAACCCCTTGGCGGGCGGCCAGCCGCGTGAAGGCGGCAGATACCTCCCACTTCGGGCGGCCGCGTCTCTCCCTCGCTCTTTCGCTCTCCGTGTCTCTGAGTGTGTGTGTGCGTGCGTGCGTGCGTGCGCGCGTGTCTGGCTCGCTCGGAGTCCTTGGCGGGTGGGTGTGCGGGGGGGGAGGAGGGGTTTACCCACCCAGCCCGGCTCTTCCTTCTCCGGCTCCCTTAAGTTCTAGTTCAGGGACCCGCTCCGTCGCGCCTCCAGTGGAGCCCCCAAGGCAGCATGTCCGGGAGCAAGTACGAAGATCCCGAGGTAGGACTTGTTGGTGCTTCACCTTTTTTACCTCGGAGACTGGGGAGAGGTTTGTTTCAGATCTCTCAAATCGCCTCCTCCTCCTCCTCCTCTTCCCCTCCCTTTTAGTTGCCTGAGAGTCTTGGCACCTGGTACCTGCTCCGGCCATCGCTGAGTGAGGACTCTTGGCTCTTCCCTTATCTTGTTCTCTCTCTGTCTCTCGTTCCCTCTCTCCAGCGCCAAGTCTCGCCCAGCGCTTTTCTCTCCCCCCCCCACTTTTTTTTTTAAACAGGGCAGCCGAGGGTGACTTGTCTGGGGTTGTTGGTAATCCGATCTCCCGGCTGGGCACTTGTTTGCTCAACGTGCCCCCCTCTCCCGCCACGCCACGCCGCGCATTCCCACCCCTGCCTAGGCTGCCTCTCCCCCCCCCCACTCCCCGCCGCCGCCCTCCCCGCCCCGCAGGCGTGGGGGATCGTCGGCTTGCCGCCCGTCCAGTCCCGCAGCCGGAGGCTCGGGATCGCCATCTGCCCGGAGTGGGGGGGGAGAGGGGGGGACGACGCCTCCCGGGGAAGTGCTGCCGGGGTGGGCACGGAGAGGTCATTCCTCTGCTTGCCAATCGCTTCCCGGCCGGCGCTGCCCCTGTTAGGAGAAGGTAAGGGCGCAGGGCATTCCGCCCACCCCACCCAACTCTCACCCACCCACCCCGTGAAACTCGGGAAAAGCTTTGATTTAATTCTCGAAAGGCGGCCGGGGAGATTCCTGCTGCAGCGCCTACAAAATCCAACTGCAAGTACTTTCGGCGACGATCGCCTTCTCGGGGAAGCGCTGCGTTGGAGAAAGGGTGGTGGGAAGAGGCTGGGTTCCCCCCCCCCCCGAAAACCAAACGATTACGGGGTTATAGGATAGAATCCTATTTGAGGGGGGAGAGAGAGAGGTTTATTAGTTTGAAGCAAGCCAAGGTAGGTTTTCTCTCGGCGGGGTTCTGGACCAAACTAAATAAGGGAAGGTCCTTAAATAAGAGTCGGGAGAGCCCTTTTTTAGAAGAGAACGAGAGGGTTGGAGCGGCAAGCAAGCGGCTCCTGGAATGGATGACATTACACCCGAAAGGCAGGGGTTAGAAAGGCATATCGGTTTTTGTAGTCAGAAATCATCATTACTTTTTAGACCCTTTGATCACAATGCCTCTTCCCTAGTACTAATGGAAAAATTGGGGTCCCCCCCCCTACCATCGTCCGGTGTTAGGTAATCCTATTATTGCTGTTGGTCTGTTCCCCCGCTCCGCCCCGTTATGTTGATATCCAGCGTCTCCTCCGAGAAGCTCGAGGTGCGGGGTGGAGGCATTCCTCTTTTTATCTTTGCAACAATTCTGTAAGATGATTGACCTAAGATCAACTAGGGAACCTCCATTTAAGCCCGGGTCTTCCGACTCCGAGTCCTCCTTATGGGCGAAAAGAGCTAAGGTCGATCATGGCATCCGCTTTAAAGAAAACACCTCCCAAACTAGCTTGGGGGTGCTTCAATACATCGCCCCCACGCCCCACCCATTTGGTTGGGGGAAGTGGACGAAGGGGGCTTCTTTATTTTATTAGCCAGAGAGCATCAGAGGAGTAAAAGATTGCCAGGATTACAGCTGACTTTCAAGGGCCAACGTGAGGGACGGGGGTGGGGGGCATCATGTCCAGGAGCTCCATCTCTAAAAGGGAGACCGATGGCGACTCGCGAGCTTTTTACTCCCTCTGCCATTGGGAAGCAAGTGCCGTGTGCCGCTTCGGGGAACCTCGTTCCCAGTGGCCATGCCGACGATCGGGCTGCGAAGTGGCCCCGGAGGTGGTGGTGATGGGTGGTGGTAACCACCAGTCTTCTCCATCAATCACTAGTAACTCCTACAGCGTGCGCGCCAAGTACCATCAGCGCGGGTTTGGCACCTTGGAGGAGGAGGGCGTGAGAGGCAGCCGAGGATGGATCTGAAACTTCGGCCAAGCATCTGGCTGGGTCCCGTCCCCCCCACTCTCTCCTCGGGAGGAATCCTTTAGGGAGGGGTAGTGCTAGAGCTAGAGCGAAGATCTGGGCGGCGAAGGCTGGCGGCACAGCCTCTCTCCGGGTTTAGAGTCAGGGGTGGGGTGGGGGGAATGCGCCCTGCCCGTGGGCACGCCTCGGTCCTCCCTCGTGCGCCGCCGAACGGGCGGGCGGGGGGACCCCTGGCGGCGCGAGCGGGAGACGCGGCTCTGCCTGGTACCGAGGGGTGGGGTGGAGATGCATTTAATATTTTTTCAGATCTATTTAAAAAGCCAGCCTTCGGGCAATCCCTAGTTGAAGGGTTCTGCCGGCTCCTTCTCCACCTGCTCCGGACCGGACATCGACCTAGAGGCCAAGAAACTTTCCCGTTTCCCCCCCCCCCCCCCGCGCCCTCTCTTTTTGGACGCACCGCTCCCCCCCGCCCGCCCCAGCGCCCACCCCAGGCGCGCTCTCCCTCCGACCGCTTCCCAGGACTGCGCCTCCGTGCCTTGATCGCTTTCCCACCCTTCCGTTCCTAGGATTACAGCTACACTGCGCCCATCCGGGAGCAAGGCAACATCTACAAACCCAACAACAAGGCCATGGCCGACGAAGTGAATGAGAAGGAGTTCCATGACGTACACACCAAGGAGATCGACCTGGTCAACCGGGACCCTAAGCATCTCAACGACGATGTGGTCAAGGTAGGAAGCGGAATGGTCTACTCTGCAGGTGTTGTGTGTGGGGGGAATTCGGTGGGAAGGGATTTAAGACAGAAAACCTTTTATTTTGCTTCAGAAGATACCCTGCTTGCCCTGTAGGAGTTGGGCAAAGAGAAGGAGCCAGCCTTGGCCAGGATTTATGTGGGAAGCTGAATGTGTAATTTGGTTTGGTTTGGAATAACAACAAAGGCAAGGCACAGCGCAGGGACTCTCTGAGGAAATTCACCACACTGGTGACAGATTTCTTAACCGTTTATGTTCCTTTTCTTCTAGAATGTTGGGTAATTCCATTCAGTGCCTAACAACGTGGGTGGGTACAGATGCCGAAACTGAAACAGCTTTCCCTAAATATACTGGTATGGTGTTGCGCATTTGTCTCTGTTGGACATCTTTGGCAAACATCTGACAAATTGGCAGGTTATAGGACAGATGAAAGGCATGCATCACGTCACCTGAAAAAGTGTCTCTATTATTTATACTTAAGTAGAGCTTTTGTTTGAGATATTTACTGGCTTTTTTGCAATATTCAATGAAGTTACTTGTTGAACAACTCCCAGCTGGCACAGAGAGGATCTAGGGGTTGTGTTTAAGAATCCCCCCTCCTAAAGGCTCAGTTTTTGTTTTTTTTAGCATTCTGGTGTGGTCAGTAAACACTTACAGTATGTGGAGAAAAAATAGATTTGCATTTGTAGTTGAATGTTCAGATGTCTTAACAGCAGCGCTGTTCCTCAAGCTTCAGTTGCTCATCTGTAAAATAGGAATAGTGTAAGATTTACACAGCCTTACTCTTATTTACAGTGGTACCTTGTATAAAGGAATTAATTCATTCAAAATGAAATTATGTTAAGCAAATTTTCCTTTATACAAATTTCCCATAGGAATGCATCCCTAATCACAACAATTTTTATGTTTTACGGATTTGCCCCACAGGCGATTCTGTTAAGCAAATTTCCCCTATCTCTGGAATTCTTTATTTTGTACAGATTTTATGCTATACAAACCGTTTGTTATCCGAGGGCCCACTATATTTATTTTGTTTGTATGCCTTTCTCTCCATAGGAGAGCCAAGGCAGCTCACAGCAATTAAAATCAAACAATGATAACAAGTTAAATATGTTGCCAGCTTTAGAAATTGTTGTCAAATACCTCTAGCTGTACAGCACAAGTCCAGGGATTCCCAGAGCAGAATAGCTTAACGTTCCCCTGAGCAATCCACTCTTTCTCTCATTAATTGGTACTTACAGCCTCAATAACTCATCCGAGTCATTTATAAGAGAAAGAATAAAAGTCATTTTTTTACTTACAGTTGCGAACAGATAAAACAGCAGAAGTAACAAACATGAGCAGAGAAGCAAGTATCTCTCTAAATTAAGTGGCAGGCAAAAAAAACAACAGGTTAGTGCTGGATACACTGGCAGTCATCCAAGGCTCCCTCTAAGGCGTGTGGCTCTCCATGCCTCTACTCCCCGCCACACAGGGCTTTTCCTCCCCTGCACACCCACAGCAATTGCTTTTGTTTTGGTCACAAGAGAAGGTCCAAAAACTAAAGGACACATAGCAGTCATCCCAGCCCAGAAAGGTCTCTCCCAGCCACGCCTACTTAGAGGCAGCCTGTGAGGTTGTAAATGCTCCAACAAAAATACCTTATGAAACTCTATATTAAAAAACAATGCAATGAATATGAGATGTCGGGGATTGCTAACTAATCTGCTTATCTTTTCCAAGCAGCACTCGAGTTTTCAGGAATGCCCTTACATTGGGCTCCTTTAAAAAAAACAAAAAAGAAAGGCTTGTGTTTGACTTCATTCTATAAATAATTCCTCTAAGGGGAATTTACTTCCAAGGCACTGCATATAGGATTGCGCCCTTTGGTCCACAAAAACAGACACTGTGATGTGTTTGTTTTTGAGATGCTGCAAAAATCTTTGTTTTTGCAATTAGATGCAGTCCTTGTCACACTTAACTGGAAAGTAGGGTCCATTGGTCATTGTGAGGCATATTACTACAGCATATAAATAGTTAAGACTAGACAGATAATGGTATCAAGGCATGAAGAATGAGACCGTGGGTATTAAACTGGCCCTAAAGTGTACCAAGCTACTAATGTAGGAACTGCATTCTGCATGCACACACAGCCAGATTTCTACATGGTAACATACTGTTCCCAAATAAAATCTTTTCAGGTTGTCTGACTAAGTCAGGAAAAATGTATTTGTGTATTTTTTTTCATTGTACATATAAAGCTGCCCATAAAAGCCTGGCTCTAGAAGGCAAAGTAAAAAAAGTAAAAAAGTAAACCCAAAGTAGAGAACAGGAAACAAGTGTTGGTTCACAGCTATGAGCTATGTGATCTATCTTGAACTCCCAAAAAACTATGGGGCTGCCTTGAGTTGTAGTTAAGAGTGTTGTAAGATGGCCTATGTTGAAGAGCCATTTCTTAGCCTACGTTAGATGGGCACCATGTTGTCTTGCATCAGGGGCAGTAAATGTCATCATGCCCCACCTGGACCATAGTTTACATGGATAATTAAAGGGAAAGAGTAGAGGTGTAATGCTTGATCATGTTCTGATTGTTAAATATTACAAACTCACAAATTGAAAAAAAAAGTTTGGTGTGTATTTTCTCAGTGCAAATACTTGCAAATACCACAGGTAGCAGGGGGCATTTTAGACATTCTGTTCTTTTGGCCACGTGCAGAAGGAAAACCAACTTGTATACGGCAGCTGAAATAAGGCTGGATAACTATGCCTTTCCACATCTTTTTGGACTTTACCTCTGGGCATCTCCAAGTGGGACTATGTTGTCCTTGGCATGGTAGGACTTCAGCCAAACCTGAAGAACTTCCAGTGCCCCATTTATTTCAAGTTTTAAAAACAAACCTCGCTGCGCTTCTTTGGAACTTTTGTCCTGTATAGACTAAATTGGTGCAGAATCCAAATACAATTCTATACACATTTTACACAGAAGTAAACCCTACCAGCTGCAGTAAAGGCTCCTTCTGAGTAAAAATATAATATTGGAGTGTGGCATTAACTAAGGCTGTTATTCTGTGCACTCTTATCCAGAAGTAAGTGCCAGAGAACAGAGTGGAGTTTAATTTAGAATAAATGCAAATAGGTTTGTAGTGTACATGTTTCACAATTGTATTTGTGAGGTTAATTCTGTAGGATATGTTTGGAATTCTTTGCCAGCTTCAGCTGACTAATGTAGCCAAAACAATGGCACCAGGACAACCAGATGGAAACCTCAAGGTGTACAGAAATACAGAAGACATTTAGAAGTGGGTGGAATGAAAAGGAGGAGTACTTCAAATAATACTGTGGAAATCAAGCATGTCTGGTGGTCATCAGATGTTGAATACTGGATGTGTGAGGTGGTGGTGGTGGTGGAGTATCAGAGGGAATGGAATGGATCATCCCAGAAGAGACAGGAATGTTCAACATTCCTGGACTCAAATGAGTTAAACTTGGATCCCCATGGAATATGTTTCCTGCCCTGCTGCTTGCTTGTTGTTTGCAAAAGGATAGTTTTATTCATGGACCTGGATGGAAAGACAGAGGCTCTGCCTAAGCCATATGCCAGCAAAAACAAACAAACAAAGCCCATACCATCTTCTCCAACTTAAAAAAGAGTAAAACAAAGGAAAGAGAGGCATCGTTAAGTGACTTGGCACAAAGACCTTTCTGGGATCTCTTGTAAATATTATAAATGTCCAACTATGTCCATCCCAAAATATCTGGGAGAGTGGAAACTACTCATCAAGGCCCATCTGGGTCAGGGAAATCATGGAACTTACTCCTTCTTGACAGGGACACATCACACAGCAGATGTGATGATTAAGAATGGTGGAATCCAAACTTTGTTGGACTTCAGGAAGCAAGATCCAAGCATTAACTCGCTTCTCTTAAAGCAGTTGAACACTGTGCCATGTAGCTGGTTACATAAAAGCAACATGTATAAGTTTCCAGTTGCCTAAGGGAAGGATGCTTGATGTTGATCTATTCTTTTTGTATAAAGGGAGAAAGGAGCCTGTTTCTGGAGGCTGTGGCCCTAGGGGGCAACATGTGGTCCCACGGCTGTGTTTGGGGTCTCCTGAAAGTAGATATCCAACCACTTCCACTAGTGTCTTTTCAGGTTTTTAAGTAGACCATCCAGCCCCAAATAATCCGGAGGCCACAAAATTGTCCTCTGGTTCTATGAAATTTAACCATCCCCAGCTGTAGACCAGTACTGAGCAGCCAAATTGTGCTTGCTGTTTCTCTGTAGTTGTTCACGGCCATCCTGGAGGGCCTCTCTGGATGAGACATTGATAGAAGCAGCAACCCTTAAAAGGAGAAAACAGGTTCTTCTAACAGGAGTTGGTATCACTCTGTGTTTGGCCAGTTTCCTTGCTTTTGTTGTATAATTTGGCAGCTGGAAAATAGCATAGGTCTGTTTGCATCTCTATTTTCTCGGACACCATACGCTTTCCCCTTAAAGTGCAACATGACCCCCTGTGTGTGGCTGAGCACAGTCTAGTGCAGTGATGGAGAACCTTTGGCACTCCAGATGTTTTGGACCACAGCTCCCACAGTCCTTTGCCATTGACAATACAGGCTTGGAATTCTGGGAGTCGTGGTCCAAAACATCTGGAGTGCCGAAGGTTCACCACCACTGGTCTAGTGCATACTTGCATGCTAAAGTTGTCTTTAACCGATAGAGCCCCATAGCGTATATTTCCCGCACATTTTAAGGAACAGTCCAGGCAACATTCACACTCTCTCCTCACTCATCACAGAATTGTTTCTGGGAGGGGGCCAACATTTCTTAAGCCCTGACTATCGGCCGGAGATGTGCTGCCACCACCTTCTCTCTAGATCAGTGGTTCTCAATCTGTGGGTCCCAAGATGTTCCTGGACTGCAACTCCCACAAACCCCTTCCAGCACAGCGTGTGATGGAGGCTTCTGGGAGTAGCAGTCCAGGAATATCTGGGGACCCACAGGTTGAGAACCACTGCTCTAGATCATGCAACAGATCACAGTAATTGTTTGGATACTCCTGTTCCACAAGTGAAAATCTGAGGCTCGGTGGCAGAATTGTAATTTAAATCTACCCCTGACATCTAAGGATAGGCAATTACCATTCCAATGGCTTCGGCTAACTCCTATTATCTTGTAACATGTGCTGTACCATCTGTGGAGGATGGGAGCTACATTCCAAGAACAATAGGAGGGCCACATGATGCATTTCTTACTGTAACCCTACACAGAATTCTGTGTTGTAAACTGTGTTGAGAGGAGGGAATTTTCACTTTTGAGTTAATGTATAGAGAAATATGTTACTACTACATCAGCCCTTTCACCACCACTAATAATAACAACGTGCCATCAAGTTGACTCTGACTTCTGGCAACCCTTTTTAGGATTTTCCAGGTAGAGAATACTGAGAAGTGGTTTACCATTCCTTTCTTCTGGTGCACCCTGAGACTGTGCAGTTTTGCCCAAGGCCATACAGGCTGGCTGTACTTGCAGGAGCCCCAGAGGGGGACTGAACTCCCAACCTCTGTTTCCATAACCAGATATCTAAATGACTGAGCTATCCAGCGAGCTAGGCCACAGGATGATTTGGTCTTGCAGCAGTTAACAGTCATGGAACACTGTGCACAAATAGGCAGCTTGCATTGATAGTATTTCCTTTTTGAAAAAAAAATGTGATGAGAAAATAGGAATGGGAAAAGGAGTGTTCAGAGAGTTAGGAGAACATAGTTTCTTGCTCATTCTTGAGACACAGATGATGTTCCCAAAGCAACAAATTTTTCTAAGTGTTACTAAGTGTTCAAGAGGGGCAGAGCTCTAGATAGTTGTAAAAAAACATTACTAAGCGGAGAAAGATGGATCCTACTGGGAATAGGGTGATGAGTGTGTGGGAAGAACATATCTTAGAGGAAATGTTTGTAGCCGGCACTCAGGGAAAGGATCGAAGTTTTCACTGATTCACCAGCACCAAAGGAAAATTGGAACAGTAGGAAGACCTTCAAATAGTGGACCCACTTAGAAACAAAGGGTTTTCCCCAACTATCCACCCATATTGCTGTGTAGACTTTCCCCCCATAGGAATAGGTCTTAAAATTTCTATCTAAAATTCTCCATATCCCACTGTTTTGCAGATTTTTTTAAAAAAAGCAAATGGTATACTCGTACATCCCAACTGCTGCTGGGGAGATGAGAAAAGCAATTAGTATTTGCTTTCTGAACCACCTGCACTTCCATTTTGGAGTGAGGAGCAAATTTTCGTGTATCATGTGGAGGAAATGTCACGTCACAAGGTGATACTTGGAAGCAGGATACTAGTACTGTATGCTTTCTCCAACAATAGTTCCTTCCCAGTAGCTCATGGTACTTGGTTATGGTGCCCCGCTGCAGTGCTTGATTTCTCTTAAGTATATTTGAGTGCATTTACTATTGCGAGTCTCACTGCTCCACCCATCTTGGTATTGCTGGGCAGATTTTTGAGAATTCCTTTTTAGCACAGACTGGGGCCATGTGAGATAGGAGTCCTGGAAACTCTGACTCATATTTCTGTACTGTAATTTGCTTTACAATCTGAGATGTCAGTTTGTCCTCTTCTAGCCAGCTTACCAGGGGACTCAGATGACAGACCGGTAATGCACTGTTGATCAGACAAGGATCCTCCTTAGGTTACTGTGCAGGTTGCTTGGGGGCAGGATATTGCCATTCATATTAGAGCTCAGATGTGTTCGCTCGATTGGATACATTGCATCTCTGTTCTCTCTTATTTCTTCCCATTCTCTGGGATTTTTTTATTGGTTTGGTTTGAACAGGCCATAAAACTGGAAGGAACTTGGAGTTTAAAGTGATAAACCACAGCATAACTCTATGCTTACCTATTACATAAAGGCTAAAGGAATATACTGTATATAGGATTGAAGCCTTATCGATGTGAAAATATGGGTGCAAGGTTGGTCAGTTTTCCAATTGCCTTGATGCCCATTGGGTAGACAACTGAAAAGCAAATGTATTTCTTTTTGAGTATTTGGCTAGTACTTTTACATTTTTGATTGTTACTTGCATAACTAATACAATCATTTCATTCTTCATGGCATCTGGAGGGGCCCTCTTGGCAGTATTACATGCCCCTGAACTCTGCTCTGCAGGCATTTGGAGCAGGGCAAATTTGCATGGTTGCGCCTTCTGTGTAGAATATTCTGCTCTTTGACACCAGAGCTGCATCCTCAGTTTTTAATTTTAGATACATATTGAACTGCAAGCCTCCCAGTGCAGTTTCAGCCTTGTTTAGTTTATGCACTTTATAAGTGTTATATATTATTATTTATTCAATCAACATACTTGCATCCTGCCTTTCTCCTCAAGAGGACCCAAGCCAGCTACAGTGTTAAATACAGTACAAACAATATAAAATGGGAAGGAGAGGGGACAAAACAAAACAAAAACCACAACCCAACTCTTTGGGAGCATGTCATTGAGAAAAAGGCCTCCCTGAAAGGTCTCTACCTGCCTGTTGAAGGACAGCAAAGAAATCACAAGCCTTACTTCCCATGGGAGGGGGGTCATCATAGCTATTGGGGGCAGTGACAGAAGGCCCTCACATGTGTCCTTACCAAATGCACCTGTAAGAGCAATGAGAGAGACAGAAATGTTTCCCCAGGTGATTTAAAAACCCAGGTAGGCTCAAGAAAAGGAACCGGGGTCTTTCGAGTAGTGCTGTGTTGCTTTGAAATCTTCAAGTAGAAACTATTTATCAATATTTATGATAAAATCAAGAGCATATAATATTTGGAGGGGTGGGAGTCTCACTGGTAAACTTGGACTCCTAAGAACCCATCATTGAGTAACACTGATGTTCTTGGACTGCAACTCCCAGAAACCTCAGCCAGCACACCTACTGCTGAAAATGTCTGAAAACTGCAGTCCAAGAACACATGGGTTGCATAAGGTTGGGAACAACTGTCATTGAATGATTTGAAACCGCTAAGCCTAATTTAGACATTGGTTTGGTTTGTTGCAAGTGCACCAGGCACTCATCCCTTTATACAGTATACTGAAAGAAATGCATATACATGTATAAACACAAGTCTCAAAGCTTGGAAATCAACACATCATCAACAACTTCTATTACTTTATTGACCAATTTAAAAGTTTCTAAATTCTAATAAATAGGAAAACAACATTTGAAAGGATGTTTCGATTATTAGAAATTTTAGTTTGGGTATGATTTTTTCCTTAGGACATTTCCTGAAGGAATTCACAGTTCTCTATTCCAAAAGAAAGCAGCATGTACCTTCATTTGGAGTGCATTCACCTGAAATAAACGTCATTTTAAAAGGAAGCACAACCACAAATCTACACTTTTAAGATTTCAACATTAGTTAAGGGCAACTCTGCTAAATCTAATGGTTAGTCCCAACAAGAACAGTCCATCTGAATGATGAAGAACTTTGAAGTAGTGGCTTGAATGTCAGAGCCTATGTAAACTCACCAGTTATTCTCAGGTCAGCTCAAGTTGGGACAAACAGTTGAATTCTTTTTATCCTTTTTTCCAGGTGTGAATGTCAAGTACAGTAAATTCAAGAGGGAGGTGGATGGTTGCTGTCTTGCTTCACAGGACATTTCCTTTACTGAACTTTCTTAACAACTGTTGCCATTTGGGGACCAGCATTCTTGATAACCAGCATAGCAAGAATTCAGTGTCTGAAAATAATCATTTGCCATATGCTTGTGCAATGCATTGGAAGTTGGCTTCCCCATCAGATTATTTCCAAGGGAATATGGCCCCAGATTTTTTTTAAAAAAAAAATCACTCCACATTCGAGTTCCTGCTTGTAAACTAATTATCCTTTAGCTAAATGCCTGGTTTCAGGTTTTGACATGCAGATGAAGGAGTTAAAGAAGCAGATATTCCCAGTTCTCAATATATGCTTTAGTGGAAAAAATGGCAATTCTAGGGGCTAAGTATGAAAACCAGGGATCATGGTTTTCCTGTATTTTATTCACACACAGTACAAAGCCACAACCCGCTTTAATTGCCATAATTTAAGAGAAGAAGAAAAGATACAGTGGTACCTTGTATAAAGGAATTAATCGGTTCCAAATAAAATTATGTTAAGCAAAATTTCCTTTATACAAATTTCCCATAGGAATGCATTGAAAACGGAGTAATCCCATTTTTATGTTGTACGGATTCGCCCCATAGGCGATTATGTTAAGCAAACTTCCCCTATCTCCAGAATTTTTTATGTTGCACAGATTTTATGTTATACAAATTGTTTGTTATACAAGGGTCCACTATACTAGGATCCAGGGTTATTTTCTTTTTTCGTTCTTTTTCTTTTTTTTTTTTTCCCCATGTGTCACATCTGCAGTGAATATTGGAATAACTCCAGGCACGGCAGGCATTTGTTCAGGGCTCTGGCATTTCTTCTTGCTCACTGCATGGCTACACAGTAGCAGGAAAGCAAAGCTAACCATAGGAGACAAATGATTAGGCAAGGGATGAGGAATCTGCTCCGTAAGCGGTTCTCAGAGGGCTTCTGTATTTGTTCTAAAAGGTGTGTGTGTTGTGGGGGGGTGTCATGATGTGTGTAAATCAGGGGATATGCTTTCCTGTTGTACTTTTGGGATTTGAAAGTGGTTTCGTTTTAAGTACTCCAGAATGCCAGATGAATAGGCTTCTGGCAGATGTCCGCCGAGGCAAGCAAAAACCAAGCCTTAGAAAGGACTCTAGCTAGTAGGGCATGGTGAAGCAGCCTGTTTGTACAGCAGATGTAGGGGAAATGCGAAGAGTAGCCCCTTGGCTGAGCAGTGCTGTGGCTTTCCTCTTCTGCAAGTGCCACGGATCCTGCCCTGATCTGCACAAGGAACTAACAGGTGGTTAAGCCTCATACCAAAATTCACCAGAAAATTCACAATATGTTTGGTTTGTGGACCATTTCAGGAGCCAACCTATAATCCCTGCAATCGTATCTTACAAGTATTAACTAAAAGAAAGACACCTCTAGATTGCTGATTTACATCTTGAAACCAAATGAGATTATCAAGTTTACATTGGACTGCATAATTTGAAATCGCTATGGTGTGTGTACATGTAATCCAATGCTGCATCGTGTTATCTTTTCTATTTGTTCTTCATGTTGTTGTTGTTGTTGTTGTTGTTGTTGTTGTTGTTGTTGGACATGGTTCAAAGGTACACATGGCCAGAGTGCTGCTTTTTCAAGTCGGAAGCAACGCAGACCATTTTAGCCTCTGATTTGCTGTTTGTTTACAAATAGGCATACCTCCCATCTTGGTGAGAATGACCAAGACCAGATTTAATTCTAAGTGAGCAACTGAGAGATGCAGGCACACGGTCTTATCTCCCTTTGGGAGCTTCCTAGAGGGTGGCATTCCCGGCTCTATCCCTCCAGGCAATGTCCTTTCAAGTGGGTTTTCCATTAAAGCCACAGAGTGCCTTGAGAGTCCTGGTCTCTGAAAGCAGGAGGGGAGAATGAATCCTAGCCTTGGTTGGACCCAATCTCTGGCACTGTCACCTAGGGATGGACACGAAATGGAAATATAAAGTTTCATTTCGTTTCATTTTGTGCTTACCCCTGTTTTGTTTCATTTTGTTTATTACAATTTTTTAAAATTTTTCATACAAAATGAAATGAAACAAAACAATATGGCTCCCCTATGTCCCAGAGGCACCAGATTTGGTCCCTGGGGCTCCTGGAGTCATTTTAAAGGGCTCCTGCTGTCAATGGCTGGAGCCATTTAAACCTGGCCCAGTTGGTACCATAGGGTCCCCCTGGTACCGACTGGACCAGGTTTCAAGGGCTCCAGCCATTGACAGCTCAGCAGAAGCCTGAAAATGATGGAATGGAATGGCTCATTTCAATGGGAAAACAACTATTTCATTTCATCTATAACAAAATGCTGCTCCCTTGTTTTGTTTCGTTTTGTTTCGTTATGTAACAAAATGACAAAACAGCATTTCGTTTTTCATTTCCTGCCCATCCCTACTGTTAGCTCTTGTCAGACAAGTCAGGCACTGAAATTAAGTCAGAGGGGCAGGAGATTCCTGGGGTCCTGGCCCAGGAAGCCTTTGCCCACCGGTCCTTCTTCTACCCAAGTTGGGCAGGGGAGAGAAAGGGTGGCCGTGGCTTGGGAATTTGAGGCTGGAGCTTCTCTTCCTAGTTACTCTCCAACTCAGTTGAGCCACAGGTGTGGGGATCCCAAGCCTTGACATCCCCTCCCCATGTGACCTCCTCTGACGTCCCTTGTTTTTCCTCTGGAGGAAGCTCCCAAGTTTTCCTGCCCCTCCTTCTGGCCTCTCATCAGCCAGCTCCCTCATCCCTCCCCCTTGCCTACTGTGGTCCAGGAGTGATTACCTCAGATGAAGCCCCACTCCACCCCTACCCCCAGGCACCTGCGAAAATTGCGAGGAAGTAAAAACAGTGTTTCCTTGCAGCGATGCCAAGGACTCATCGCACAACACTGGCTCTTCGGCTTGAGTACGGAGATGAGCACCGCCCCCTAGAGTGGGAAACGACTAGCATGCATGTGCGTCAGCGGTGGGGGGGGCATTTACATTTTTTATCTTATTAAATCAAAACAAGCGGGCCAGGGAAAAATTATCAAGCATTTACCGGTCCACGGTGATAAAAAGGTTGGGGAGCACTGCTCTACAGTACAGGCAGCCCAACCTTGCATGTACAAAAAAGTCTGCAAAGGCTTGTGGAGTCTGTGCACACAAGCATATACTTTCAGATTTGTGCCACAGACTCTGTACTTGCAATGCATTCTTGCTCCTTCTAGGAGCACTGCCTCTCTCCTACACCCACTCGTGGCCTTTCACTGAATCAGTAAGTACAGCTACGAATGCAGCTTACTGGTCTTTGCATTCTGATATCTCTAATGATGGTCAAGCACATGGTGCTTGCTTCCTCAAAGGGTGGGGTAGAGAGAAAGGGCCCCTTGTGTGTGCTCCTTTTGATAACTCCTACTCACAATTGTCCATAACCTGCTATACTTTCTTTCTTTCTGTTCAGAATTGTGTGTTTTTCAATGGGAGCTAAAATCCTATGGATATTTATGTCTGAGACAATTTCATTTAAGCCAGTGGCACTGACTCCCTAGTAAAGCCAAGTTAGTTTAGGACCAGACCACAACATTGTCTTTTGCCAATTCTGTTTCAGTGATCAAAAACACAGAGCCATTCCACAAGTGCAGCTGAATGATTCAAATCATCCACTTAAGCAGCTCTTTCAGCAGGCTGGAATTCAGCTCTCATCAGGATTAGACATATTCTAGATTCTTAGTTTGGAGATTAACAGGCTCCCACCCTTCCGGTAGATACACTGGCATTTAAGAAGATGGGATTGTTTAAACGGTTTCTGTTTTTCAAGGGAAGAGTTCCTAAAGATGAATGATTAAGATCAGACAGACACCCATGTTGATAGAACATTTTTAGGGTGCATAATCATAGTAACAGTTTTCATAGCACTTTTACACTGCAATGTCACGGACACAAGTATCTGGGTTTGAGTTCAATTTAACTTGGTTGGACCTTGTTCTGAGTAAATGTGCATAAGATTGCACTTGCAACCCTGATAGCATAAAGGGTGCTGTTGCACTGGCAGTTTAGTGAAATGTTCAGTGGTGTTGGGAGTGACAATATGCACGGGTATGCTCTGTTGTATATATAAACTATTTGAAGGCTGAAACTTTGAGCTGTACTGACTTGAAGGAGAAGCCCTGCCTCAAAGGTCCCTACACCATCTGAAAATGTCCCAAATCTCCTGGGATGCAACAGTCAGGACTGCTGCAGAGGCTGTAAGAAGCCAGTGCTTTTACAGGATTTGTATGATGGAGCCCTGATAATGTGGAACTCCCAATTATACAAGTTTTGTAAGCATGTTCAGCTGAATCTGCTTTCAGCCTCCACTGTGGACCTTGCTTAAAACACGAGAGGCATCAGGGCGAGGAATTATGTGGGCTAAGTGCACCCACCACCACCACCACTTGCTTGAACTCTATGCAGATCTAATAGGGCTGTATTCTATTCCTATCATAACACCAAGGTTATTGCTGAGGGAGTCGTCACAGTTTTAACACAGTTGTGAATCAAGGGGGGTGGGGGTGGCAGTTTACAATCAAGACATCCTGTCCTCCAGCACCAAAAATATCCAATGAGATTTTTTTGCTCCTACATTAGAATAAAAATCAATACTTTTTGTCAACAGCAGCATTAGGGGGGAAAAATGAAACAAAACAAAAAATATTTGATTTTTATGTAAACCTGTTTTCTTCATCCATTAAAAAAAAACCCTTGTATATGGCACAGCTTTTTGTATAACAAAAGCTTTTCGTATGCAAAAACAAGGATTTTGCACTGGGGGGAAAAGCCTCACAAATTTACAAAAAAGTGCCAAAATGCACACAAATCTCTTGTTCAGAAAGGAACATTTTTAAATCCTTTGTTTTCAGTTGAAAAAAATATAAGCAAAAAACAAACAAACCCATAAGCCAAGACTTGCATTGCTATGATCTAGAAAGAGGAAAACAAAGTATGACTACTTCTGTTCTTCTGTCCTTAGTTGATGCAGAGGCCAAATAATTTCTGTGTTTTACTCTTAACATACCCGAATAAAAAAATTACAATTTTTCTCTTGCTTGCTCTTTAAGAATTATTTTGCCAAAAACTAAACTAGCAACATTGTGTATGTTCTGATCAAAAGCTCATTCTGTTTATGCTTTGTTTTTCTCAGTATAATTGGACCCTTATGTTCTAGCCCTTCCCTTTAATGCCAGTGCCCATGAGTCATAGCTCCATAGGAAAATGTTTGCTTGCTACAGCGACAGGCTAACGATGTGCACATCATGTGCGCAAAAGCCAAAACTGCGATTCACTGAGCAGGCTCAGTGGCCCACCCAGTGCATTCTGTAAAAGTGGATTACTTGGGCCATGCAGCTGCTCAGCATATGGTATGAAGCCTGTTGACATCCAAGGAGAATACTTGCCACTCTGCCATTAAGATATTATGACAACAGTGCTGGTGCACATGTCACTAGCACTTTTTCATGATGCCCAGCTCCTACCTCAGCAGCACTGTCTGGATGAGAAGACTTATTGATGGAGCTATGTGGGGATGCCAGCATTGCCATGCCTGTAGGCTTCTTCCTGTATAAAGCTTTGTGCCCAGAGATAGCAAGGAACCTGAGGCAAGGAAGGCACCTTCCTCTCAAATGCATGGAGAGAAGATAGCAGGACTGACATTTTTAGTCTTAGTTCACCATTGGGATTGGGATAGCATCCATCCCCACACCTGAATGCAGAAAATCAGGTTAGAAGGTGGTGCAGAACATCACAAACTGGTGTGACTTGTAGAAGGGGAAAAACCAAAGAGTTTAGCAAGAATAGACAGGGCACTGTTGCTGCTGTCTCCAAACATCTGCCTTATTTGGGTTGTTGTTAGGGTCCTTGAATATGAAAGACAGAGGCTGCTTGAAAGGCATGGTGCATAAGATACGTAACCTGATTAGCTTGGTGACATGGGAAGTCCTCTGCAGCTTCCTACATTAGGGCACATATTCAAAACATGACAGTGAGCTCATGGTAGAAGTTAAAGCATCTGCAGGCAGACCAGAGTGACTGAGATCTCCCTCCCTGTATTGTCTTTGTTCACTGTAGGCAGTTCACTGATTATGTGAAATGAAAGACAGAACAGAGTTTGCTTGCTGCTACTCATCTGAGTGCATTTGACAGATCATATCCATCATCTCTTCTCCCCTTTCAGAGGGTGGAATATGAGAGGAAGGTTTGTGCCATTGGCCTATTCTTATCCTTCACATCTCCATAGGCTCCAATGGAACAAGGGAATGAAGATTGTATGGGTAAAGCTGTGGGGTGAGGAGTCTTCAGTGAACTACCAAGAGCCCTGCAGAATTGGGTTCTTATAATATGTATGAATCTGGGCATGATCTTTTAATTCCAGCTTCCCACACATCCTCTCAGTAAATGGGATTGGTCTTGCAGACTAAAACTGTAATGCACTCTGGAATCGTGGGGGGAAATGGTCCATGTCATTCCAGTGCATCATTGTGGAGAATTTGCATGTATACAGAATCCATTCCTAAGGGTGGTTTGGAGCAGGATCAGTGGAAGATACACCTATCCTCAATTAACTGACCACTTCACTAGCTCAGCATTTTCTTTTCCATTATCACAAATATTGTATGAATTGAAATAGTTACAGTATAGAAGTGTATAAAAACTAGAACTTTTGGAATTATCTGGTTTTGAACTACAACTTCCAGAATTCTCCAGGGTGGAAAATGTTGGGAGTCACTGTTGTTGTTGTTGTTGTTGTTGTTGTTGTTGTTGTTGTTGTTGTTGTTGTTGTTGTTGTTGTCGTCGTCGTCGTCGTCGTCGTTGTGGTCATCATCATCATCATCATTTTTCCTTACCTCTGTAATATCTATGAATTCAAGGAGAGGCACATGTCAGATCCAGATGCATTTTTATCCTGGAGTTTACCTATGCATAATTAAAATAATAACTCAACCTCAAGTATTTTGCCTTGTTGTAGAAGCAACAGTTTGCCTACTAGCCAGAACATTTATAGAAATTTAGGCCAAGGCCATTACTTCTATCTTAAGTCCTTTTTACCCCTCTCTGGACCTCACTTGAAAAAAAGGCCAGATTCATCCAGGATGTCAAGTTCATGGGTTTGTGAGGAGTTAGATGAGGGATGAGTGTAGTCCACAGTGTTGTTTATGTCTGGCAGATTTGTTCCATTTCCAGCCAGCAAAGTGGTGACTGATAAGCTCAGCTCCTCAAATAGGAAAGGGAAAAATTCAATCACAGCTAAAGGTGAAAGTATCACATTCTTTAGCCTGCCTGCTCTCTGCTAGATCCATGAAGTAGTATTCTTAAAAGCGGCTGGATTGCCCAATGATCTAGGTATCTGGCTTCAGAGCCAGATGTTAGGAGTTTGATCCCCTACTGTGCCTCCTAAGGGAAGAGCTAGCCTGTGTGGCCTTGGGAAAGCTGCACAGTCCCAGGACACCACCAAAAAGAAAGGAATGGTAAACTGCTTCTGAGTATTCTCTACTTAGAAAACCCTGAGAAAGGTTGCCATTAGTCATAACTGACGTGACAGTGCATGGTCATTATAAAGGGAGCTGAAGATCCAGGCACCCCTTCAGGAAGGGAGGATTAAAAATTGTGATGAAAAGTAGAAACTGGTAGCAGCAGGCTCTTTTAAGTCAGATGATGCATCCCTTCCTTTGATTGAAAGAAGATCTTTATCTGCAAAAGAAACCAAGTGAAAGAGCTCTTTGACATTGCTCCCTCTAAATTAAGCAGTATAACTGTAGCATGCAAGATTAACTATTTAACTCAGTGTTCACAGTGAAAACCTCTGCTTGCAGTCCCATTATCAGAAACTAAAAGCTTATTCTAATGGCATTGGTGCTTATTTCTGACTCAGCCATGGCCACCAAGAAAGCAGAAGAGCCCAATTGTTTTGTCCACAGTGGCGGACTTTAAAAACTGGATTAATGGGACTGCGGAAAGATTGGCACATATTTTACCAATGTGTTTCTGCGGTATATGGCTCAAGACGGATCTGCTTGTTTAAGCTGGGATAGACAACCAGTATTTCTTCAGATGCTGAGTTACCATCACCTCTGGCTAGCAATGCGAGAGCTGCCGATTGATAGGGTTGCAATCGATGAATATCTGGAAAGCCACACAATGCTTACCTTGCTTTGATGGTGTAGTTACCATTTATCTGGGGTGGGGTAAATACTGTCCAGGAGTAGGGGGAAACATAGAAGGAGAAGTTAGGTCACGGACACAAGACCTGTCACTCACACTACCAGGATAATTTACTAGGTCATTTGAAAAAAACATTTCACCAGGAACCACCACAGGTAAGATTAGGTACTTTTGGCTATATGTGTGACCACCTTGTGCACTTAGCTATTAGAACTGCAGTTGGAACTCTCTTCCTGTTAGCAGTGCATTTGCACTTGAACCACTCACCCAGGGCGACCATCAAGCACTCATCAACAGGAAGGGCTAGAGAAGGCTTCCTGCTTGAACTAGGATTTTGTCTGAACCCTACAAGTCTTCCAGGTTTTTAGATAAGACTAGACTTTTGTATCTATGGCTGCACAGCTCAAAAAGTTCTTTTTTACTGCAAAGCTTCTTAGATGTTTCAATGTGTGTGTGTGTGTGTGTGTGTGTGTGTGTGTGTGTGTGTGTGTGTGT
>JAHTLZ010003526.1:53133530-53175426 GCA_023846285.1 Phrynocephalus versicolor
CTCAGGCAGGCATATTTTCGCCTGCTTTTTGGGCCGGGAATCGGGTGTTTGTTTGTTTTTACTTTAAAAAACTTTTTTTTCTGTGCCGCTTGAATGGCGGCGAGGCGGCGACTTTGGCGGGACGACGAGGATGCTCGCCCCCAGCGCAGCCCAGGAGGGACAGGAGGAGAGGGGGGAGGCCGGGGACACCCCCCCCCCAGAAACCACCCCTCTGGTAGGTGCCCTGAGCCCTCACTCAGGCAGGCATATTTTCGCCTGCTTTTTAGCCGGGAATTGGTTTTTTTTAAAAAAAAAAACTTTTTTTCTGTGCCGCTTGGCATCGCAGGATCGCCGCAATGCCAGGAATGACAACGACAAATCAGACCCAATTATTCTTTCGTTGGTTCGAGTTCGAGTTCTGGCGGAGTAATTCCCGTTACCGTTTCCGTTCCGTAATGGAAACAAGTAACGGAAACGGAAACGGGAATTCCGCTAAGTCGTGCCCATGTCTAGTGTGTGTGTTTCTTTTTTCTTTTTTTTACTTCAAACCACTCCCTTGGCTGTCACGCCATGACATGATTATTGGCTTTTCTTCTTAGCTTGGAAAAGTTAGTCTTTTGGGACTACAGTTCCCAGAATCCTCCATCCAGTTGAGGGATGTCAGCTGTGCTCTCTCAAAGATTCTGGAAGCTGGAAGCCCCCGAAGGTGACACTTTCAAATTACGAGAACTTCAGATCCAGTTCTAAAACATTATGCAATTCAAACAGCCTCCTGTCTCCATCAGGAACTGATGTTCAGACAGTGAACTCAGAGTTTGCATTGGTGAATCCAAAGTTGAGGTAGCTAAATTCTGTCCAGAACCTGATGAAATAAATACCATCTGCAGTGAAGAAAACAATCAAATAAATGGTGCACAAAAGCAATGGTGTAAGAAGTTTTGTACAAGGATTTGCAATGCCTCATGAAAATAGCTTCAATAAGGTATCTGGATCATGCAGTTGTCAGAACACTTGGATCCACCATATCTCTGGCTTGCATTGGCATTGTAGAGTATAGCTTTTTCAGTCCCAGATCATTTCCCCATGCGTTTCCTACACTTTTATCTCTTCCAGCTCTTTGTGTGCAGAGTTTCCGTGATTTTCCCTTCCAACTGCAGTGTTTCTTTAACTTGGAGTGAATATCCGGAAGTCTGTCAGTTACGTATATATTCCAAAGGAAGTGGAAAAGCAGTGTTGAGACAACCTATTGGTAGCCCCATTACTTTCTCTGTAGTTTTTGGCAACTTACAGCAAATACTTTTCCTACTGAAGGGCAATTTATTGAATTTTTCCAAATTGTTAATTGCCATATCATTACATTACAGCCACAAAGCCTGAGGATTAAGCCTGCTGTCCCCTTGTTTTAATACCCCTTGTGGCATAAATGCCACATTAAGCCAGTTACCTGGTAGTATTCCAACTTTGATTGTCCTCCCCCCCCCACCACTTCCCCCAAACAAGACTTCTATGACTCATATAATTATGGCCATGTTATGAGCAACACATATTTTCTCCAAATGAATTGTTTCAAAAGGAAACTGAGCTCTATGGGAACACAAGTGTGATAAAATCTTGCTCTATTGTAATAATCTTATCTGTTTTCAGGCTGTACAGTGTGGGTCATTAAGCATACAAGGACACATTATGTGCTCTTCAACATGCCAGTTTTATTAGGATTTAGAAAAACAGCATCTGTGCCCTGACTGTCCTTGTACATAATGAGATGCTGGATACACAAATACACATAGGTCTTGTTTAAAAGTGGTTGGATGCAAACATATGAATGGTAACATTAATGGGTTTTTGATGAGAATTCAAACAAGGATTCCTAATGCAGTGTTAGTCAACAACATTGTCTAAACAGAAGAGTTTTAGTAGTGATCTTGTAGGGACTGAGCATGATTAGTGCACTTCTCACCTTGTGCATTGATTTATTTTTAACTTCATTTGGAATGCCAAAGTAGGGCTGTAGACAAAGAGGCAGACAATGGAGAATGTTCTCCTGGTGCTGAGATGGGAGGGAAGCACATTAGGGGTTATAGTCATCAGTGCCAAAATAACATGAGCAGCCATTTGCTTCACCACCACAGGAAGCAAAATGTCTTCCATGCACCTTGCTTCCCACTTTCTTTATACCACAAAGACCATCAGGCACAAACTCTCAGTAGGTCCAAGACACTGCTTTTCAACAATCATCCACCTTTTGATTTGATGATCGGGGTCACTTAGCAGCCACAATATAACTGTTGATAGTCATCATCCCAACTATTTTTTTCTGATGCATTCAGAATGAGAGAGACCAGAGAGACCCTTCAGAGACCAGAATGTTCTCATGTGAAAACCACCTCCATGTAACTTGGAGCTGTGTAAAAGTAATGTTTTGTTTTGTTTAAACCATTTAAGTATGCTTTAGCATTGTATTTTAATTTTTATCTATTAGAGGCATCTGTACATCCTTATACTTTCAATATCACCGCAAAGTTTGCACACAGTGTCTGATGGATGCATTCCTAGAACATTATAGCATTATTGAGACATGAGCAAAACTAGGCAGAGCTACACGTCAGCTGGAGTGGAACTGAACTAAGCAAGTCCTTATGCAATTGTGTGAACTAATAAGTCCCCCTTTCCAGGCTTCCCTGTGTAAAAGGCAAGCAGGACTTTGTACACAGAAGTGTATGCATAGAGGTGTCCAGGCTGTTGAGAAACCAGATAGCAAGTCTTTCTACTCACTTGGATACCTCCAAACATACTGCTGTATGTACAAAGCTTTTCTTTCTGAAGATGTTCAGATCCGTGTTTGAGAGGGTGGGGTTGTTGGTGCAGATGAAATTATTCAGCACAGTCTTGGCTCTGATTGTATGTTGTAACAACATTGAATAACACCAGGATAGGTATAGATGCCACAGGAAATTTGCTTCACTCTCCTTTCTATGGAAAATTGATGGACCTAATAGATTACCATATTGTTATCCTAACCCACTGAGTTGTCATTGGCACACATAAGGAGGCTTAAGGATGCATACCTGTAGCTGGACGAGGGCACTGCCTACAATCTCAAATTCCACTGATGAGCTGTTCCAGAAGTAGATTTAGAAGCGGGACTCCATATCCCTGCATTATCATTTCCCATCTCTCGGCCAAACAGGCTGCAAGATTCTTGTTTCTCAAAAAGAAACACAAGTCTGCCTCCATAAAGGACCCAGAGGACAAAAAGCCCGAAGAACAACTGCCCCTAAGAATCATTCGTGTGGTGCTTCATTTTTCTTAGCAGTTTAGAATTCAGAGTTGAAAGAATTCAAATTCTTTATGACCAACTAGTTAATTCAAATGGGGCTCTGCCAGAACTGTTGGCTCACCCACCCACCATCAATGGATGGCTGCCAGTCTTCAAAATGAAACTCTTGTGACAACCCCCTGTGTTTTGACTTAACTCAGTAGTTCCCCCTACAGTGTCTGTAAGCTCATTCCAACTCTGGATACCTGAATAGGCAGTGCTTGTGACAATCTTCCAATATGCATCCAAAAGTTAATCTTTTTGTTATGGTGGTCTGCTTGGTTCAAATTGGCTGAATTTTCTGTCATATAGAGTCACTCTCCCCTTTCTGAGAGATTGGACTTGACAGAGGGGGAAGGTTTTCCAGACACAAAGAGCCTTTTCACACGACCCCTAAGATCCGCTGGCCACTTAAATTCGGACCAGAGATCTTAGGGGTTCGTTGCTCTTCCTTCCTCCCCACCACTCCGCACTTCCTTGCTCCTGTCTGCATGAGGGGAGGGAGGAAGAAAGAGAGGAAAAAATGCAGGCTCACCTCCAAAGCTGCCCGGAGCTCCATTGTCCTAATTCCTTCTCTTCTGTTTGCTTTTTTTTCCTCCCGCCCCTTCTCTTAAAGGGGCGGGAGGAAAAAAAAACAGAAGCGAGGAGAGCCCCGCACTCACCAGATTAAATCCAGAGCTGGGGATTTTCACCCTCCTCGAGCGGTACAAGAAAAGTGCGCTGGGATGTGCTTAGGTGGGCGTGGTCGCACTTAATTTCCTGCAAACTCCGAAGCTGGTGGGGAAACAATTGTAAGCTCCGGAGCTTGCAGCCATTTGCTGCGGAGTTTAGGGGTCATGTACAAAGGCTCAAAGAGACCTTACTGTAGAGTTCCTTTCTCTAACGCATCGTCTTGTTTTCAGTTACCACATGCCTGTTTTCATAATCACTACCATGTAGTTTACACTCTATAAGTGTAAACTTCAGTTTTTATGTGAGGAATTGCTTGATTGAAAATGCCCTTAGTATAATTGCCCTGTGTGTCAGAAACGTAAAGAATGTATTCTTTATGCTGGTACATTTTAATGCCTTGGTGTAATTTATTCAATGGAATATCTTTCTCATTTGAAAAGTGAGGTGGTGAAGGTTGTGACACTGGGGCCGGTGCCCTACTGCTACTCCCAACCAAAAGTAAAATACGTAGATACAACTTTTGAATGGTAAGCAAATGTGTATGTAAATCCAGTTGAGTCACTCAACTGGGTCTGCTTTAGTTGAGTTTATTGTAGCACTAAGATACTGGCTGGAATGTTTAAACGTGGTCTGAAAATGAATGATAGTCATATGATTGTGGATAGGGAAGGCTATGGAATTTGATTGGCTAGTGGCTACAGATAGTACTCTAGTTTCCACAGAGATTTTCCTAACTACAATTAATTAATCTGGTTAAAAACCAAAATACAATCTTGAGGTACCCATTGTCTATGTCCCCTTAGTATGTACGCCAAGTGTTAGGTGTCTGGGTTTCACTGTGTTGGAAGGACAGTGGATACAGCAAAACATACAGAGATATAGAAATACAAAATAAAAAAGAAAGTGATCAAAATTATCTTTTATTAATGTTTATTGTAGGCCTTTCCTTTAATCACAGAAGCAAATGCAATATTTTCATAACTTCCAGTGCTTAAAAGAAAATATTTTTCATCGTATGAAATTCTTACTTCATCTGCAAGCCTAAATACATTTTGTGGCTGTTGTTGTTCTTGTGTTGTTACAGTCATGACCGACTCTCCATGTCAATGGAGTTTTCTTGGCAGGAATACTGGAGTTGCTTGCTAGTTTATACTCCAGGTGCCTACAGCACCTGGTATTCCCTGGTGGTTGCCCATCCACATACTAGCCAGGGCCAACCCTGCTTAGCTTCTGAAATCAGGCAAGATTGGATGCGCTCAGGTCATCTAGGCTAAACATATTTACATGAAAGTAACTCTCATTGAAATTGGGTGCCTTGGTTGTGAGGAACCATATTTTAGATTCTATTGCATGGTCAATAGTTGAGAAAATCTAACTCTTTCAGAAAGAGACCCAAAGGCAAAACTAGTATTAAGATTCCCCTTTGAGCAACATTAACAAAAGCCACTGTAGAAATGACGTAGTCAAAGTGAATAGTAGGAAATAAAGAACTACTGAAGTGGGCTGTAAATAAAGAAAGGAAGTCCTTGGCTCCAACAGCAAAATAGTTTTAAAGAGCTTATTGGCCTTGATCAGAACAGGTGCCTGACTACATCTGGGCATCTATTTTTAATAGGGAACCAGGAAATCTGCACAATGATGGCAGGCAAATTCGTGAAGCTTTCCATTTTTTGTGTATAGTAAATCAGAGACCCGCCTGCAAAGACCCAGATCACATTCTTAGTTAGAATTCCAGGCAAATATCAAAGAAAACAAAAGACAGAGAACATTGATTTTTGCCTGGAAAACATTCTTAGATAGGAGGGCCAGCCACTCTGTCTCATCTTGCACTCTAGGGTTTCTGTGAGAAGAAAAGCAGAGGAAGAAATATGCACGGAGTTGGGCGCTGCCAAGAGGAAGGACAGGATGAAATGTCATAAGTAACATGTTCTAAAAAGATAAAATTAACTAACAGGAATAGAGTTGCACAACAGCTATCACAGAATTTTCCTGCTTACACCATGGCATGTTATCTTTTCAGCATAATGTTGTCCTGTTGACATAAACCATAGAAGCCTTTAACTTCCAGTTCAATATTGGATGCCCTAAAGACTTTTAGGGACTGTGAGTCCCTTCAGCGAAGTCTTGGTAAGCTGCGAGCATGTGTCTATAGATAGATATCAACACAGCCTATTTCATATTTCTGTGGCTGGGAAAAAAGCTGCTAATATAATACTTCTTTTCACCACTGTCATCACCTTTGTATTCCCCTCCTATTATAATTCCCTCTTCTCTCTTGTGTTTGGATGACATAGTGAATTTGTGGGTCAATGCTTGCAGCTCACCACCACTTAATCAAAATGTGTCATCATGGCCCCCCAAATACTTTTAACTTTTAATAGGGGTTATGGATTTGAAAGGAGGTCCATCTGCCTTTCATTAAGAAAGCCACTGTAGAATGGCATCATGGTCTGCTCTGTGACAGAGGGGAAGTGGTGTGCCCTGGAGTAACAGTTTCCGACATGATGGCATGAAACACTGGTAGGTTATCCCAAGAGCCTCCATGTGCTTTTTATATAAAGCTTTTTGCAAGATCTCATCCCGGTACTAAACCATCATGACCAACATTTACTGGGGTCCATTTTATGGACTTGAAATGATTCTTAGGCTAGTTACCTTGCATAGATCCCCAACTCCTGATACTTGTCCTGATCACTACATTGATGACACATAGTAGTAGCCACAGTGAACAAATAGCAATTTTCTATAGCAGGCATGCCAAGCTACCGTATTTCTCCCTCCCTTTCTTTTCCTCTCACACCTACAAGCTAAACACTGTCTCCTTTATGAGATTGATGCATACTGATAGAAGTCTTCCAGCTTATACAAAACTGGTGTTCTGAACATAGTAATTTCCTCATCTGTTCATGCAAGGAATTATACCTTGGTTAGATTCTCATGCGTGTACCCCACGCAGTTGCTGCAAAACTGGTAGGTTGAGTGGTTTCATAGTGAATCTGTATGACAAGCTTTATACAACATCAAGACATGTAATGAAGCTTTCTTGGGAAGGAGGCAACCATGCCAGAACGTCCTTCTCTTCGTCCATGATAGCAGGACCTTTCTATTTACACATATATTTAGTGGTTGAGGAGAGGATGTGACCTCTTTTAGGGAACAAACTGTACTCTATGAATTGTCTGTGGCTTGTAATCATGTTAGGGAATTTTGAAGATGTATACCTAGTTGTGTGGGTGTGGAAGAGGGAGTTCATTAGGACCACCATGGATTTTATTTACATTTTTTAATTTTTTGATGATTTAAATACAAGTAATTTAAATTAATTTGCTTTTTTAAAAAATGATATTTATCCACCCTGATTAGGAACACAGTTTTTCTCCTTTTACAGTCTAATGACCATATTTTTTCTAATTAATCTTGTTAAGCCACAACATGCTTAACAAGATCAATTCAAACCATTATAACTGAAATTTTCCCTTGTTTCATACTGCAAATAAAATAAAATAAAAATTAAGGGGTGGGGGGAGATGGAGCTAAATGACATAGTGCCTTCTAATTGCTAGTACAAGAAATTTGTACTAGAAAGTTTCTATCTGGAGAAGTTCTGACAGAAAGGATTCCAGTTGCTGGTTGGGCAAAGATATCTTGCAGAAGTGGAAAGGCCATTCTCCAGCAAACCTCCAGTACTGATAAGAGTTGTCTTGACTAATACATAATGTGTGAGAGTGTTTTAGTACAGCTTGATTTCTTTAGCCACCTCCCACTGATTTGACAGGAAGCCAAGATGAGTCTTAGACTCATGAATACCTTAATGCACACCTCCTCATATAAAATTGACACAATTTCTGGCAGACATAATAATTAAAGGCTAGATGAATTCTCTCAGCAGTTTACTGTCACAACATTTCATTAAACCATACACCAAACTAAGATGTCTTGGTCTTTAAAAAGAGAGAGAGAGAGAGAGAGAGAGAGAGAGAGAGAAGGAAATAAAAAAAACCACAAAAATCATCAGTATATGAAATTACCATGTGAACTAGTGTCAGTGCACTATAGAAAACCACAACATGCACACTGAACTAACACACTGTTTATCAGCCGTGAACACGGGCTGTCCCTACCATTTGGCAGAGTAAGATGGCTGCCTCAGCAAGTGTCATGATAGGGTAGCAAATGGCTAATTAATTTTGGTTGTTGCATTTTTACTGCATGAAAGAGGTACTTTGGGGGGTTGTTTGCCTCATGTGCCTAGAAGATTTGGCTAGCTCTTGATTTGGGTGAGTTGTGAGAGAGGCTTCATTTTGTCCTCTGTCTCATACAGCAAAATGTCTTTGACTGGTCCTGGCTGTGTATTCAGTGATTTAAGCATCTCAAAAAGGCTTAGTCAGAAGGTATAGCATGAGAATTGTAAGAAGGAATATTTGGTACAAATTATAGTAATTGCTTGACTCATCATTTGTTTGTGCTTGAAAATACAATAACTGAGAATGTGAACAACTTTTCTGCAGTTCCCCTACTTCAGTTTGAACTTGCAAGATGATGGAACACCCTCATAGATCCTTATACTGCATCGAGAAGAATTCCAATATCAGTTTTCAAAGAAGCACTGTTTTATTTAGAATGCTTCATTAGTACTTGGAAAAGTTGCTCTTTAGATCATGGTTCCCAGATGGGAGTTGTAGCCATGCACCTGAATTCTGGGAGTTGTGATCCCCCCCCCCAAAAAACGATCTTTTCTCAAAATCTCCTTTGGGTATCAGTCTGGTTTTTAGCTTGTGAAGTGAAAGCTGTGTAATCTTAACGCTCATTCAGTTTTTCCATGCTGTAGTATGAAAACATGGTTGATCAGCCATCACGGTTCTCTTTCTGACCTTCTTTTTGTCACTTTTTTGACTGCAGATTGACTTTGAAGATGTGATTGCCGAACCTGAGGGGACCCACAGCTTTGATGGAGTCTGGAAAGCGAGCTTCACCACGTTCACCGTGACAAAATACTGGTTTTACCGCTTATTGTCTGCAATCTTCGGCATTCCAATGGCTCTCATCTGGGGCATTTACTTTGCCATTTTGTCATTCCTCCATATCTGGGCAGTGGTCCCCTGCATCAGGAGCTACTTGATTGAGATCCAGTGCATTGGCCGTGTTTATTCCATCTGCATCCACACCTTCTGTGACCCACTGTACGAGGCCTTTGGCAAAATATTCAGCTCCATCAGAGCAACAGTGCGGAAAGAAGTGTAAATAATGTTGCAGAGAACCTGAAGAATGGGTCGCCTTCACACTTTTGGCCCTATTTGTAGAGCCAGTCTCAAGGCTGTCAATGGTTACCAACACACAATAATATGAGTTAATGAAAGGATCAACCTGAACACAGCAAAAGAAATCGCTTACTCATTTTCTATATCCCTCCTCAATTTATATTGCTCTTTTCAGGAGAGATGTTAACTTGCATTTTTAAAAGAGTCTTTTTTTAATTGCTGCTCTCCAAATGCCTATCTGCGCATTGATTTGCTGACCCTTTGACGAACCAGCTTATGTTCTGCTTACCTCTTCTGTTTGTTTGTTTCACGTTAAATTCACGACCATATAATAAAGAACTGCAAAAATGCTTTCCAGCACTACTGTAATACCGCTCTTCGTTTTACTGTGAGCTATTTTTTTAACAGTCTAAAGCTGTTGCAGCATAATGGACATGACAAGCTGGCAGATTTTAAAAGAATGTTCTTTTTTCAGATGTATTGTCTGTCGACTGTAGCTCTTTACTGTAGTGAACCATATCTAACTGCTGCGCAGAGGGAGATCTAAGTAAATAACTAATATATATGTTCAACAAAGAGAAAGAGAAACAGAGAGAAAAACCATGTGCCTTTAGAAGGACAGAACCTTCAACTTGGACAACTTTGCACATCCACAGAAAGCTGTCCTGTTTTGTTGATCCTCCGGAGAGATTATTTGCAGATCTTTATCATATGTCACTAAAAGTGCCTTAATGCTTTTTTAAAAGAAAAAAATGAATTATTCATCTAACTCAGTGTCATGAACTTCCTCTGATCGGCTGGCTCTTGCCTGTGATTCTTCACATCTCCCACTTGAGATTCCCTAAGTGGGTACACAGCACCAGTGCTCATCTCTGAATGATGACTCCTGCAATTTTTTGATGTTCAGGATCAAAGCTGAAGTCAGAAATGAACTGTGAATGTCTTTTTCTTGAGTTTTGAGGTCCAAGCGTAAAAGCAGTCCCATCAGCAAAACCCATATGGCATGGTTCATACTGGATAAGATATGCCTCTTAACATGCTCATAAACATATTGGGAAGAAAATAAGCAAATATTAGTCTTCCTGTGAATGGACTTGACACTCAGTATTTTCAAAATGGGTGTTGAGGTTTGTCCAACTAGTGCAGAGTCAAGATATGAACTAGGTTTCCACAGGTTTCCATAGGTGGTTCGATGTAGCTATGTGTGAAGGGTCAGATTCACAACCCCCTTGTCCATCAAGGTCAGCATGTTGCTAGCACATCCATGCTTTGCTTACTTCATGCTAATCCAATACAAGTGCGGCTTCTGCAACACTACATTATAATTAGCTCCCTTCACACCCTGCCTAAGCTGTACACATGAATCAAGGAATCTTTATAGATACAAGTTGTGCAAAGCTGACAGGGGGATAAAACTACGGCAGAAAAAAAGCATTGACATGTCCAGTAATTTCATGTGGTGACCAGCTTGGAGGCTTTTAGACTCACTGTAATGTAGCTGCAGTGAGATAATATGTTTGTTGGGTTCACATGAAACTATTGCCTTTGCATGAAATGTTGCTCCTTTTCCATAGCTGTGACGTTAAGCTAACTGAGACAAGTCCTTATGAACAAAAACTGAGGAATTTCAAGGCTGGGTGAGGTTCAGTCAGCACCACACATGAAAAGGTCCACGTGTTGCCCACCCCTGCCGTAGTGCTATTTAGTGAGACCAATGCCAAACCAAGGCATTTGACTTCCTTAAATGGAGCCCAGGTGGCATCTTTCTTACCCACCAGCTCTCTCAGTGATAATGCTTTAGAAAGCAGCCCTGCCTTCATCTGTTGCCCGCCCCTGTCATCCACAATTGAGTCTAAGTCGACTTGTGCCATCCTGGCACATGGCAAGGCTGGTTCTCCATGGGACAGGCCCCCTAGTAAGCATGCTTGAAAGGTCAACATTACTCCACCACCAAAACTACCCAAGTGGTGACTTAGAGGCCACTTGTGTTTCCAGTGCCAGTACAGGGCAGATTATGGTCTTGTCTCAGTTTGCTTTATAAAATCAGTTTTCCCACCATTTCCACAAAGTGGTTCTATAAATGGCCACAAGAAGTGTGATCACAATGGCCTGGGTGACAGTTAAATTACAGGTACCATACACTCCAAGAAAGTAACAACCCACTGTTTTTAATTGCTTGCTTATCAATAACTCTATGGCACAATAAACAGTTGTAGTAGAGGTTGGCTTCTTTCCACAATAACGTGCTTCTTACTGGGGAGGGGGGAGAGGTTGCCACATTTTTATTGGCCTGTAACCATATTAAATCCATTGATTCGTTTAGATTTTCATAAAACTCATGCAATGATATTTTATTGCTGGAGAAATGCAATTCTTCGTCCAGCAAGTACATTTACTTCAGTATTTGGACTCCGGTATGGAATGTTGCTCCAATTTCAAAAACAATTGGAAAGATACTTTCCTATTTGCATATTTGGTTTGTTTTTGAAAGCCTTATTTTAATGTTAAGGTTTCTGTCTTTAAGGACTGTTATGAATTCCCACACAAACAAGGGGCACTGGGTAGCTCTTTACAAAAAAAAAAAGAGTGAACCCTTTCACAGCTACCACCCATTCCCCTGTTAGTAGTGTCCTGTAATTTCATTAAAATTGCTTGCCACCCCTTGACGCAGTGGTTAAAAGCCTGCCCCGTGGTGCAGTGGTTAAATGCCTGTACTGCAGGTGAAGCTGTGCTGTTTCATGGTTGACTCCAGACTTCCATCCTTCCGAGGTCAGTAAAATGAGTACCCAGCTTGCTGGGGGGGGGGGCAATGTGTAGCCTGCATACTATGATTAAAACTGTAAACCGCCTAGATACTATTTGAAGTGGTATGGGGCAGTATATAAGCAGAACACTTTGCTTTTTGCTTTTTCTATTTTCAGTGGGTTCGTGGTAGAGCACATGTTCTCCATGCCAAAGATCTCAAGCTTAATTCCTGACACCTCTAGGTGGAAGTGGGAAGGACTCTTGTTTGCAACCCTAGTGATTCACTGCCAGAGCCATTGTGCAGTGAATACTGCATGAGATAGACAAACAGTCTGACTTGGCATAAACAAGCTTCTCAGGTTTCTGACTTTGAACCTTGTCAACAGCATGCCTACTCTCCTTCTGATCTCCACTTTAATATAGCGAGGACTTTAGTCTGGAAAAGGAAATTGCTGTGACGACAATTGCCAGCATGTGCATCCTGGGATCTGACGTTCCCACTGCTTCCTCTCAGAAACACGAAATATAACAAACTAAAATATATTCATTTGGATTGAGACAGATTTAGGAGATGTGACTGAATACTGTAGGCCAAGCCAACTGGATGCTGGTGGCTAGGATGCTCTGTGACAGTCCGTGAAATCCACAACAATGTGTCTCCATGTAATGCTACCCATTTTATTCTCTAAAATCTGTACTCTGTTACCATAGGAACAGAGACTTTGTCAAGTTGACAAAGTAAATGAAGTAGCATGATTGCCCACACATTCTGTTTTAGTGAGAAGCTAGTGGCAATAGGCTGGTTCATTTTGAGTCCTAAATAGTGCCCAAGGATAAACAGACGTACAAATATTTGAGAATTTTTGAGGTTGTTTGCTTTAATTGTGGCACATACATTAATAACCTAGTCACTAAATATTTTTCTCTCTTTTCAAATTTTAAAAAACACTGGTCTGGCTATATAGTTTTATGTTTTTACTATGTACATAAGAGTGTACTATGAGATATATATTTTGCAGATTGCAACACACATCTTAAGTGAGAATGTATACAAGAGATATTTTATCTTTATGTAAGGAAAATCACTTTGAAATCTATTTCATAAAGGTATGCATTTAAAAAGAGTTCCCAAGTGCAAGTGAATTTCTGATTCAGGCTTTCTACATAACTATTAATATGCTTACAAGATATAAAAACTGACACTTTTGAAATATCTTGCATGTTTTACAACTGAGGCTACAACCTGCACAATAAAAGCTGTTTTAGTAGAAACTCTTGCCTGAATAGTTCTTTAATGAAAATATTTATTTATTTATATATTTTTATTTTATTTTTACCCTACCTTTCTCCTTGAAAAAGGACCCAAGGTGGCTTACAGTAGTGAGGGACAATATAGAGTCCAGCAAAATTTAGACAGGTGCTTTCACATGACAAATAAAATCCACAGCAAATTTTGATCTGGATCACCCCCCTGAGCAATCATGTGGTTGATGTTGCAGATTGGATGTTCCCATGGTCGTGTTTTGAAAATCTGCAACCATTCTGATCCCACGACTGAGAGCTGCAGCAAAGACACCATAATGGGGGTGAAAAGGTTTTGGTGCAAATTTTAGGTGTTCTCACGGACTTGAGTAATGGTTTAAAATCCGCATCAGAACAGCAACAAGGATTTTACCACCTTGAGACCAGGTACTTGTAAAATGTGCTGGGTCACGCTTAAGTGGGCGTGGTCACACTTTATTTTATTTTTAAGTCTGCTGATTGTAGGGAAATGATTGTATGCTGTGCATCTGCGAGCACTTTGCAACAGATTGTAATGGTTGTGTGAAAGCAGCCATATTCAAGTTTAAGAACCTGGAATTGAGGGACATCTTACAGCATTAAAAGACAACATTAAAGCTACAAGAGAATGTGAGCAGTTCAAGAAGGAGTAAAAAATCCATGTAATCATGTACGGTAGACCATCCAAATGTTATGGGGGACTTACACTGAAAACATAGTGTCAATGTAATCATGCAAGGGATATATAAACACAAAGTCTATGTAATCATGTATGGTAGATTCATATAAAGACACATACAGTAATAGGTTGCAGGGCCTCAGTGACACACAAAATGTATCAACTGTCAACAATTATTTGACATCTGGCACTCTTAAGTGGCTTCTCCTCAGCAGTGCTTCTACAGAGACATTCCCATGTCCTGTGTAAAAGCCAAGAATGAAAATTAATGGTCAGTATCCTACTAGTGGTTAACTTTTGCATAAAGAAATTTGCACAAGTCTTGGTGGCTAGTAGCTGCTTATTGGCAAAGGGCTGGTTGCATTCCTTAGCATGCACCCCATTGTTTTATCAGTTGCATGCCCAGGAATGCAACCTGCACCTCATTAATGAGTAGCAATTTTATGCTAATATCCATGCTCCTTACACAAGTAACATTAACAATATGGCTTTGATCAATATAGCAAAAAGCACTCCTGTGCAGCAAACTGTACCTTCATGGTGGCTTTGGATAGCCATTGCCCAAACTGGAGTATGGAGTGACAGGGTGGCCCATTAAATTAGCTTTCAGTGTGGCATAGGCTCTGGGGGGACACCACTTAAAAGAGTAACTACTAGCAACAAAGACAAAGATATTAGACTGCTTTACACCTTTACAGATTGGAATGGCTAGCTGTTGAAGGAATGTTTCATAGATGCAAAGATTTTTCAAGGCTGTTTCGATTCTGAATATAATTTTTCTCAGGGCTGGGGAAAATGGCTTTTGGTAACGAGGATAAAATACGACAGTATAAGAATTAAGCTTTAGGGTCTGTAACTATGTGGTTTTGAAATGAAACATGTAAGATCAAGAAAGGCACACTGATATTAAGAAGAGTACTGTAATATAATACAATACCTGCTTATAGAAGTTTGACAACTCACTTGTAGTAAGAATGGCAGGGCAAGCCATTGAGGTTTTCATATCCTTTTTTTCCCTACTCCTGACTTATAATGCATCAGTGTGGTGTTCAGAAAGCTGTGGTGCTGAGACTGTATTTTATCTAAAGACACAAACCAGCATTGTGTTACTTCGAGACCACAGGCATGCATGCTTCTGTGTTTGCAGAAGAATTGCCAATGGATTCTGTGCATCAGTTCTAAAGAGCAATCACAAAATATATTAATTTGCAAGAGAAGCTCCTGTTGTGCTATTCAGCCCTTGAGCGTTTTCTAACAGGAGACTACCTAAAATAGTTTCTGCCCTAAGTAGCACTTGATAGGGTTGATGTTAAGAATATGTCTTTGGAAAAACTGAATCTTACAAATACGTTATACAATATCAAAATGCTTTGTACTGTCAACTGCCTGGAGGTGGCAGCAGCATGGCATGTGTGGGTGGCTATAACAGTGACAGGTCCATGATCTGCCTGCAGAAAGCAGTGGCAGAGGCATTCTGCACTGCAAACTCCCATGTGTGTCTACCATTTCAAGTACAACAGTGGTGATTAGCAAGGTTTCCACTGTGTTCCAAAGGAAGCCTTGCGTCACCTAAATATTGTGCCCTCCTTTAATTCTTTTGGGGAGTTAATGGGAAAGAAATCCCTTCAATCCTATCATCATATGCGCATCAAACCCCACTTTCTTTAAACCATCATAGGATGTTTTTCTGTTCTTTGTTTTCAATCCATTCTGTTAAAGTAATTCTAAAACTCATTTTACAGATTGTGAAAAGGAGGCCAGTTAAGAATACTTGACTACGGCAGCTCAGTCAAGACCACTGCACGCATTACACACCAGCTCCCCAGCATACTTATATGCGCCCTTAACATTTTCAAGCAAGTACTAGACTTGTCAGTTGAATATCTACATATTGGTGTTAGAACACATAAATTATTTGCCATTTTTAACCCCAGCAGACTTCTTTGTATTTTTGGCAGCTACATTAGAGATGGAGAAGGTTTGACCTTCCAGTCTACAATTTGTTAAACTACTGGGATCTCTTTCAAATGTTTGAGAGACTCATAAAGATGAGGGGGGGAGTCATGCAAGAAACAGTGCCTCCATCAAGGAGGTGAAGACATAGCTAAAGGGGAGACCACTTCACAGTTCAATGGATGGAAACAGGGTCCCTTTTCAGACCCAGGTGTGGGGCCACTTGCAGGTGAACTATGTGCCATTTTGAATGCACAAAAACATTTGTTAAGCAATAAAAAGTTGTAAAATGGGACAAGACTGAGTTCTCCAAGATTTATTTATCCAGATCATATCGCCCATGTAAAAGTGCTGCAGAAGTTTAAAAATTAGGGCAAGAAAAACCCCTGGGGTGGGGTGGGGTGGGGAACCACTCAAAGATATCCAGGAACAGCTATGAAAATGGCAGGGCTGAGCAACCTCAGTAGCCACAGTATGTGAAATGTCTATGAACAAAGATCAAAAAAGAAGGTAAAGAAGAATGGATGAAAAGTGTGGCAGGTTCGCTGGATCCATAAATGTGAGCATTTTATTATGTTACACAAGCCCCACTCCTTTTCTCTCAGAGAATTTATGTCTTAGAGAAATGTTGATGATAATTGTAATTTGTCAAGTCAATTATATTGTACAGTGGCCCTTTTCTGGGTTTTCTAGGTAAAGAGGACTCAAAAGTGGTTTCCCATTCTCTTCTTCTGGGGGCAATCCTCAGACTGAGCAGCTTGCCTAAGACCACCTAGGCAGGGCTCTTCTAGGATGTGTGTGTACGTTGCATTGTTACAGTCGTGACCGACTCTTCGTGACCCCATGTCCATGGAGTTTTCTTGGCAGGAATGCTGGAGTAGTTTACCAGTTCCTACTCCAGGCGCCTACAGCACCTGGTATTCCCTGGTGGTCTCCCATCCAAGTACTAACCAGGGCTGACCCTGTTTAGCTTCTGAAATCAGGTGAGATCAGAAGTGCTTAGGCCATCTAGGCAGCTCTCTCTTCTTCTAGGATACACAGTAAGAAACTGAACTCCTGACTTCTGGCTCCACAGAATTAGAGAGTTCAATCTCCCACAAGGCCTAACTCACTTTACCAGCTGAATTTCTTCACAGAAGTCTTACTGCAAAACAAATTAGTAACCCTAAATTCACCTAGACAAGGATATCTGATACAAAATGTTCTGATCCAATTCAAGGGGCTCTCTAAAATTCGTTCTAATGAACAGAAACCTCATGTGAAACCCAACTAACCTTTAGCATGATGGGAACCATGGTTGTTCTGGCAACGACCTTGTTCTCCTAGAAAGACTGGTCACATTTTATCATATTATAGTGAAATGGCATCTACTTACATCATTGTGAAGGTATTTAGGACTACCTCTTTATCTTTCTGTGTATTCTTTATTTGTCCCAATCCAGGTGAAACAGAATGTCTTATCTAAAGAATCCAGTTACAGAATTTGCCAGCTGTGATAAAACAGACTGGTCTATGAAGGAACAAATGTAAGAAAATTTAAAAAATAATAATAACTTAGCTAACTGGGACAGGATGATAGAAAAAGCCAAGAAGTTCATGAAATCTGGCTACAATATTTTCATAAAGCCATTGTGAAAGTTTTAACACATTAATAGAAATGCCATCACTTAGCCAAAATTATTATAGAAGGGAACGGCATATATGTAAACCATACCCATGTAATAATGTTCTACTGAGTATTGAACTTTTATATCAATAATAATGAAATGGATCCATTAGGAGACCTGTTGTTAGAAGAGATCCATGGATCTTAATTAATTAAGATCCCAGTGGCTTCAGTCTTTTCTATTAGAGATGGGCACGACTCCAAAAAAATGGTTTTTCATTTTTCGTTTTTCGTTGAGGGGTCTGTTTCGGTTCGTTTTCATTTTCATTGGGTTTTCCCGCAAATTTTTCATTTTCATTTCGCTACCTAATGAAAACGAAAAACGAAAACGAAAACAAAAAAATTCTGTTTCGTTAGCATTCTTTTCAGTTCAATGTGTTTGCCGCAACAAAAACGAAAAACACGGCAAATTTTTTCATTTCGTTTCCGTTTCCGTTTTGTTTTTGAAAAAATTTCGTTTTCGTTTCGTTACCTAACGAAAACGAAAAAACGGAAACGGAAACGGAAATTTCGCTGAGTCGTGCCCATCTCTATTTCTATGCATCACTAAAATTGTATGCCACCCATTCAAACTAGATTAGGGGTACAATCCAGCAAAACCTGTGTGAAAACAAAACCAATCACAACCTTAAAACTAATCTATATGGCTAAAGCCCTATTTGATGCTTCTAAATCACATAATTACAGACACACAAAATGGGAAATGATGTCCATGCTTTCTGGACCCAATTGGCCTATCATTGAGATACCTTCTGTGTCCATCTGGGTGTTGATTTACTGGGGGAAGTTGTGAAGAGGAGAGCCTGTGGGGCCTTCCTTTCAGTTTGGCCTGCTTCCACTGTGTTTATGAACTGTGTCCACATATTCTGCTCTGTCTTCCATTAACTCTGCCAAAATCTGCTCCATAAAGTTTACCAAATCAATTGGTTTATTTAGTTGATGATTTCTTAATATCCCACTCCTTACCCAAAATGGCTCCCAGAGCAACTTGCAAATATTAGAAATCAAACAGCCTCTGTCTGAAGCCTCACCATTTAGAAGACAGGATCCCAGAGGAAAAGAGAACTGGAAGGGTAAAGAAAAGCAAAGACAGGCATTGGATTTGTGGTTATAAGACGTTTATCAGATGGTGCCTCATAGAGCTTGGTTGCCTCCTCCCCCTCTGCAGGCCACAGTAATAACAGTTGATGTGTGGAAAGTGACAGTTCTTGCTTGGCAGAAAGAGCAGCTGCTTACTGCGTTTCCTCACATTTAATGATGAATATGGAGAAATAACAGGAAGCTGAACATAAGTTTCCACTCAGTAGTCCTCATTTGCCCAATCTGGGACACTCTCTTGCCTAAGACTTGAAATGAGTTTACTGTTCATGTGTGCTTGACACCACTACATCTTTGAAGAAGAAATGGGTAATTTCCATTAAATGCTGGTGATTATGAAGGCATGCCCTTTCTGCCTAGATGTATCTTAGTGTATTAATGTTGCCTTGAAAAAAATATTTTGGTATTTGTAGGTCGCTGGGTACTGGTAACTGGTACTCCGATGTCTCAGAATTTAACTCATTGTCTGCGGGCTGGCTTCTGCATGCTCTTACCATAGCACCCCACGTTAATGTAGAAAGAAAAACCTACCCACCTCTTACTATGAATGGAAGCTCCCTCTGCCCTCTCCCCATATAGCCTTCACTTGCACAGAGAGCTGGATTACAGTGGTACCTTGTATAAAGGAATTAATTCCTTCCAAATGAAATTATCTTAAGCAAATTTTCCTTTATACAATTTTCCCATAGGAATGCATTGAAAACAGAATAATCCCATTTTTATGTTGTACAGATTCTCCCCACAGGCGATTATGTTAAGCAAATATCCCCTATCCCTGGAATTTTTTTATGTGGTACAGATTTTATGTTATACAAACTTTGTTATACAAGGGTCCACTGTACTTGGAAATCACTCAATAGGTTACGAGTGAATCTAAGAATATTGGGGTTTTCACACTGAGCCAGTCCTTTACAAGTAATTTCTCAATTTCACACCTATATCAGCATATTGTATGCCCCCAAATATGTACTATGGAGGATCTGATATTAGTCCCTCATCAGTGCTCTTGATGGTGCTTGTAATTGGGCGAAAATGCCTGATATATTTATTAATCAAATAGTGATGCTTCTGACATGAGCAAAGAAAGATCGCGGTTGGAAAGACAGAGAGTCACACATATCGCTGAATGGTCAGAAGATCTTACTGACTAAAATAATGTACATGTCTTCTACAGACACCAGTTACAAATAACTAATATGGGTTTATAGACAACCAATGCACATCCCTAGCCCACAATCATATCCTATGCATTTCCCATTTATTTCCTCTTCTTTTATTTCTTCTTTTCCCTTTTTTGTTTTTATATTTCTAAAAAACCCTTTTTAAAAAAACAAGATGGTTTTTCTAATGGACATTTAAAAATCAAACATTAAAAACTGTATCTAGTGCACTGTGAAACTCTGCGTGATATGAATGTAGATGATGCCATCTACTGGCTGCCTGCAAAAATGATACCCCAGCGGAGCAGAAAGGCTGAACAGAACAGAGAGAGCATCTTTCAAGGGAGATCCTGCACGCCTGTGAGGAGCCTCAGTTTCCCACTACCTTCCAATTCTTCTTAAAGTAAACAATGCAGTGAAATAGTCTCTTGCCTGCAGTCTACCATTGTCCCTAAGTATGGGCTCCAATTAGTAGAACCAAACATGGGGAATAGCCACCATATTCTGAGAACAATACAGATAAAAAGTAACTTTCCCTATGCAGTATATGAGTGAAATTATGCATGAGGAAGAAGCAAAGAAGATTGTAAGATCAAAGAAGATCTATAAAGCATGAAAGAGTTATATGAACCAGGAAAACCTAAAAATGTGGTTCAGCCTCATAAAAGGCTGGTGGGATTACAATTGAGCGGCAGAGACTACAGGGTGCAAACCTTTCTCACTGTTGGAGACTGTTCCTTAACTTTGCTTCACCTGGCATGAGGAGCTTGGGTTTTGGATATCACAAGGAAACCATTAATGGGGAAATCCGGATATCTTGAATAAGCATGCCTTAATCCAGCTCTTCTCCACCAGCTGTTCTTTACAATAGCCGTATAACTTTGCAAGCACACTTTTGCTCTAAAGATTTTACATCAAGGCCAAGCAAGCGGCACCTGTGTCTTGACTGCCACTCCAAAAGAGGAAAGCAGAAGAGAGCTGGAAATTGGGTTTTTAAAAAGAAGTGGATTGGTCAAGAGTGAGACTGGATTATCTCTTTGTTTCAAGGAATATTTTGTTTCTTCTAGGAAAAAAAACACTGGATTCTAACCACCACCACCCCTTAGCATTTGCATGATGGATCAGTATTAACAGACTTCAACAAAAATCCCATAAAAGAAGGAGAAGATTTCAGGAAACCAGAGAGGCTTTTTGATGTGGCCATACTCAAAAATAAATACAGTGGTACCTTGTATAAAGGAATTAATTCGTTCCAAATGAAATTATGTTAAGCAAATTTTCCTTTATACAAATTCCCATAGGAATGCATTAAAAACAGAGTGATCCCATTTTATGTTGTACAGATTTGCCCCATAGTCGATTATGTTAAGCAAATTTTCCCTATCTCCGGAATTTTTTATGTTGTACAAATTTTATGTTATACAAGCTGTATGTTATACAAGGGTCCACTGTATACTCAAAAATAAAATAAAAAAATACTCAAAAATAAAAATACTGGTCAAGGATGAGTAATTTATGGAGCTTCTGAAGCATAGGGCTAAATTATAGTGGCTACATAAAAGTTAAAATCTACACACTCATTTTTTTCCATTTCCTTCTCTATGGATTGTTTTAGAGGCAATATGTGAAGTGAATTCTTTGGGGGGGGGGTAATTTTAAAAGGCTGGTCATTGGTTGTGGGTGATTGGAAGTTGCCCAACAACATCTGGAGGGCCACATGTTCTCTCCTTCCGAGAACAGAAAAACCCATTTCACCACATGCTAAATTGTAATATTATCATTGCTTTGGGAAAGGGTGTAAAATGTATGTGTTGGAATAGATTTCAGTCCCACTTTCTGTTTCAGAACTTGAAGTGGGTTTCAGTTCTTATTATATGGTGACTCTAGCCCCCAAGTGGTTATGGCTGATTACTGGTTTCCACGATATTTGCTCTAGAGAAACAAGTTACAGTATGTACATAGTGCTTGTTATTCTTTTTGTCAACCTTTTCCAGTATGACCATATACCCTGATTCTGCAGATCTGTTTCCCAGTCTTGGCATCTTTGAAGTACTTAAGATTCTTGTGCCTTCTGCTCAAATGGGCAACATGCAGTTGGTTAAAAAAGATGCAGTTTTTCCACACCACCTTCAAAATGACCAGCTTTGGAGGAATGCATCTGCATCTAGAGCAGGTTTTCTAGAGTAAATCTTTGAAAAGCATACCAACAGTTAGTGTGCAAGAGGGGAAGGAGATAGGTTTAAATAGTAATTCAAAATATCAAAAAATCAAAACTTTACTTATCAGTGAATGGGTTCTGAACTGTCCATGACAGATCAGGAAAGAGATCTTAGTGTGCTGGTGGACAGCTCAATGAAAGTGTCAACCCAGTGTATGGCGGCGATGGAGAAGGCCAGTTCCATGCTAGGGATCATTAAAAGGGGGACTGAAAATAAAACAGCTGATATTATAATGCCACTTTATGAAACAATAGTAAGGCTGCACCTGGAGTACTGTGTACAGGTCTGGTCACCACAAAACCAACAGAGTGGAACTGGGAAAAGTGCAGAAGACAGCGACTAACATGATTACTGGGCTGGGGTTCCTCCCTTATGAGGAAAGGCTACAGCATTTGGGGCTCTTTAGTCTGGAATAAAGCATATGAGGGTGGAGATAATTGAGATGTACAAAACAATGCAGGGATAGGAAAAGTGGATGGAAGGAAACTCTTTTCCCTTTCACGCAGTACCAGAGCCAGGGGTCATCCACTCGGATTGAGGGTTGGGAGAGTGAGAGCAGGCAAAAGAAGATATTCCTTTATCCATCCAGTCTGTGGAACTCCTTGCTTCAGGATATGGTGATGACATTTGGCCTAGATGCCTTTAAAAGGATTTCTGGATGACAAGTCCATTGCAGGTTACAAGCCATGATGGGGATATATGTTATCTCCAGATTTAAAAAGAGGGTATCTCAAAAAGGAGACAGGTATCTAGTTGTCTCATGTTCTCCCAGAGGCATCTGGTGGGGCCACTCTGAGAGATAGGACTCTGGACTAGATCCAGCAGGAATCTTCTTGTACACTTATATATTCTTATAACACCAAACAATGGAAAATTCTAGAAAATGGCTCCCTTCCTCATCAGTTAACCACTTACCCAAACACAAAGTGATTGTCAGGACTTTCTTAACTAGTGGTTGCTACCGGTTGATGCCATAAAACATCCCATAGCTAAAGGAGTTTTTCTTATACAACATGTTACAATCATAACAAAGCTTACATATGTCATATTTATGTCAAGGAAGGAATTAGTTACATATTGCCCTTGATTTGTAAAGCATTATTTCCAAGTTCTGTTCAGAATAGAGCACAAAGCCTTCTGGTCCTTCACATTCACATTAATTCCAGAAACAAATAAAAGTCAATCTAGCATGGAAACTACTTTTTTTGCTGTCTGAATTTAAAAGGATTGGTTTTTATCTAGTCTATTATACAGAAACACTGTAAATAAGTATATATTTGCTTCTCCCTGAAAGAGAGGAATTGTAGATAGATGCTCTGGGGAAAGTGATGGATACCCCCCAGCCATGAAACAGTTGAGAAGTAATCTCTTCTCCATCAATAATAAAGACCTTTAATTCTGTCCTTCCACTTGAGCCAATCAATAGAGGTTACAAATGTTCTGAGTAAGGCAATATATCCCAACCTAAGCTTACATTTTAAATGCCAAAGCACTGGGCACCAAGCCAGGTTTAATAAAATAAAATAAAGTAAAATAAAATGCCTCAATGTGAGGGAATAAATCACCCTTTGGAATTCTCTGCCAGTTTGGTAAAGCTTGAAAACTTGAAGGGGTTTGCTTACTGTGGTGCTCTTCCATTTTTATGCCGATTGAACTTCACTGACATCAACAGAGGGACCTGTGGAATAAAAAAGACAAGAAATGGTTGTTATTTTCCCTTGCTTTAGTCCTCCTCCCTTGGTATTACAGCAAGTCATCTTAGAAGAGGAACATTTCAGATCAAGACCTCAGTGCGGGTGGAAAGGACTAATCCCTCCCCAGGGGTCATTGTGAGGTAAATCATAGTCTATTCCTTTCACACTCCAAGGTGGCTATTTGCATTTTGGACACCTGGTACATAAAAGAGCATTTTGCAAGAAAGTGTCAGAAGGCAGGGATAAATTTGAGTATCTCTTTTCCACAAACACAAAGATACATGTGTGAATAACAAGCTTTGTGAGAGGAACTACAGTAGAGAGGCAGTGTGTTGCTCCATGTACATAAGTAGCCACTCAGGCTGTGTCCAGACAAACATTATGAGTGGATTACATTTCAGTGTACCTTTAAACATTAGGTCTTAGGTATGGTTTTTATTATAGCTGGCTGGATAGTTCCGTGGTTTGGGGGATCTGGCTGTGGAGCCAGAAGTTGGGAATTGAATGGCCCACCATGGCTCCTGTCGTGTGCATGGGTAATTATGCTGCCACCATTTAAATTAATCCCTATTTGGACTAAGGATATTACTTAAAATTATGGAGTCTCACACACTCTATTCTTTTAAAACAAATAAGAATAAGAATAGTTTATTGTAACATAGAGGATAAATACATTCAGGCTTTCAGGTGTTAACTTCAGTTACAATGTATATATATATTGAGCATTTAACACAGGCCTGCCCAAAGTCCAGCCTGGGGGCCAAACCCGGCCCGTCAGGCCATTCTGAGTGGCCCGCGGCTGGCTGGCTCTCCCTTCCCTCCCCCTCCTTCGCTTATGGGTCAGTGGGTGGGGCTTTTAGTGGGATGGCAGGGTTGGGGAGCAACCGGCCCCTGACACATTCTCAGCCACCAAATCTGGCCCTCCTTGCAAAAAGTTTGGGCACCCCTGATTTAACATATTGCCAGGCCCTATCTCTACATTTGTCACTCCACCATCTGTCTTCTACATCTTCCAGTCCCTATCTCTGCATTTGATAAATTTCTATCTAACTCCCTGAAGGCGAGATACATGTTGACTCCACCCACAAGCACTTCCATTGGCGTATGCAAATACAAGATCTTTACAACATTCTAAACAATTAATATTCATGAGTTAGGGTTGCACGCCGCAGCACCCATGGAGAGGTGCTAGCCTATGTTGCCATGGAAATACTGCACAATCCCAGAGTACTCCTCAAAAGAAGGCAATGGTAAACCATTTTTGAATATTGTCTACCTGAAAAATCGTGGAAAGGGTTTACCATAGATCAGAACTGACTTGACAGTACATTATTATTATTATGGCTCTTGTTTTTGTTTGTTTGTTTGTTTACTGATCTCCTTTTATCTGAAGAATGGCATGCAAGGCACCTACAATGTTAAACTCAAAATAAAACATAAAATTAAAAAAAGTTAAGAAAACAAACATGTTTCTAAACTCATCTTCTTTTCTTGCATGTGGAGCTGCAAGACTTGTTTTAAAGTCCATCACCTCAATAAAATAACACGGATCCAAGTATGGACAAGATAGTATCACAGGTCTGCCTCACAGATTTAAAACCTCAATATTGGACTGGATTTACCGTTGAGGTCAATAGCTTCTGTGCTGGACTACAAAAAGTAATGAGATAATTAAGCTAAAACCCATGTCAGAGAGAGAGAGAGAGGAATATCTTAGCTTTCAACATAAATCTACAGTTAATGTACTAGCACAGGCATTTATTGCTCAGGGAAATTACAGTTATTGGATCTAAGACGTACTGCTTAGTATAGCATGTGGATACTTTCATCTATGGAGAAAGGTACAGGGTGATGACACCAGAGAAGGTGCTAGTGTTTTGATTTTTTGAAGAAAATACAATGTCTTGTAATTTGTAGTTACTGAATTCAATAAAATATAGCCATAGTGCTTCTCTTCATATATCTGAGGTGACGAGGCACAGCTTCCAGGTCAGAAAACATGACTTTGAATTATGTTTTGCCTTTGTACCTCTCTTCTGAATAATTCAAGTTTTGCTTAGCCTTTCAGCTTGGGAAATTTTCCTTTTCCTCCCTTGAAGGTCTATCAGATTGTTCTCGGATTCTGAGCAGAGCATGTGGTGCACAGTATCTTTGGCTAGTAGTCCAGCCACCGAGAGACAGAGACAGAACAGAGTGGTAGTGGGTATAATCTTCTTTCTGTCCCAAGTGGAACTTCTCAGACTAAAGACTGTTGGGCAAGGGACACACATCTCCTTTCTCTCCATATTTTATGGCTTGTGGTGATCTCTTTTTTAAAAACAAAGATCTAGCCCCCCCCCCCAAATTTACATTTGGGACTTTTTTTCCTATGTATAAATGTGCAGTGTATTTATTTGACTTTACCTTGCTTTTCTCCCAAGGCTGAGACTGAAGTCAAATTGCAACAAAATTAAAAACCACCCTTGGTACAAATTAAAACTTTGAACATCATTATACTAAAAATGCAATTAAACATTCTGCATTGTAAGGCTGATGACATTTTCCACCTTTTGCTGTAGAACTTACACATGAACAGGCTTTCAGCCAGCATATCAAAGCACTATTATGTTCAGGGCGTTTTTTAAGGGTGCAACAAGCAATGCCATTCTCAACATTGAGCTAATTGCCTGAAAACATCAGGGCGGGGGAGGGGGAAGCCTGGCTAACCTTCTTTGGCAGTCACTTCCACAACCACAGCAACAACCAAGAACATGTTCTTGTGTTGTCGCCAAGGTGTTGGGACTGTGAATGTAGTCGGACCGAGAGAAGGGCCTCCAAAGAACTCAAAGCTGGGGCAAACTTGCACAATACTGCACATCACTTTAGACTAATCAGCCATCTCCTGGAAATGTACTCCTGACACACTACCTTTAACTGTGCAACAACCCTCCCAGTCCTTGTAGAAACCTTGGCATCCAGGCTGATCCAGGTATCTGATCCAGATACAGCAATTCTGAGTCTTCAGTGGAAGTATTGCCTCATCAAACCCAGGCCTCCCTGATCTGTCTTTGGCTGACTAAGATCTATTGTCTTCTCTGGATTGTTCTTCAGTTCACTGGTCATTTTTCAGTCCTTTACTGTGGTGCAGAATTAAAATCATTCCCATGGATTTAGACAAACAGGAGAAGTCGTTAGGAGTCAAATTACTGGTTACTTTTGGCAAAGAAGCTCTGGATGGCAGAAACTGTGTATGGACCTACTGAGTCTTGATGGAAGGCAAAGACCCTTTTATTCATATAAGACTCTGAAAAATAGGAAAACTGGATTTCTAAAAAAGGGGGTTTCATTTGGGTGGTTCCCCCCCCCCATTTTAATGGCAATCAAATTTGCTCAATTTTAATTACACTGTTTTCTGATATTGTTATTGTTATTCCCCTTATTTGTTTTATACTCTTATTAGGCAGCCTATTTTGGTGGGAAGGAAGCTGGGGTAAAAAAATTTGCCAGACCCTGGCTCTTCCTGGCTCAAAGAAGTCACCATGGGAGGTCTGGTCAAGTGCAAAGTGATGAATGCACCTCCCCCAAAAGGCAGGCCCCCAGTTTTGCTGAAAGAGGCAGTTCTGAGACCGTTGTTTCAGAAACAAACAAACAAATAAAAACCATCTTCCTGGAAATCCACCATGCTCCATAACTCCAGCTCCTTCAGGCCTGGATCTAGCATGGTGCAATAGCAATTTTGGTTGCCTTGCTGGACAACATATGCTGGGAGTTGGGTAGTGGGAGTATGCCCCTATAAGTTCTACTGCACCTTCCACTGGCTTTCGGCTTCATCAACTATAATAATCTTCTGTGCTACCTCTATGGGATGGGATTTGGTGGCATTGTCTTATAGTAGTAGCCCTAGTGCCTCCTGGGGGACCAAAGTCAAAAGATGCTCTTATGAGATTCTGGCACAACATCCTGGCCAGGTATCCCTTGGGGCTATGTCTTTTCTGCTACCTGCTTGATACATACATGAAACAGTTTGGAGAGACTGTCTGGAGTTTTTTAGTTTGGTGACTTCAGTATGCTGATGATGCCCAACTCTATCCCTCTTTTCCATTTCAACTAAGCAGTAGCAGTCTTATACCAGTGTCTGAACATGTTGAACCTTAATGCACACAAGACAAAGCTGCTCCTGATAAGTGGAAATATGGATTAGGAAATAGGAGTCCAGTAGCCATGACTCAATTTCCACACGTTTAGAACCTTTTTTAAAAACAGCATTAGGAAAATACAGGGGTTAGCTCTCCCTGACCAAAACTCTTAAAGCTCAAACCTAACCATACGCTTCCCTAGCAAAGACTTAATTGGCCTCTCTCCAAGCCCTATTTAGCTTCTTTGATAGAGAAGCCATGACCAGCTTCTTTGTTAACCCAGCCTCATTATGCTCTTTTCCTGACCCACCACTATTTGGCTGATTTATTAACCAAACCCTGTGTAAACCCTATCTGGAAATTTTAAACCTCTTTCTTTCTTACCTGATTGTCTGCGACTTTGCCATGATGCAATTGGCTAAAACAGCTTTAGGAGGCTGTGCTGTACATAGGCACACCAAACTGGTGAAACTTACATCAGTGTTGACTTCACAAATGCCAGGTAATTCAATCGATCTCTGCTAGTCGAGCCATCAAATCAATAGTCTTATTTAGCTCTCTAAACACAGAGTTACACTATGGAAATAAATCATAAGTGGGATTTGGGGTTTTGAATTCAGTTTAAAGCCCTGTGGTACACATGGGATTTTGGGGGTGGTGCGTGTGTGTGTGTGTGTCCTCTTGGGAAAACTTGTTGCAACCTATTATTAAACTTCTTTTGCATGTGAGTGTGGAGTCCAGGCAATGAAAAAGAAAAAGCATGCTGCTTATATACCACCCCATAGCACTTAAAGCACTCTCTGGGTGGTTCACAAGTAATTATGCAGGCTACACACTGCCCTGCAACCCTCCGAAGCTGGGTACTCATTTCACTGACTTGAGAAGGATAGAAGGTTGAGTGAACCATGAGACCTGGGATTGAACCCCAGGACATGAGGAGACATATAGCTGAAGTACAACAGTATAACCTCTGAGGTATGAGACTTCTGAAGAGAAAGACTGACCAGAGATCTTTGAAACTGACCAGAGATCTTTAAGAGGGGAAATATAGCTCATCACCCAAGGATCAGGCAGCTGCATGCTTGCATGCACAGACATGCACAGAGCAGAGGAGAGAGGTTTAGAATGACCACAAGGGAGGCGTGAGGGTGGTTTCTCCCCACCTGGATGCAGGAAACCCAAATGCAAGGAAGCAAGACAACAAAGCGGAGGGACCACCCTTCCTTCTAGGCTCCATTTCCTAGAGAAACGCTCCCTGATGTGAGTTTTTCTCCGCATTCTTCAACACCTGGATGGGGGAATCAACCACAGCACCTAGCTACCTTCTCCGGCTGCTCTTGCATCAGCAGTGGCCACCTGTCCTGTGCCTGTCAACTAGGTAGGGTCCACAGCCTCCCTCTCCTCTTAGACTCCCATCCATCTCTTCTTCCTTAACTGAGCCACAGCTCTTGTTGCCACTGCTATTTCTCCCTCCTCCTCCATCTTTTCTTGCCTCTCCTGCCACTGGTGGTCCCTAGCCTTATTTTCACTTCTTGCTGTTAATCCACAGACAGAATTTAAACTGACAGAGGGGTTCCATCTGCCAGAACAATTGAAAGAAATCAGTTTCACAATTTGAAATGAATAACCTTCTGGTGGCAGAGCATTTTACCTCTTTTTCCAACCCCTACCCCCCCCAAAAAAAACCTACAAGAATCTGTGCTTATATATACATCATGTATATAGATGTATATATATATCATCACTTTGTTTTTATTTTTTTTTAAATTATGCCAAAACCAGTTCAATAGCGGCTTTTGCTGCCCGTGTTCTGATTTCCATATTCAGGGGTGGGAGATCTAATTGACCATTTCAAAGGCAGGCAAAATGATAAAATCCCATCAGATGAAACAAGCTAGTAAATAATACAACCTAAATTCTTTTGAAAACTGCTCCTTTTACTACATCACATCAAGGCCCATAGTGTGCCAAGAATCAATTCCTAGCAAGGAAAATAAAATGAAAGTGATGTTATCAAAAACGGGTGGGACAAATAAAATCTTCAAAACTTGCAAGAAGCTATTCAAGAAAGGTAAGCATTAATTCCCCATGAACCCTTTGTACTTCAGCTTCAGCGCTGAGATGATTAGAAAAGCCTTTTCCCAGGAAGAGATGTTTCGTTTACCTTCAACGAGTGGGCCACCTGCACAATTGGCGCCATGCTTATCTTGCTAGCACGTGAACTCGCAGCTATCAGAATTTCTTTGACTCAAAGGGGAATTTTCTTTGAGGCAATACCTTTTAAAGCTGAGCCCATTGTCGTGTGAGTCCAATGCGTTTCCTTCCGATTTCTCAGCCTTGCCACATAATAAGCTTCAGAGCGTTAAACTGATTTATGAATTGTTTCCAGATTTTCTGGTTGAATATCTTTAAATATCCAGCTGAGCATACCTGCAGGGGGTTATTAGTTTAATTCAACTTATAAAGTGTTTCTAATTTAGATCACTTTAAAAGAGTGCAAAGGAATAGAAAGATTGAGGGCGGAATGTTTATCTAAAATACTATTTCTGTTCACGTTTTATAGGTACCAAAAGCTGGCAATAGTATATTTTATGCTGTCATTATAACAAGTATGAGTTCAAGTATGAGGAAGGATGCAGGCTCATATCCCTGGGATCCTATTTCTCCCTGTCATCCTTGCCCCCGACAGACGCGCCAGCGATGCCTCCTGCTCTCAGCATGCCAAATGCAACTGTAAGAAGGAACCTCTTCATGTCCCGTGTGCCTTGCACTTTCCTCACACACATTTCAAACACTTCTGAGATCCCTGCAGCGGACACTACCACAGCATCTTGCTTGCAGGCATCATGCAGATACTGGGCTGGGAACTGGGATTTATACAAGCTGGGAATATGTGCATCCCTCTCATCTTGGATATGCTGACAGTCATTGGGCAGATTTTACAGGTAGAGCTCCCACCCCCTTGTTTTCCCTTCCACTACTGTCTTTTTCCTTTTCTTGACAAAATTTATTCATACTATATCATCCTGTGATTTTCTCCATTTCCTTATCTTGCATTTAGTTTGGTTGGCATTATGATTGGTCACTGAAATGTAAATATGAAATATGTTTACAGAGATATTATCAACTAAACTCAGTGAACTCTGGAATAACTTATCTGTTTGACCACTTCTATTGTACTTTTGCATTGGATGGATGGATGGATAGATAGATGGATAGTTAGATAGATGATAGATAGATAGATAGATAGATAGATAGATAGATAGATAGATAGATAGATAGATAGACAGATAGACAGATAGACAGACAGATAGATAGATAGATGGATATGCCTTTTTGTTTTGTTTTTTATGAGTTATTTTACATTTAGAAAAGTATTTTGTGTGTGATATTTTATTAAATTGTTGCTGTAGAGGCCTGGCCCCTACATGGTTTGGATAAAATGTTAAAGAAAGAAATAAGTCAAGTACTTTTCAAAAGACGCATACCGCACTGTAGGAGAGAAATGAGTTCCTTGCAGGAAATACAAATTTCCCTTCATGCCTAGTTAGACCCACACGTGGAGGGTTGGGCTAGACCATTTTAGAATTTTTCCTTTTCAGGCGGAGCTTAAAAAGAGTGAATGGAATGACAAGAATCTTTGTACTGCCTGACATGTTTATTCACTTTTTATAGGTTTGTCATGGTATGCTTTCCTTCAGTAGACCAGATGGTAAAGTGTTTCTACAGTCTGAGCCAGAAAGGTAAAACAGGCGTGCTGCTCTTAACCCATTTTTTTCCTTTTAAAGACAAGAAGTGCTTTCCTGTTGTGTAAACAAAGTATGAAAGAGCAAAACAGAGAAATTCAGATGTACATAAGCATATATAAATCACATAGGCAGATATAAACCAAAGGACTGCTCATTGCCATTATGCACTTTTTACACTGTTCTTCCTGATATCATCCCATAAATATTAAATGATTTGAAACGATACTGAAAACCAGGAAGAAAACATGGTTCTTTTACTTTTATCAAGCACTGGTAAAAGTAAAGAATATAAAAAAGATAACAGCCTGCCAGTGCACAGGAAAGAAATATGTGAGTCAAAAGAATCAATGTTTAAAAAGAAGAAATGGGTGTGTGCAATTTGGGAAGGAAAAAAATCAGGAAAAAGCCAGCCCATCAAAGAAATAAGTCACCCAAATAAAGCAATAAAAAAGAACACCCTGTCCAAGGTCACAGTGCCCTCCCTCCTAGATTTTAATTGAAAACTGTGTCAAAATCCTGTGTTCATTCATTCTGATGACGCAGATGTTCATAGTTAAAGTGCACTGCTATTTGAGCTTGCTGCCTCTCACAGTTTGTTGCTTAACTTGCCATTCCAGCTGCAAGATGTACAGTGCAGACCTATGTGTGCCTGTGCAGAATTAAGCTCCTCGCCCATCGTTTCACTTAGAGCAGGGCTGTCCAACTTTGAACAGCCTGTGGGCTCCTTTTCCCATGGCATGTCCCTGGGGGCTCCTTTCCCAAGTGCACACAAACACAGAGAGAGTACTCACAACTGCTCCGCCTGCCTACCAAACTCTGTATCGCTGGCATCACCAGTGGAGGAGGAGGAGCATCTGCTAGCCACCCACCCACCCACCAACCTCCATGGCGCTCACAGCGGCAGAGGAGTGCCCACTTGCCCCTCACTTACCAAGCTCCGCTGTGCTGGTGGCAGCGGAGAAGGAGGAGCACCCCTGCCCCCCACCAAGCTCCATGGCAGTGGCACATCCACTCACCTCACCCACCCACCCACCTCCGAAGCACTGGTGGCAGCAGTGGCAGAGGAGGAGTGCCCGCTTGCCCCCCACACCAACTTCCATGGTGCTGGCAGTGCCCCCCATGACCCACCAATGTCTGCTGCACTGCTGCACTGGCAGCAGAGGATGGGGAGAAAAAGGAGCGCCCACTCACCAACCCACCCACCATCCTCCACGGAGCTGGCGGCAGCAGAGGAGGAGCACCCCAGGTCGGAAGGTGGGCAGGGACCTCGGAGGTGACTTCTTAGCACCCCGTGGGCTACGAGTTGCCCATGGTCGACGCATTGCGCAGGCCTGACTTAGAGGGAAAGAGAGTTTTGCAAGCTGCAGATGCCGAGGGAACCCATTTGAAGAACTAATGATGGACTCAAGGTACAGGAAGCTAGATTTAAGCTTAATATCAGGAAAACCATCCTATGACAATGGAAGCAATTACCTCAGGAGGTGATATTTACTCCACTCTCAAGACAATCAAAAGAAAATTGGACAACCATCTGTCAGATCTGCTTCTTTTGGATTCATTGGCTTGATAGGCCCCTTCCCACTCAATTTGTCTGTGAATCTGTGAATACTGATAAGGCCAACAAATCACAATTAGTTTCTTTTCCGAGTGGCTTCAGAATAATTTATCCGAAACTCAAAGACAATACACTTTTTCAGAGGTCACTAAATCAGTGAAGAATAATTACTTATCAGTGTGCGATTTATTATCAGTAGTGGGCTTTTAAAGCCAGCCAGCAAGGAAGAGGAGGACATTACTTAAGGCAGAAATCACAGTATCCTAATAAATCTTCCCATCTATAACACCTTGGCTGCCTGACCATTTGAGTAGATGGCGATCATTTGAGAAAGCCAGTCAAAATAGTCAGCTCCATCTTAACATAGAAAATAAAACAAATGCAACAAATTGAGAATTTTTGTTGTTGGATTGGTTGCCTTTGAATCACTGAAGTTCACATTTCTTCCACATTTGGAGGGGATGATTTGGATTTCTATGCAGTGATCTGCTCCTTTTCCATCATAACCAGGCCAAAACAAATCTGCTGAAAGGCACGTGTAGAGAATATCATTAATAGGGAACCCTCATTTGGTGTTTTTTTTTTTAATTTCTTTCATTGAATGGGTCCAGATCCAGGATCTAAATAAAAGTTGGTTAATAATGACATAGTATGTTTCTAATGGGCTTGCATCTTATTTTAAAACCATTTTGTATGCTCTCTTGGGTAACCAATTCTAGGTGTGAAGCAGTCGAGAAGCAAACAAATACTTAAAAGAAGTCAAGGGCAAGAGGGCTCCATTTCAAGCTGTGAGGCAAACAACATTTACACCTTGAGGCTGCAGCTGTGAGTGACATTCCTGTTAGGCCTTAACTGCAACATACAACCCATTATGAGCTTTCTGGGGGCTCACACTACTGCTGGGATCATTACCTGTGAGCCCTGCTAACCTCCTAGTTTATACAACAAAATGGCTTTATTGTCAGGAGACTAGCACTCTTCTCCCTGCATTGCTGCAGATAGTATGGTGGGTCCAAAATGCCTCTGCCCACATATTATCTCCCTTGTCCCTTTCTCATGCTCTGGGCTTTTTGATGCATGCACTGTACACACACAACATTCAAACACTTTCCGGTCTAGCTCTGGAACCCTGGGATTAGCTACTAGAAAATGGATGCCCGTCCTTTAAAGCTTCCACTTTTTACTTTTACAGGCCAAGACGAATGACCTGAGATTTGTCTCCCCCTAGAGAACCAGGGAAGAACAGCACTTCTATGAAACTTGAAGTCTGCTTCTAGCCAAGCTTAGCCCTACCATTAGTCAGAATGAAGCATACACCACAGGCAGCCAATGTTTGGGTGTCTTGAAAAAGCAGGGAATGGTGTGTTGTTTACTGGGAGGACTGAAGAAAGCGGGAGGGATTTTCTACAACATTGGTTAAGACAATTAATTGGCAGGCTTAGATTGGGGCACTTGGAGCTGAGCTGTGAGAAAACTACAAAGCAACAGGGTATCCCCCCCCATTTCCCCTATTTCCTGCATCCCCACTTTATCTATGACTCATGCAAACATACCAGTGATGATACATACCAGCTGCTCTGGCATTGGCTAGTTTCGCCTGGGCCACTCCACTGAGTTTGACCCATCCGGATTTATCTGATAATTGCTAAACACATCTTGGCTTTGATGAAATGCTACAATTTAATAGTGGTTGCATGTGCTCTTTGACGTAAGGATTTTGGAGACATCCTTTCCAAACCTCTTTCTCCACTTCCAGAAGGCGGGTGCAAACCTGGCCCCCAATGGCAGACAAAAGAGCCTTTTTGTCTCCTGTCCCTGCTGGTTGTTCTTGGGTTCCTTCTCTCGGCTTGCATTGCCTGGCTGCCTTCTGTTAGCATCTGCCAGTGATTAAAGAGAGATGAAGTTGGGCCAGACAGTGGGCTCACCAGCCCTTTCACTTTAATTTCTGTTATTGATATTGACTTTGGGTCTTGCCGGACTCGCTCTCATTTGAACAGGACCTTCCAGGGAACCCGTTCCCATGGTAACAAATGCTGTGCACTGTAATAAAGTAAATTGCTGGTGAAATAAATAATAATTATGGGCCTTGGTTTCAAAAGTATTATTTTTCCTTTCATTCAAAACTATCGCCTGGCAAGGTTCTTAGTAAAGGACTTGCACATTCCTTACCTCGGGCCGGGAAATAACAGAAGGGAGGGAAAAGCTATTTTGTTTCTACATCCAATGGGCTGTATGGGACATTAGACTCAACCCCCCCCCCACCAATTATGGGTATGCACAAGTTACCCACCCTACATGAGTGAGGAAACCCTGAAGAAGAAGGGATATAAAACGTTGGGAGGGGGGAGTTGTAGGGGAACTTTTGAAACCTTCCCTGAACTGGTGCCTTCCAGGAGTATTAACACTGCAACCCTTTGTGCTTTACAGGGATGATGGAAATTGCAGCACAGTAGATTAGGAAGATGTGGAAGAACCCTTTAGAAATCTACTTGTTTAAGATTTTTAAAAGGTTCTTAAACGGAGGACATGGGAAAACCATGAAAATAAGATTTTCTTCTACTTGTTTTTTAAAAAACAAGCTACTCTCCACCCTATTGGTTTGACTAAATGGGATGTGGCCAATCGAAAAATAATGACAAAATGATTATAAGCTCCCATATATTTATACTTCACATACAGACTATGGTATCCCATCTACGCAGTGCTAGCTACACCCCACCCATGCACTCTTGCAAAATATTATAGACATTTTTTCAGGATAGAGAAAATCCTTTTAAAATCAGACTAAGGGATCTGGCTTCAAATTCCCACTTAGCCATGAAAACGCACTGGATTGAAAAGCCAATCCTTAAATATCTTATGTAACTTAGAAACCCTATTGTGTGTGTTGGGTGTTGTGTCATTACAGTCATGACTGACTCTTCGTGACCCCATGTTCATGGAGTTTTCTTGGCAGGAATACTGGAGTGGTTGGCCAGTTCCTACTCCAGGCACCTACAGCACCTGGTATTCCCTGGTGATCTCCCATCCAAGTACTAACCAGGGCCGATCGTGCTTAGCTTCCGAAATCAGGTGAGATCGGATGTGCTTAGGGCATCTAGGCAGGCTAGAAATCCTATTAGGCTCCCTATAAATTGAAATCAACCCAGCAGCTCATAGCACATACAATCTTTAAGATATCACAAGTTGTTTTGGCCAGAATGCTATTGGGCTGTTTCTTTAGAGTCAGGGAAATCATGTAAGCTGCAGCAGCAAATCACAGCTGATTAATAAAGAATCAGTCACATGAATTGGTTGCACTTCCAGTTCCCTGGCTGGGATGTGACCAGAACCTTGCTCATTTGCTATCTTGGCAAGGAAATCTCACTTACTCCAGCGTAAAATCCAAATCAGAAACTTTTGTAGTTTTATTTTGTGATGTGTTGGTTTTGGCTGCGACATACTTACACAGATATGCTCTGTGTAAATTTTAATAAAGTTTTAAAATATTATATGTCATACTTATATTAAAGGTCTGCTAAAAATAGGGCATTCATTTCTGTAACAAAACAATTACGGCTACAGTCTTTTATGCACTTGCAATGGAGTAAGTCACAGTGAACTCAATGCTCCTTATGTTTGACAAGGCACCTACTTGACCTATGCTTGCGTAGATTACATTATATAGTAAATTGCAGAATAGGAGGAAAAACTTACAACTCAGTGTTTTTTGTTGTTGTTGTTTAGTAGACATGTGTGTAGAGGGAGCATAAGACGATTTGCAGCTTTTTTCATACTTAGAAAGAGAGAGAAACTAAGAGACTACACAACAGTACACAAAATAGACTGAAAATGGGCAAGATCCTGTCCCAGAGCAACCTAGATCAGGCACCAGAAACATTTAATTATCACAAATTGAAGGCTTCCTACCCCAATTCCTCTTTTAGATTTTGAGGCTCTCTGTGACTCTCATTTGCCCTGGGGAAGCCTTTGGGAGCTTCAGGATGCAGGGAGGGGCGTCTTCAATAGCCAAAACTTGCTGCTTGATTGCCTCCACCTGGACTAGAACCATTGGCAGCAATGTGATGGTGATTTTTGTCTCCCACCCCCCCACACACACACACATCCCAAGACTGCCATAGGCTTCCATGAGTCAAAATGAGTCCTCCAGAGCCACAGAACCAAAATGAGATGGAGAACAGAAAGATTTTAAATAGTGCCTGATCTGGGTTATGCAGGTGCAACACTTCTATTACGCCTTTACATGATACATGATTCAATATCTAGATTCTTCACCTGTTAGAGAGAGGGATTCATGGATAAGGACTCTAATGTGCTTCGTAGGGCACATTTTCTCTCAATGGAATCAGAGCTGGGAACTCTGAACCTATATTTCTTCTTGTTTGTTTGTTTGTTTGTTTTGACTTATATACCACACCATAGTGCTAACGTACTCTGGGTGGTTTTTAACATAATTATGTAAATAATAGCTTTGCCCCTCAGCAAACTGGGTACTCATTTTACCAATCTCAAAAGAATGGAAGTCTGAGTCAGCCTTGAGCCAGATACCCGAACCAACTGGGAATGAATTCAGGTCACAAGCAGAGGCTCAATTGCAGTATTAAAATTTAACTACTGCACCACAGGGCTCTTGGACCTCCAGGTTCCAGAAGCCCCCACCAGAATACTCAAATGCAGAAAAGGAAGTATAGGAGCCAAAACAAGGCCAACTGTTTTTTTCCCTTTAGCTTGGCTAGGATTGATTCAGCCACTAGAATGCATTTCTGAGAAATAATAAAAATGTACCAAAAGTGCTTCAAAATGATCATGACTAATCTACATCATTGTGAAACATTTGTATTCCCTGGGCAGAAAATTCTTAGCTGGTTTCAGGGAAATCCCAGGGCAGAGGAACCTTCTCAACCAAAGTCATCATGGCCAGCTGGGGTCAGCAGCATAGAACGAAAGAGAAGTGGTGTTTGAGGGGAGAGAGTTTGCATATGAAAAGATCAGGGTGAATTCCAAGTTCACTCTACTGGAAGATCTCCTGGTTTAACATCACTCTTTTTTACTTCACTCTTCATGGATGGTTGTGATACTAGGAGCTTACAGTGGACTATTGTTTCTGAACACATCCTGGGGAATGTAATAGCAAAATACCGATATAACAACCCCTTAGAACATTTAGCCCTGGAAAAGCCTGTGTATTTCCATATAAACTGCATGTTCATCATCCGTATCTTGTCTACACTTTATCAGTATCCCACATGGTCCTTGATGAGGGGCAAGACACTGGGCAGACACTGTGTGAATAACCCACAATGATTTGTCAAATGTCAACCCTTCCCAGGTTACACCTAAAAGCAGTATTAAGCATAGTTGACAGAACACTGAACAAGGGATATCAGAGGGTAACACAGTCATTGGCTGTCATATGTTTTCTTTCTTTCTTTCTTTCTTTCCATCCCCCTCACCACCTTTGTGAATTGTATTCTACAATTTCTAACCCAGTGGATGGGATAAGAGGATGCTATCCAGCTCTATGGAAGAAGCATGTTTTCCCCAATTCTTTTGGCCTGTTGGAGCAACAAGAAGATTATGGATCCTGTGTAGTGAAACTCTTCACCCTATCTACCCCCTAGAAGTTGGTGCATAAACAGAATATCCCCTTTCATCTCCAATGATGCCAGTGGTCTAATGTTAGAGAGAAAAGAGTAATTTTTCCCCCTGTGGCAGGGAGTTGCAAAGTTGTTTTTGTCTCCTTATAGGTCTCTCTCTCTCTGCCATCAGGAGAGATGACATCCTGAATCCCTCTCTTGGGTCACTTCTGTGGAATCACAGGCTTTACAGGTAGTTTGCCATGCCTTCCTAAAAACCCTCCAGGAAAGGATTGTTGCTAGTTCACTTAAGAAGATCTGTCTGTTTCCCACTTATTTTTAGCATAAAATATTACTCCATATAATTATACTGTAGCATATATTGCCTCCTGTCCTGTTCCACGTAGAAGGAAAATAAAACAACTAGTTTTGATCTCATTAGACTTGTTGGAAGCAGATGTTGAATTTCATGTGCAAGTGCATTCCACAGCCTCCATTCCTTTCCATTTTGACAAATATCAATAGACTTGTAGAGACCTGAATTTCTGACATACACAGGAATTCATGTTTACTAGCCCTTAAATCTGCTGATCATAAATGCTTCCCCAATGTTTTACCATAGTAATTCAGAGGCATGTAGATACTTGAAAAACGGCAAGCCTTGAATAACCCTGTCCTTATTTAAAAGGCATTTCCTTGTTAATAAAATTCAGCTCTTTTTAAAAAAAACTCCTTTGGTTTATGAATTTGTGCTGTTGTGCTTCTGCATAACACCAGGAAATGGCCCAAAATTGCTGCACAATATTGTGCCCACATTGCCAGGAGGAAAAGGTTTCCAGGTTCTACATAGCAAAGGGCAGTCTATAGACACCACCAATAGCAGCAGTCAAGATGGTCAACAGGATACCCTCTTGTGCTCATTTTTTTTTCATTATTTACCCACTTCTCACATAAACAGAAAGCAGTTGCCATAATGTTTTTCGACAGGTTCTCTAGATATCTATTTCTTGGAAAATACACATGATCGCTGGAAAATATAGATGCGATAAAACCTCCGTTGTGGGGAACCAGCTGATAGGGGTTTGTTTATGCATACACCCAGTCATATAAGTGTGCAAATTGGTCCTGGAACTCATTGCCAGTGTGTATGGAGAGGGGTGAATTTGACTTCATATTTTAGATCCAGCAGTTGCAAGCGATGGAGGTCTCATGTCTTTGTTCCCATCTCCATTGAGTACTTTCCTTCTTTTTGATGAAACACAGTATCAGCTGGACCTGATCTTTTATTTTATTCTCCTTTTTGAAGCTGAGATGCTGTCAATGTTTCAAACACAAAGAGACAATTATAAATTCTGAGATTAAGAAAGAGTTGACATTATTATAACCTTGGAGCGGCCGAGCTGGAAGGGGCTGCATGCATCACTGAGTCCAGCCCCCTTGCCAAGAAGGCACAGTAGGGAACTCCCAACGTCTGTCTACTCAGCCAGACACCTAAACAGCTGGGCTATCCAACAGTTCTGCTCCTTTCCTGTTGGTATATAGAGCAACAAAATAGGAAATAGTGGAACACAGAGGTGTTAAACTGTCTCCATAAGAGACAGTTAATTAGATGGCCTAATTCTAGTCATTTCACTTCCTTTCCAAAGGTTCATGTGAATTCCTAGTAAGTATCATTTTGCAAAGAAACACCCACAATTGTGCATACCTGAGAATGATTTAAAAACCAAGATCTGGGACAAATAACTATTCATTTCCTCCAGGCTTGCATCTAAATTTGGATACGCTGTGCTCCACTGTTGAACATAAAAGGACATTGACCCCAAAGAAAGTAATCTGTAATCTGTATTTTCTGTGCATTTGATGCATGTTGGTGGAACTCTTGCTTATATAAAGTATGTTTTCATTGGTGTTTATCCAGAATAATGCCTGGTTTATGAAAATCAACGTTTTATTCATGATAACTTGCTTATCTCAGTAGTATTGTAGTTTTTTTCTAGAACTGGAGGTTGTTGGAATTTATATTATGAAGGGTAAAGAAGGGAGTACATGACAAAATTTAGTCAACTGCTGACAAATGATCTTGGCAAGTTGAGTATCCCTGTATATACGATCTGATGATACTCACGTAGGGTATCCAGTTATGATATTGTGAATTTATTCTTTGGATTCATGACAGGCACTGTCTATATCACTTATTCCTTGTTTCATAATTATTTTCTGGTAGTATCTCGTGCAAATAAGTTGGTCTTGGATTGCACAGATAAATTGTTCAGTTTCTGCCTGATGATGATGATAATCATGAAGCACCCAGCCATATCAGTTCCAGCTCATCCCACCTGGTCTTGATGTCATAAACATGGTGAACTATTAATGTTCTACATTTTATTATTTTGAGAGCTTTTGAAAGTTCATTTTTCAGACTGATGGCCCATAGAGCTACTGGCTAGTCCTGTTCCTATCCTAATTCCTGTCCCATACAGTGATCTGATCGTTGAATCCACTTACTACTGAATTTGTTCAGACTGCAGGGATGGCTGAGATTTAACAATAATTTAGTTCTTGCTTTTGTTCTTCTTTCCTCAATAAATAGTTGTGTTATTGAGATTTTTTTACTATTAGGGATGGGTACAAAATTTAAAAATTGAGATTCATTTCATTTCATTTCGTTCCCCCGTGATTGATTTCATTTAGTTAGAAATGATTTTTTTTAAATAAATCATACAAAATGAACCAGTAACAATCCGATTCGTTACTCTATAAAACAGGTCCCCTGGGTCCTAGAGGCACCAAAGTCCTAGAGTCCTTCCTTGGACTTTCCCCTTTAAGCCCTCCAAATTTGAGATTTGGGGTTCAGGGGGCCAAGTTATTCAACTTCAGAGGGGGTACTCCAGAAAAAAAAATCTAATTGCAATGTTATGTACTTGAAAATTGTGATCCCAGGCAGCTAGCAGCTTACACATTACACATAATACTAATACTAATAATACTCATAATAAGCAGTATTAGTGATCTTTGCATCTTCCCCAAGCGATTTTAGGGGATCCTTTGAAATTTGGAAAAGTTAAGGTTTCTGGGGACAGAGATATTAAGCACCAAAGGAGATGGGGGTGCTTAATGGAAGGAGTCAGTGTTAACTGACAGCTTCCCCTCATTGCACCAATCCACACTCCTTCAATTAAGT
>JAHTLZ010003526.1:53190569-53202894 GCA_023846285.1 Phrynocephalus versicolor
ACACACACACACACACACACACACAGTATATCCATTTTACACCTTCCGAGGGTACAATGGCCACTATGATTCAGAAATTCACATATTTGGGAGCCTTATGATTTATTTTGGAGAAATAAAGTACTGTACAGTAATATCGTGATTTAAGAGGAACTTGGTTTAAGAGCGTTTTGCAAGACAAGCAAACATTTCTTCTAAATTTTGCCTTCATCAACAAGCAATGCCATGACATGCAATCGCTGGAGCAGATCACATTATCACAAGTGAGCCAATGGTGGCTCTCTTTCTCTCCCCCTGCTGGATTGTGGGTGATTGTCTGGAACTTTCTGTCTTAGGCAGCCTCCAAAGCAGAGGGAGGAGAAAGGAATAGAGGTCTCGCTTTTACCAGGGAGTAACATTTTAAAAGGGGAGTGCAAGTTAGGGTTTTATTTTTATTTACTGTATATTTATATTTAATTTGTTTTCAGCATTCTTATTTTTTCAAACAATTTCTAGTTGTGGGGCAGCTAGTCAAGTGTGTATATGGCTACAAATTGCATTTTATTATTGTCACATTAAAAACACAGAGTAAAATCCATTTGTTAGTCCCAAGCAGAGCAGATTCCGTACTCAGGTACCTAAATTATGGTGTGGACATGGACTTCTAGCCAACTTCTTTTGAGTTTTGGCATTTTGTGTGTACAGTATGTGGTCTATGGGACCCCAGAACAAATCATCTGTGTTTTCATTATTTCTTATGGGAAAATTTGCTTTCATATAAGAGTGTTTTGGTTTACAAACATGTTTCCGGAACAAATTATGCCTACAAACCAAAGTATTAACTGTATGCACAAAACCATGCAAATGGATAAAAATGTGTGCAATTTGAAACATGTAAACACGCATGCTTTAATCAGTGGGAAGATATATTCATTTAGAAGTATGTAAAAATATGTGTACAAATGGACTCTCGTATAACAAGCAGTTTGTTTAACATAAAATCTGCTTAAAAGAAAAAAATTATGGAGATAGGGGAAAATCCCTTAACAGAATTGCCTATGGGGCGAATCCGTACAACAGAAAAATGGTCGCAATTAGGTAGTAATCCGTTTTCAATGCACTCCTATAGGAAATTTGTACAAAGGAAAATTTGCTTAACATAATTTCATTTGGAATGAATTAATTCTTTTATACAAGGTACCACTGTACTTTTGTCCATGGGAGAAATGCACAGACAACTTTTTTAAAAAAGGGGAAATATTTTGTAACCTGATGCGACTCAGGATAGAATGGGAAATGCAGCAAAATAAAGACTAAGGGATTGTCATGTTCCTCTCGTAAATATACATGAATTGGGGGGGGGGGATTAAAAATGAATGTATAAATCAGTGAATCTGAGATATATTTGAGAGCATTAAAAGCAAAGTGTGCTGCTTATATAGCACTTAAAGCTCCCTCTGCATGATTTGAAATTTAATTCTGCAAAATACATCATGCCACCCCCTTTCTCCACTCCATCCAGAAAGCTGGGTACTCAATTTACCAACCTTGGAAAGATGGAAGGCTGTGTCAACCTTGAACTGAGCACTTGAGCTCCTTGGGATCAAACTCAGGCCATTAGCAGAGCATGGGCTGCAGTATTACAGCTTAACCATTTTGCCACAATATCCACAACTTCAGTCGACTAGGTTTTTAAAAATGGAATTGAGAAGCTGTGCACTTCCTTTTTTCAGTGGTTGTTGAAGCCAATGGAATTATGTGTACCATATGAGTATTTCCAGATCACACCTGTGATGTTGTACATATTCATGGTTTTACCTCTTTGTCAATATTCTCCAAAGAGGTACAAAATGTTGGGGTATATTGTAAAATATTCAAGTCAGAGATGTATCCCCTAATGGAAGGAAAATGGGACCACAGATCGACCCCACTCATCACTCAAAACATGGGCACATTGATTTACTCTTCTTGTACATGAGTGAGTCTAGATTAATGAGAATTTTTTTGTTTTTATAAATACAGCAATTCAAATTCTTCTTCCTAAATGAGACAGAAATTTAATTTTTTCAGATAATAAATGTGCGAGGGAACAAAACTAATAGAATCATCATAGAATCATCAGAGCAAGCATATGCCATCTTTAAACAGGGAGAATTCCAATTCAGTTTGCTCTTGAATTTATCTATACAATAATACCTTGGATAAAGAATGCCTCTGATAACAATTTTTTCAGATAACATGAAAATTTCTGGATATCAGGCTGCCTTGGATAACAAATGTTCCCTATGAGCTGTCTCGGATAACAAATATTTCATAATGCCTTGCAAAAAAATGTACCCAGGATATATTGCACCCCCTGTAGTTTATGGAGGGGTGGGGGGAGTTACAGCATTCCCCCCTTTTTCTTTTTTTCTTTTTTTCTTTTTCTTTTTCTTTTTTCTTTCTTTCTTTCTTTCTTTCTTTCTTTTTTTCTTTTTTTTTGAGCCATTCTGGACATGTTTAGCTGAGGGATTTAGACCTTTTGAACTTGGAAAGGTAAGGCGCTTGCTTTAATTAATCTTTGCACTGCTTTTCTTTGCATTTTTGGTGGGAAAAGGCTGGGGTAGTCATGTTGCTTCTGTCCATGTTTGCAATCTTTTCCATTGCTCTGCAGGCAAGAACAGGCTGGATTTCTCTTGCTGCTTATGTTTGTCTGTTTGCATTTTCCCCATTGCACCATGGGTAGGAATATGCTATAGCAGTCTTGCTAGTTTCTGTGGTCCATGTTTGCATTGCACTGCAGGGGAGCTGTTTTGGAGGGGGTGTTCCAGCACTGCTGGCCTTTAAAGTGCACTTTATAAACAGGTCTGGAACCCTACCCCTACCTTTTTAGCCTGTTCTCGGACCTCTGGAACCACTTGATTGGTTTCCCATTCATTTCAATGGGGAACCATGTTTTGGATTTTAAAAAAAAATCGGGTAACAAATTGCCTCTGAGAACAAATTAAATTCATTATCAGAGGCACCACTGTATTTGCAAATTTCTTGAAACAGAAATAATGTATGATTTAAAGCATTTGAAATTTGAAAATTTCTTATATAAGTCATAAAAGTCTGAAGGCAGGAAAAAATGTTTTCACATTTTTCACAAAAGAAAAAAAAAGATGAAAGAAAATTGGAAATATCTAATTTGCTATAACAAAGCCTCCTGATAATCTAGTGCATCTGTTTAACCAGATGGTACTGTGTGCCTCTGCTTCTTCCAAAATCGTGCCAGAGCCACTGCTAGAGTCTAGGAAAGGATAATGGGACAAAACCAGAGCCATTTTCAGAGAGTTATTGAAAAATCCAACCCCAAGGGACACAAGTTTTCTTGAAAAAAGGAATAGGAAAAGTGCTGAAAGAAATACAATGAAGGTAAAGAGAGGTAACATAAAATAAGGAGACATCTCAGAAAAAGATCATAAATGGAAAGCAAAAAAGAAATGGAAAGGAAAGAAAGAAGTAGTTTCACGATTATGGTTCAAGAATGACTTCGAGACTTTAGTTCCCCTGGTTTGGAAAAGAAAAGAAGGGAGACATTATAACAGGTTTTCTTGACTAAATTACAGATTTGCAAGGAAGAAGCAGAATATGCAAAAAATGTTGTAGAATAGAATGACTCCTGTTTGACTTACAGTCCACCCTCCCTCCCTCCCTAAATCTCTCTCTCTTTTTCTCTCTCTCTCTCTCTCTTTCAATATTTTGAAAAAGTGACACAGGGATTCCCAAAACACCTGATTCCTACTGCCCTTTTGGCTCTATCTTTCCCCCATCAGTTTCCCCAAGAGCCCTGGGCAACTGCTCACCTGTCCACCCTGAAGCTTTTTCCTGATGGTTCTCCTTGGCTCATCAATCTTCCCTGCAAGGAGGGACTGGCATTCTTCAGCTTCAGTCTTCCAGGTACTCTTCATCCCAAAAAATGCTTTGACTTTGCATCTTGAGCTTTTCCAGGCAATGGACTCCTCTTTTGGGCTGGCTGTGCTTTGTGGGGGAGAGGCAGAAGAGGGGCAGAATGTCCTCAAGCTAGCAGCATGCATATTTTTTGGACAGGCAGAAAACATGACATTCTGTGCAAAAGGACTCTGGAGCTTTGATAGCCTAGAACGGAGCAGGGAGAAGATGACAAATGGAATGTATAGGACGAGGAATGGGGTGAAGAAATGTTAATTATGCTCCTTAAAGCCTCCAGGAAGTGAGGTTTGCCTTCTAATTAATTTTATGCCTCCTAGCACCTTTTAAAGGGGAGAGACTGGATTAAAAAGAAAACAAGTAGATTTCCCTTGATGTCTGGTGTCCTTCTTGGGTTGGGTCATGCAGCCCATGGTATACTGCCGACCCAAGAAATTTGCACACCCCAGCTGTGCAAGATAAGAACCAGGCCAGAATGCAAGTGCTACTAAGAAATCCCACTGAGGATGTTGTCTATGGCCTGTAAGCAATTCCCACTGCTAAGATCATTTTTTAAAAAAACATTAACGGCTAAGCATGATGTTGGTTGCTTTACCATACAAACTAGTGATTTAGCAGAAGAGTCAATAATTTAGCAAAGGCACCGTATTTGGCTTCAAAACAACTAGTGTGTGTATTTAAATTGTAGCTGTTAATAAACAAAATTCAAAGGAACAAGATTATGCATGGAGATTAACCTTTAGGGAGTTCAGGTTTCATATTGTGTTGAAAAGCATAAACAGTTTTACACAATGCTGTTGGACTTGAAACAACTTTCACCTGCACAGATAAACAAATGCAAAAGTGCCAGCCAAATTAAATGTGAAGTGGCCTTGCAATGCAACCTTCAGCGCACAGAAAGGATTGTTGAGGAGGAAATTTAGTTCCCTGAGGACCAGTGGAAATCTGGAATATACATTTAGTTTTACAATAGGAAAGAGCAAAGAGACTTCAGCCAAGAGCAATCTTGGACCACTTTCCCCTGTGATGTTATAGAACAAGAACCTCACTCGGAGACATCCCTTGCAAAGTTATTGTTCATTCCATCTTTATTTCCCCTGCCCAATCTACTGCAAATACGAGTGAAGATGAACTCTGTACAATCCAGAACTGGCATGTAGGGGAAATATGCTACTCAGGAACCTCTCGGACCAATTTAAATATTTATTGACAAAAATTAGCATTCAGAACAAATTGACATTTGATATCGAACAAATAAGATTTTTAATGTCCTCATCTCACAAGATATTTGCTGACTGAGGCAAGAGCCATCTTGGCAGCCTCACCCTCATGCCACATGCAGAAGCTGACAAGACTGCTAGCTTTATCTTACGCCAAGAGTATTGATGAAGGAGTATGCCCCATTACACCTGACATCAGCAGGCCAGTTCAGAGGACTAAGACTGCACTATACGGCATTCAGAACTCCATCTTTCAACCAAAAGAACAACCAGGGGGTTTAACAACTGTTGTGCTCTCTGCTACCATCAGCCTCACTCTACATAATGACAGGGCCAGACCTGACCTAAACCTAGTGATGTGATCTCTTTTAACCACCTCCCTTTTCTTCTTTTCTAATTCTTTTCTTCCTGAGGATCAAACTGAAGAGATACTTAGCTTGCATTTAGATGCTACATTTTCCCTTCCATGACTGAAGCAAATTGTTTCACCAGTCGGACTTGTAAATTATGATAATGTTCACCTTTTAATGACTAGTCACGAAAGGAAGTGCCTTCGATGCAACATTCAGAGGCAAAAATGTCTTTCCAGAACAAATTTATTTGCTACTTAAAGAACTTGGCTTCTAACTGGGAGCTGAGTCTGTCATCTAGTTTGATCTGATTTATCCTCTAATTCCTCCAAATGCATATGCTTTCTCTTCTGACTTTTTCCCCAGTGAATTATGATCACCCAATATTCATTCTAACTCCACCTGCTATTCCATTATACCCTGTTGCTGTCACTCATTCTCCCATTCATTCTTCTGTTGTCATCTAACTGAATTTCGTATGATTTACTTCTGAGTAGATATATATATAAGATTGCACTGCCCGAGGGTTATCTCATCAAGATAAGATTCACAGCATCCCAGCTTGCTGGAAATCAGGCTCCAGAGCAAACATTTCAAAAAGATGCTATTATGTAGAGAGAGTTCTCAGCAAGGTAGGCATGTTAGCCTATTTCAGCAAAAATGGAGGTGGGGGGAGTATTGTGATGCCTTTAAAACTAATACATTTAATATAATGTGAGCTGTCAATCTTCTTCAGCCAATTTTAGTATACAGAGAGTATCCTTTTTCCTTGTGTATATGTTTGCCAAGTTTTGATATTACAGCACCTTCAGATAAGCGATCCCTGTGTGCATTCTGTGATTGTGGGATCGATCCCATTAGGTGCTACCCCAGTGAACCTCCACATGTCTAAATGGGTTCTTGGCACTTGAATGTGAACACAAGCACATTCAGTTCCTGGAGGGATTTTAGAAGGAACTGAAGTGATGCAGAAACATTAAGGCAGAGTATGCAGATTATTACAGTATTTCCATGGTAGGTGCACTGCTATGATCAAGCCAATGAATAGATAGACATTACAATTAGATCATCATAAGCTTGCTTGGTGGATATGTCACAAGCCCTATATCCAAGCACTGAACTTGGGCCATCCTTTTGGGAATGGCTAGTCCCATTTGTAAGAGGCTTTTTCCCAGCCTTTTCTACATATCAACAGGCTATATGATCATTTTTCAAGGTTCAGATTGGGGGGGGTGTCTCAAGGATCAAGCTGTGGGGGAGGGTGTTTCACCCCCCAAAATATCATAAACTGCTAGGATCCTTGATTTCTACTGTGTCTTTCATCTGAAGAGTGCTTACTTGTCATCAGCTTTTCACAGTGATAGCAACCCATAATGTAACACATTACTGCCTTTGAGATTAGAAAAAGAAATATATTATTGGTAATAACTCATTTGTAGCTAGTAGTTTCCACATTCTGTAGTCGTCCCTCCCTCCACATCTGGAGGATGCATGGCTGCCCAACCCTGATTTTGAAATTCTTCCATCCACGGTATCAGATATAAATGAGCAAGACTTCCATATGGGATTTGCTATGAAAATGCACCATTGCTACACAGAAAGGAGATGATGACATACATAAAATGACAGCTTTAGAGTTAGGATGAAAATAAAGTATTAGCTTTCAGTAGTGATAAGAGGGGCAAGAGGGCTGTCCTTCAGCATGAGCTAGCTATGCAGAAATTGGAACTATCGAGTTTTAGTTCTCTTTGCTTTTTAGGTGTAACCACAATTGAGAAGCCTAAGGTAAAAAATACTATACCATTTGAAGTGCAATACTGTGCATATTCTCTGAAATATATACATGCAACTATAATGCAATAGCTGTTAATAGCAGCCAAGTAAGTGTGTAGAAGAGTGAAGTCACTTACAATGGTTTTGTAACCACACCTAGTGTGGCCTTGCTGCTAGGTGGTGCTGAATATAAGTCTAATCAATTAATTGTTGCAGCAGGTAATATAACTGCTAGTGTTTTGCACAAAAAGCAACTGCACTCTTTGTTATGTGCTGTCAATTAGAACTAACTTATAGTGATGTGGCCACAGAAGGTCATTGGGAGAGTAACTAGTAAAACCACTCTTTGAATATTGCACTTACCTTGAAAACTCTATTAGGGTCACTATAAGCTGGTTCCAACTTGACTGCCCAAGGCATGTCTGTCTGTGTATGTGTGCATGCACATGCATGCGCACGCGTGCACGCGCACGCACACACATGCACACACACGCACGCACACACGCACACACACACATTTTCAAGGCTGAGTTTTTATGGAGTTAGTTTGCCAGTTCCACTCCGCCAGTGAGTTTCCATGGCAGAGCCAAGGAATCATACCAAGGTCTCCTGAGTCCTAATCCATTACTCCAACCACTATGCCACAACAAGTCATTGTATTACAGTTGGGTGTATGCCTCTCACAGGACTAAGCAGCACCCTAAGCACATTTTAAAAGCACATATCCAGCTGTGCTCTACTAGGAAGAAAATATCCAACATCCCTAGTTGGGCAGTATGCCTAGAGGGACCAATCAATGTGGCAGAAATGTGTGCAGGCTTTAAAGTTCTCCGGAACTGTTGACTAGGCAATGAGGTAGGTACAAAATACCCCCCAGCGATTCTTTAGGTTGAGCCATCTCTGTGTTTTGTGCAATCAAGTCAGAACTGACCTAATAGGACTTTCAAGGTGAGATATTTAAGGAGTGGCTTCACCAGTTCCACATCCCAGTGAGTATCCATGGCCAAGGGAAATCTGAACCCTGCTTTCCGGAGTCCTAGTTCAGTGCTCTATCTGCTATGCCACAGTGTGAATTCTGCAGTTGAGCTATCTCTAGCAAAATGAAAACAAAGTCCTTAGCTTTGCAACTATGTCTCAGTCCAAGGTCAAGCTGCCAAATCCTTCCCCTTTCAGAAAAACTACACAAAACTCCGGTTGTTCTCATACCCCTACACCAAAGGTCATTTGTCCATGAACTGTTACGGCCTTTTGTCCAGGCCTGGATCACCCACCAAGTGGCAGACTTGTCCATAAGTAGTAAAAGAGCCAACATCTTGTTAGGTCTTGTCTTATAGCTTGTCACTGAAGGCAAGCCCACTACATAATGCTCTTGGTTCTATAAAATACTTTTAGAGATGCAGTTTAGAAGAGTAAATTTGGGAGGGCAGCCAAATTGTGAAATTCTGCTAAAAATAACTGTTTCACAAGGGATGTTGCTGACCCTAGAAAAGGCACCTGACTGTTCTTAGGTGGATCAATATGTTTTGTGTCACCAAGTGGTGCAAACAGCAAAACAAACAAAAATATTGCTGCCTGAACAATATATCAAAATGGAAATGCCTTGTAAACACTTCTCTTACAGTTGCCCTAATGATCCTCAAAGGCCCACTAATTGGGTAGGCTTTGGCTTCATGCTCAGGAAAATCTGACCCGCATTCAAAAGGCTCAGCAGAGGGAATTAACACAGTCCTAAGGACTTCATTGTAAATGTGCAAAGGAAAACCAACATAATGGGCAAGCCCTAACACTGGTATATGATGCTGGACTATTTCTTACTGTCTATTTTAATACAATTCTCAATTCATCCTAAACTAGTTACAATACCCTTTGCATTCCTGATTCTAAAGCCATCCATTAATCAGAACTAATCTCTATTACTGGTTATGCAACATTGACTTTCAAGTACGTCTAATTAAGAATTCAGCTTTAACTAATACATGTTCCTGTATAGAGCAATGATTATAAAAACAAAAAACAAAAAAACAAAAAAAAACCCTTGTGGAATTCTGGAAGTCTAAAGGTCTGATTAGATAACCTTCTGTTCTTTCTCTGAACTCAGGAAGAACAAACAGAGTGACAGACACAGGTGCGCCTTCCATGGTGCCTGAGGCCCAAATCAAATAAATCCTTTTCCTGGTCTTCACAGCAGTCAAAGAGGTGAGAAAAACTAGAGGTATCAGAAATATTAAGCCAAACGGTCCTGGTGAAAGGCACACTCATAATCAGCGTGATATCTCAGTGGCACAACTCCCATCCCCTTTTCCTCTCAGGGTGGCAAACCTGCAATAAAAAAGAAATGCCACAAACAAAGGAAGAGATGTGGATTTCTAGTAGGCAAGGAACAGCCTTTGGAAGTTTCAAGGATTTGCTGTTTATTTGATGGTCAGATTGGGTGACAGAGTTCAAAACAAGTAGTACTGTATTGCCTATTTCAGTTACTGCCTGCTCTGCTTGGAGTGTATGTGAGATTTTGCATTATTCTGAATACAAGTCTCCTTTATTCTTCCCTTACACAGAGATGAAAGTGAAAGGGCTACACCTTCAGACTGACAAAGCTGTTTGGATGAGCAGCGAAATGTTTCAGTCTCTCAAGAAAAGAACTCCAGTTGCCATGACTCAACTTCCAAAGACGTTTCTGCAGTTCCAGAACAAGTATAGTGAAGTTCAAGAAACCCTCAGTTGCCCTAGTGTCCGTTGATGCATTCTTATAAATTACTGTTGCTTGATCCAGATGTTTGGGAGTCAGAAATGCTGAAATATGGGGGGGGGATGGATGGCACCAACTGCTGTAACAAAAGAAGAAAGAGATTGACAGGCAAAGCCCAAATGGAAGCTCTGGAAACTCCTATTACTGAGTCTACGGGAAGGACTAAGACAGTTCTACCAGATTCTATATATTCCCGTCTACCCGGCAAAGCAACCATTTCTCACCCAGACACAGTGAAGTGAGGATACTATATTGCCTATTAGACTACCTGTGTTGCACAATGTTCCTTTCCTGCTTCTAAACAGCTGCAGAGTTAGAACTGAGTGTATGGTTGTGGATGTGAGGACAGCCTTTTGTAAGAGCTTTGACAGGATAGATGAAAGCAGCACAAGGAACTTTCTCTAATCCTCCATCATATTTTGTTTTTTATAGCCTCCTGCTGGGCGATGCAGCCTCTTGGTAATGAAAATACAATGTTATCAAAGCAAAGTCAACAGCCACTCTATTGAAGAGAAACTAAAATAATGCAAGAAGTTCCTTTTATAGTGCAATGGCCAGGATGCTATTGCTTAAGTCCAATGGCATAAATCAAATAAACTGCAGTGCCAAATTGCTATCTATCTATCTATCTATCTATCTATCTATCTATCTATCTATCTATCTATCTATCTATCTATCTATCTATCTATAACCCATCTGGCATCACTCTGAGCAGTTCACATCAATACAAGTAACAGTAAAACAAAGAAACAAACTCAAATAAAGATTAAATATAGGATAGACAATATAAAATATCTAAACTGGCAAAATTAACACCATGATTAAGAAGGTATTCCTCACAGTGTCATGTGTCTCAGTGTACAATGAAGAAAGGAAGTGTTGACTCTGTAACTGGTGGCAATTTGCAAGTGTGATTTATTCTGTTTACTTAACATCAGCATAGATAATTAATAGGATTTGGCCACTGAGCTCTTAATTAAGGCGTTAAATAATTTAAATGCCACCAGAAGAAAAAAAAGTAGCAAGAACAATAAAACTGATAAAATCTGTCTGTTAAAATGTACAGTATTGGCAAATATCCGAGTTTTATATTGGCATTGATAAAGTTGTTGATGCCAGCTGCAACTCCAAGACTCTTTTTCTTGTAGAAACATAATATATCCAAGAAAGAAATTGGAAAAGAGTCTCCCAGTGATATTGTACATACTTCTTTATTACAATTTCCAGTGGCAACACATTAGTTTATTGAAACATTTTTAAACTATACATTTTGTTTAGATGGGCTTACTGTGGGTCACTCTTATTGTGTTCTGTTGAAAGCTTGAAAGCTTTTATACCTTTGTGAAGAGTGAAGACAGCCTGTAAATATCATTGGAATAAATTAAACATTAAATTACTGTACAATAAAATAAATACAGTACTTAAATTCAGCACTTGGAGCAAGAGTTCCAAATTATATATAAATTAATTATGCTGGCGTTGTCAAAGGCCTTCCATGTTACAGATCCAAGCACATCAGAACAAAGAGGTTTAAATGTAAGGCATTTAAACACACTGCAATTTCCTGGGGTTGTAAAAGTTCTCCTTTCAACGGTTCTCAAAAGAATACCAGAAAGTGGGCATTTCTTCAAACTCTTCAAACTGAACAAACACTTAGAATATAAATGCTGACTTGGTTATTAATAAGGTTATATTAAAGCCTTATCTTCCAAGTAGGTTAGTTTTCTGTGGAATAGTAGGAAACACAGAAAGATAAACATATTGTATAAACAAAAATGATGTCCAGCAGGGTTCATTTTGCTGGATATTCATTTTGAAGGAGTTTTCTAGTTCAGATCTCTGCATGTGTACAACTTTGAGCAACAAGTAAGACCTGAAAGAAATATAGTTTTCCATCAGAATCTACTGAAACACCAAAACTGCTCTAACAGGAGTGTACTTATGTGGAGAACGAGCCACATAGTGTAAGTATACTTCTGTTGGCACTAGTGAGACTTATTCCTTGGCAACAGCACAAAGCTGTACAGGCACATACCAATCCAAGTATAAGTCTCTCTGTACTCAGTGATGCTTATATATAAACCAGTAAATACAGGTTAGACTCATAACAGTCAACCTTCTACTTGTCTATTCAGCAGTAAATTGTATTTTGTTCAATAGGGCTTACGTAGAAACAGTATTGCAGCATAATTATGCTTTCGACTGCAACCCAAGCAAAGTTATGGGGACTGAGGTATCTTATGGTGTAACTGCAGCTGAGATATACAAGACTGGGGTTTGTTGTTGTTGTTGTTGTTGTTGTTGTTGTTGTTGTTGTTGTTGTTGTT
>JAHTLZ010003526.1:53210864-53223499 GCA_023846285.1 Phrynocephalus versicolor
CATCCAACAGTACTTCTTTTATTTGTTTTACTTGTATGTTGTGAACCGCCCAGAGTCCCCTTGTGGGAATGGGGCGGTATACAAGCGTAATAAATAAATAAATAAATAAATAAATAAATTTTTTTTAAAGGGCTTACTGTTTTTGCACAGGAACAAGCAGCCCAGAATGCATACGGAGTCAGCACAGAGTTCACTGGAAATCTGTTTCCAAGAACTGCTGCAGTTACAATAGAAAACAGTATTTATGGCCAGCCAGCCAGGAGACTACGGAGTCTAATTTCTGATCACTCACCAACTTTTCATCCGGGGAAAAGGATCTCACGCGCGCTATACTTTCACCATCGAAGCCGAGTCTTCGACCACTGACCACTGGTGAGTGATTTCGTATTTTCAAGGCTATTGACACTGTTTCAAAAATGGGTGCCTCTTTTTCTGCTCTATCTGCTGAACAACAATCCTTCAGGGATGCTTTAAAGAGACTTTTATTAGATAATGGTCATCAAACTTCCACCTTGGAAGTTGAAGATTTAATTTTAGCCATAGACCAGCATTGCCCTTTCTTCCCAGCAGATGGATCATATGATTTAAAGAGGTGGGATAGGGTTGGATCGGTTTTTCATGATCACCACGCAATATCGGCAAAAACTCTCTACACGTGGTGTAAGGTGAGGGCTTGTCTGGCAAAACTTAGCCCACAGAACATGATCCAAGATCAGCAAGTTCTGTTTGCTTCTAAGACTTCCCCTGCCCCCTCTCCCTCACTCGTGGCTGAAGGATTTATGAACAGACCCCCGGATCGTATTCAAACAGATTCCACTGGCACGCTGCCTCTGCCTCCTCCTGAAAAGGGGCAAAGTCCGCCCCCCCTGGTTAAGCCTTTGGCTCAAGTGGGTCCTCCCTCGGTTGCAAAAGCTGCCCTTTTGGACAGTTGGCTGGACTTTTCCTCAGGTGGGGAATCTGGAACAAATAGCCCTCAGGTTTTTCCCATTATAACCAATGCTCAAGGTGTTCCACAATGGCATGCCCTCCAATATAAGCTGATTAAGGAGATTCATAAATCTGTTAAAGAAAATGGGACACAAGGCCCTTACACAATTGCTATTCTGCGCAATCTTACCACCATGCAACTCTGCCCAGAGGATTGGAAGGCCATTGCAGAAACGGTTTTGTCTCCTACAGAGAAACTTCTGTTTTTTAGAGAGTGGGAAAATGAGACGCGCAGATGGATTCAGGTTAACCAGGCGATGTTGCAAGTTCAGAATCCAGCAATGTTGTTTGATCACATGATGGGGTATGGAAATTTTGAAAATCCCACGGTACAAGCAACTTTAGGTCCCAGATGGATTGAGGGAGTGGCTGAGTGTGCTTTTGTGGCTTGGCAAAAAATTCCTGTTGCAGAAGGTCCTGCGTCTGTGTCCACCTTGGCTGCCATAAAGCAGGGTCCTAAGGAACCTTTTCAGGCGTTTGTTGATAGGCTGTGGGTCGCGGTCCACAAGCAAGTTGAACACCCTGAGGCCAGGAGAGTGCTTATTAAACAGTTGGCTTTTGAAGGGGCAAACACTGACTGTCGTCCTCTGCTTCAAGGGATTATAGGGGATCCTGACAAGCACTTAGAAGACATGCTGAAAATTTGCCAGGGGGTTGGGACTGCATCTCACAAAGCTCAGCTTTTAGCAGCAGCCCTTAAGACTGAGACCCCAGCTACAAAGCCTGTCACCCCATCTGCTAAAAATCGCCGTTGCTTCAATTGCAATCAAATTGGTCATCTCCAAAACGAATGTTTGGCTGCCACTCAAAAGAAGCCAAAATCAAAATGCCCCAGATGTGGAAAAGGCTTTCATTGGGCCTCCCAGTGTCGCAGTAATCCTATGCCTGTGCAGAAGGATCAGAATCCTATGCCTGTACAGAAGGATCAGCATCCTATGCCTGTTCAGAAGGACCAGCCTTGTCAGGGAAACGAAGAAACGGGCCACCCCCTGGCCTAGGTCCAAAACTGGGGGCAACAGTAACTGATGAATGTGCCTTGGCTCCTGGAGTGGTGTTGTTGAAATCTGTTGAGAATTTGTCTGTTTTTCCGCCGTACCAACTTGTGGAAATCAACACTCAGGTCATTGGGCCGTTGCCTGATAATGTGTCTGCCTTGATATTGTCCCATCAGCCTGCTGCAAAGAAGGGACTTGTAGTTACGCCTAGTCTGGTTACGCTCTCTCAGGGGCAGAGACTTTCTGTGTGGGCATGGACGCCTTTGGTTACTTCTCTCACTGTTTCAAAGGGAGATCCTATAGCCCAGCTGATGCTTTTGTCTCTTTCTGATGATTCTCAAGCAGGCACAGTTCTCACTGACCATTCTGGGGATTCCCCACTGGTTATGTCTGTGATTGCTATTACTAAAGAGAGGCCACATGTTTCACTAGTGATGGGTGGCAGGCAAGTACAGGGACTTATTGATACTGGAGCTGATGTTACAGTCATTGCCAGAAAAGACTGGCCACCTTCTTGGCCCACAATTCCAGCAGACCAGGTGTTTGGAGTGGGAGGTTATGAACAAGCTCAGAAAAGCCTTCATCCTATTGTCTTTCAAGCTGCCTCTGGTCACACTTACACCATACGCCCCCTAGTGCTGGACATTCCTTTAACCCTATGGGGACGTGATTTGCTGGGCCAAGCTGATCTTCAACTGCATACAAATTTTTAGTACGGGCCTCCGCAGCAGCGCCACTACATGCTCTTCCATTGACATGGAAAGAAGGTCCCCCCATATGGGTGGAACAGTGGCCCCTCCCCCAAAATAAACTCGAAGCTGCGGGGGCCCTGGTAAAACAGCAACTGGAATTGGGGCACCTTGAATCAACCAGCAGCCCATGGAACTCCCCTATCTTTGTCATTAAAAAGAAATCAGCCAATAAGTGGAGATTATTGCAAGACCTGAGACGTATAAATGAACGTCTGGAAGATATGGGACCTTTTCAGGCGGGGGTCCCTAACCTTAACATGGTACCCAAAGACCACAAGATTCTTGTGGTTGACCTTAAGGACTGTTTCTTTTCCATACCTCTGGCACCGAAAGATAGACAATATTTTGCTTTTACTTTGCCTGCCTACAATAATTCAAGGCCTGCCTCACGTTTCCAGTGGGTTTGTCTGCCACAAGGTATGAAATTGAGCGCAACGTTATGTCAGCATTTTGTGGCCACTGCATTGCAGCCTTTTAGGGACAGGCACCCAGAACTTCTAATTTACCATTATATGGATGACATCTTGATTTCTGGAGTAGGAGTGAATGAATCTCTAGTGCCTGAGTTGGATGGACTGTTGTCAGAATATGGCCTTGTCATTGCTCCTGAAAAGGTGCAAGTTCTTCCTCCTTACACTTATTTAGGGCACAAACTCACTGAAAGCTATTCAATGCCACTTTTGCCTACTATTGTACTGCCACCTGCTGTTACTTTAGTCCAACTGCAACAATTACTTGGGCAAATTAATTGGGCACGACCTTTCCTTGCCATGACAACTGCTGAACTTTCTCCATTGTTCACTGCTCTCGCTGGTCACAAGGATCCTGCAGATAGGATCACCGTTGATTCATCCATCAGAGCGACCATCACCCTTCTCAATCAACGACTGCAGATGGTGGCTGTTGACCGGATTCCATCTCTTCATGATGCTACACTTTCCTGCGCCATCCTTCCTACCCACAGGATTCCGACAGCCATTCTTTATGTTCCTCACTCAGCACGCCACATCTCCATCGTTGAATGGCTGCATCTTTCCAACACTCCTCCCAAAAGCATTTATTCTACAGTAGATTCTACATCTGACCTCATCAAGAAGGCCCGTCAGCGTGCTGTTCATCTCTCCGGCAGGGATGTTGCCACAATTTGCCTACCTTTCAAGCAAGATCAACTGGAATTCCTCATGTCCTCCTCAACACCTTTTCAAATAGCCATAGCTGACTTTTTAGGGCATTTTTCTTTTTCTCCCCCAAAGGACCCTCGCTTGACATTTTTATCTTATGTGCCTTACGAACTAACCTCTTGTTTTGTTTTACAGCCAATAGCAGGAGCCCTCACTGTTTTCACAGATGGAACCAAATCCCGTGGTGTCGTTACTTGGCAAAATCAAGGAGAGTGGGACTCTGCCTTTACAGATCCACAGAAATCTGCTCAACGCTCTGAATTGGCTGCTGTTTTACTAGCCTTTGACATTTTTAAGTATCAACCTTTCAATCTCATTGTGGACACTCAGTATGTGTACAGGTTACTGTTTGGCCTTCCCTTTGCTTACCTTAATCCATCCTTGGATGAAGATTTACTTACTTTGTTTGGCAGACTTCAGATGACACTACGTGAACGTCGATTCTGTTGCTTTGTTGCTCATATCCGGTCACATTCTAACTTTCCTGGGTTTTTAGCAGAGGGCAATCAAAGGGCTGATGAGTTGTTACGTACTAACTCTTTTTCTCTGTTTTCCAGTCCTATTGACTGTCATGCTAAGTTCCATCTTCCAGCAAAGGTGCTACACAAGAGATTTTCTATCCCCATGTCCCAGGCAAAGGACATTGTCTCATCATGTGCTTCCTGTTCCAAAGCACCCACGGTTATTCCATATGATGCTGTCAACCCCAGAGGAACACAGGCCAACCAGCTATGGCAAATGGATGTCACGCAAGTACCAGCCTTGGCTCCCTTGAACAAACTTCATGTGACTGTCGATTTGTACTCTGGATTCATCTGGGCTACCCCTTTGAAAGGGGAAACAGTGAGACATGTCATTCAGCATTGTCTGGCATGCTTTGCGGTCATGGGGGTCCCTAAGCAACTGAAATTAGACAATGGAAGTGCCTATTCCTCAAAAGAGTTTGCAAGCTTTTGTCAGCAATGGGACATTAAACTAACTCATGGTCTTCCTTTTAATTCTACAGGTCAAGCCGTGGTTGAAAGGGCGCATGGCACTATCAAAACCATGCTTTTCAAACAAGCCAACGGCAAGAATCTTCGGGTTCCAGAAATCCACCCAATGGTGCAACAGGTTCTGTTTACCCTTAATCATCTGCTTACTCCCCATAACAGGTCTCACTCCCCTGTGGAACTCCACTTCCGGTCGGAAGAGCAGTTACCCAGACCCTTGGTGGCGTACCGAAGACCTCCAGATCCTCAGTGGAAGGGTCCGGTCCCGTTGATTACTTGGGGAAGAGGCTACGCCGCGGTCCAGCTGGAAGATCAGCCGTTGTGGGTTCCAGCACGCTGTGTTCGTCCCTGGAGAGCTCCTCCACCGGCAGCAACCACAGATTCTCTAGATCCACTGATCGGGTTCTGTGAAGATGACTCCTAGAATCATTCTGCTGCTTTTTCTTTCAGTTTATCTTGCCAAAGCCAATTACTTTGTTCGATTGCACATTGCCCATTATGGCAATCAGTCAGTTTGCTACCCTTGGGGGAAACGCCTCACAACCCGTAGCCTATGGCATGGAATTCCTGTTTATCCTGGAAGAATGGTCAGTGGTCAGCTCAACAGTACCCATGGCACGTACCCTTACACCATTAATGTGAGCCATCCTGCTGCAAAACGGCCGGTTATTTCCGGATTTTACGGTACTGCTTGGGCTGGCAATTGCATAGGCAATGAGACTGGCTACGAAGGCTGCCCTGACAGGACTGGCACTGCCTGGATCGTCAATCACACCAGTCCCTTTTTTTCTACATCGACAAGGTGTTTAAAGAATGTTACAAGCTGTGAAAAATGGACGCGAAGAGGACTGTTTTCTTGGTCCTGCGCTGCTGAATACACATATTGTGCTGCCAAAATTCCAACAGCTGATAAGTATTATCCTGTGCAAGTTGATACCTCCTTATGGCACTTTCCTTGTAATTATTCTGCTATGTCTAGTTATGACACTGCTCAATCACAGTATTGCACTAGCTTTGGAAGTTGTGTTTGTAAACACGGATGCTGGACCACTGGTGAGTTTTGGTTTTTGAAAAGGGATGGTTATTATTCCAATTATCACAAGGGATGTTCTCAGGTGGCAATTGGAATTGTGAAGTTAGGAGATGTCCCCTGTCCTGACTATGGTGAACATCTTGGAAAGCACCTGAAGAGAGCTACACCTGACAGTGGAGTCCCTATCACCCGAGAGTTTTGTGCTAAGAAAGAATTGGTGGTGCAGCCGAGAGGGAATATAATTGCAATTGGAATAGGTTCAGTTGGTGTATCTACACATATATATTTTGCTCATTTTCAAGAAGCCACTGCTTGTGCTATTGTTCGTTTAGGCAATGATACCTATGATGCTCTGAGTAAATTGTCTCATAGTCTGCGAGAATTGCGTATGTTCTCAGAACAAAATAGAGCTGCTATTGATTTTTTGTTAGCAGGGAAGGGAGGCCTGTGCCAGGTAATTGGACGGAAGCGGGATACGTGTATTATGTCACTTAATGATACAGATATACAGCCTGAGTTACATGATCTCAAAGATTTGGTCCATCGTGTCAGACGCCTTGAAGGCTCAGATTGGTCCTGGCTGACATCTTGGTTACCTGGTACGGCCTGGCTCAGAACACTCATTTATGCTGCCATTGCAATTATTGTTGCCATGATTATTTTCTGTTGTTGTTTTCAGTGTTTTCCTTTATGTATGCAAACATTTCGTGACAGTGCCTTAGTTCGTCCTAGGGGACTGACAAAAAGACAAATCATGCAGGTTCGATATCATAAGCTATACGATGATGGAGATGAAGTAGAATTGTTTCCAGATGTGTACAATGAACTCAGTGCTCCTCTCGTTCACAAAAATTAAAAAACAAAAAAAGAGAGTGAAATGTGGAGAATCTTTCCCAGAATGCCTTGCATGGCATCCATTAAATGTAAGCGAGCAAGTCACGAAGCAAGCGTAGAGAGTTTAAACACAAGCTTATTGTACTGAATCATGTCAAGGCTGAGATATGCAAAAAACAATATGTTGCATTTTGAGATGGTGAAATGCCGTGATTGGCTAAAGCTGCCTGGTCTGATCAGTTTCCCAGGCTAGAATTCTGCACATGCGCAGTAGCTTGAGTTTTTAGGCAGACCGTTGATTGGTCAAAATGCTGCAATGTGATGTAAGCTTTGGAATTCTGAATGTTTAATAAAGGAGCTTCCCTTGGGTGCGGGGAAGAAGGATCTACCTCCATGATTGCACCAAGAAAATGTGTCTGAGTCTTTTTTCAACCTGCTTTAGGCTTGCCGGCCAAGCTTTTGCAGGTTCCCATTTATAAAGCCTTAAGTCGTCAAGGCCTTTTCTGGATTACAGTAAACTTTCAAGTCTCTCTTATCGAGACTTCCCAGCACTCCCACGACAGTTTAGATCAATATAATTCATGCCTATGTTTTGTTTTTTCCATTGACAACAACTGAAAGAAACCAACTGTTTTTGGAAAACATGGTTATGGGAAATACTCCTCTCTCTGAAGACTGAAAAGCCAACATAAAGAAGTTAGTTTAATGTCTACCATCAAGATCCTGCAACATATAAACAAGTCAAATCTGGTTCCTTGGATTTGATCTGATTCACTCACACAAGCAGATACATGCTGTTTCTTGCACTTAGTGAACTTGTATAAACACACTTTGTATTGTTTGACAGTCACTCCAGGAAAAAAGTGTCGACAGTGTTACCTTGTATAAAGGAATTAATTCATTCCAAATGTAATTATGTTAAGCAAATTTTACTTTATACAAATTTCCCATAGGAATGCATTGAAAATGGAGTGAACCCATTTTTATGTTGTACAGATTCGCCCCATAGGCGATTCTGTTAAGCAAATTTCCCCTATCTCCGGAATTGTTTATGTTGTACAAATTTTATGTTATACAAACCGTTTGTTATACAAGGGTCCACTGTATATGAATTAAATATAATGGTGTTCATTGGAGCTATGGCCATCTGCCCCCCCCCCCAAATACTTGCTAAATCTATATTCAGGCATTTCTGTGTGCACAAATAAAGCCATGGGGGATGTGCCTGCCACCATTCTCTTCCAATCTCCAATGTATTTGGGTGGGGAGGAGACATTATGCATTGCTCTCAGTGGTAGAAGTGTTTATATTTCTCATCCCATACCCTGGGAAAAGGGATTGTAGTAGTTGATCATGTTTGTCAGAGTGTGATTCACTGCAATGTTCACATAGTTCAGACCAGAAGGCTGCCTTTAAAAGCAAGAGGACTGATAGAAACAAAGTATCATTTTGAGGCACCCAGAAGTCTTGCCATGACATAAACTCTCTGGGATTAGAGATTGCTGCTTTATCCTGGTTTCAATCTGCAGGTCCTTGTGGCACAATGGTGTAAATGACAACAAAAGCATTATCACCTTAGCTCTAACCTCCCCCCCACCACAACAACACACGCCCATCTCCCCCCCCACACACACACACACATAAAGACCAAAGGCAGCAGTACCTGTTCTATAAGCAAACTGGATAGCCAGGCTTTTGCTTTTCTGGCATTTTTGGTTGGTCCTAATCGGTGGCTTTGCAGTAGCTTTGCCACATGTATGTGAACACCAGGGACTACCACTGACAAGTTTCCTTAAGCGGGCGGGAGCAAAAACTTGGCTTCTAGCTTTTCGCCTTGACTCTGACCAAAGCGTTTAATTTTGTCGCTGAACAATAATACATGTGTCTGTAATTCTCCGCCATCCGCTTCTCTCAGGAAAACGGCAGGCGAGTTTAACAATAGCTGAGCCCGGCTCTTCCTCGTGCGCTTGTGTCACCACCACCACCATTACGCTGCCGGAGCCAGTGGGTGGGGGGAGTGCCTTTCCCTGGCCGGCGGGCAGGCGCTCCGGGCCCCGTGTTTCCTCCGGAGCCCCTTCCTGCCCAGGCTGAAGGCAAAGCACCTGAAGCGGCTGCGGCCGGCGCGTGGGAAGGGAGGCGAGGAGGAGGAGGAGTGGGACGAAATTGGCGGGAACCGTCCCCTGGGTGCCCGGCGGAGCCGCTCCGCCGCTTGGTTTTGACACTGGGCGTCCGAGGAGGTTTCGAACCCGGCAGCGGCAAGCTGAGGGGGAAAGCGCGGTGCACCGTGTGGGGAGCGCGGCGGCGGGGCGGGGGAAAGAGGTGCCTTGCTTCGCCTGGGGGCTTCCCCGCCACCGCGCCCCGTTCGGGCTCTGGTGAGTCACCGGCAGGTCAGGAGGCCCGCGCGGGAAGGGAGGGGCCGTGGCGACTTTGGCGCTGGGAGACGCCACGCGAGCGGCGGAGGGAAAAGCTCCGCCAAGCCGAGAGAGCCAGGCAGCCCGCCCGCCCGCCGGCCAGCCGGCCAGCCAGCCAGCCAGCGCTCAGCCAATCCGCAGGCACGAGCGCGAGCGCGAGCAAGGGAGCCCGCTTGGCCGGAGGGCGCCTCGCTCGCCAGGCAGCAGCAGCAGCAGCAGCAGCACCGGCGGCGTCTCCACCTCCTTTCCTCCAGGTGGCTCAGGAGGAGGAGGGGGAGGAGGAGGAGGAGGCAGCGGCGAGGTTGGGAGAAATCGAGGAGGCAAGCCGTCGGCACCCGGCCGGCGGGACCCGAAACGAGGAACGAATCCCGATGCGGAACACCCGCCGGCTGAACAGCTGCATCCCCAGCGCCGTCAGCAAGCAAGGTACAGCCCCGGGGACCCCCGCGGGTTGCAAAGACCACAGGGAAGGGAAGGGAAAGGAAAGGAAGGGAAGGAAGGAGCGCGCGCGCGCGCACGCACATCGAGCTGCGAGGCACTGCCACCAGCCGCTGGTTCCAGAGCGTGTAGTAGCCTGCCTGCTTTCTGTCTCTCATTGCCCGATCCCGTGCCTGTGTCCTCCAGGAGCCTAGTCGGGATCGCACTGCTAAGTCTCAAAGGCTCCTTCTTGAACTGAAGGGTTTGAGTTGGGATCTGATCTTGAACCTTGCCTGGGAGCTTGGCGCCCGTCAGCCAAGGCGCTTCTTCCCGATGCCAGAAACGAGCCAGTGGTACTAGTGAAAGAAAGGCAAGCGCATTCCTGAATATGGGCTGATAATAGGCGCTCCTTGGCTTCGCCCCCCCCCCACCTACCGCGCTGCCCTTCATCTGGGGTTGAGGGGTGTAGCGAGATCCGAGGGTGGTTGTGACTTCTGGGGAGGAACTGCTTTTACTTCGCAATTCTAAAGGCGCCTAATACTGTACAGTAATTCAGAGATGGAATTAATGAGGCCGCCTTCCAGGTGAGGGAGCGGAGCTTTGGTAGCCTTAGCCATTAAGCGCGGAGGCATTCCAACTATTTGAAGGTTTGACTTTTGAAGGGTGGTGATACTTCCTTTGCGGGTGGGGCGTCGGAGGGGAAAAAGAGAGAGAGAGAGAGAGAGAGAGACCACTGCTGTTGATCTGGAGTAAGTGGCTGCCGCTCGCGGAGGAAATGAGTGACTGGAATTTTGGCTGCCACGGTATTGTTGGAGATCTGCCTGGACTCAGCGGGGTTCAGCTCCATCCAAACCTGTTTCCCGAGCCAGGGATCGTTCCTAGGCCTGGGAAGTGGTGATAAGACGAGAGGAGCTCTGAACATGTGCAGATCGCGTTCCTCCCCCCCCCCCCCCAGGCAGCCACAGCGGGTCTCTGGATTTGAGACGGAGAGGCGGGGCTTCGAGGGCAGATGATGCACAGGTGGCTTGCTTTGGAAAAAATATCACTGCCACTTTCCTTAATTAGATGCTTCCTGGTAAAAATCAGTGAAAAAGCACACCGTGAGAAGTTTCGAAACGGCCTGCGCTCCCGATGCGGAGGAATTTTAGCAGGTGTGGCCAAGCGGAGGCTGAACTTCAAGAATTTTGCCTTACAGGCAGTGACGTAAGAGGGAGTGCCTCTGAGAGTGTATAGAGTACCCTTTCCCTACCTTCCTTTAACCACTAGTTATGTTGGCCATTAGGAAACCAAAGCGTTGTGCCCCGTCACTTGTGCCTTAAAAACAGCCCCCCCCAAGCGCTTTTGCCTGTGCGCGCGCGATGATGGGCGTCTGCTAGGGTGCATTCCCGGCTGCTTCTTGGGTGGGGAGTAGTCGATGGGTTTTTTTTCCGGACCGATGCACACATCCAGGTTGCCATATATACTATCCAGAGAGGGACGAGCCGGAGAGAGAGAGAAAGAGGACGTGCTGAGCTCACTGAAAGAGCGAAGAGCAAGCCAGCCAAATCCTTTCTCTGCGAGATGATTGAAATGAGATCCTGGATGATTCAGGAGTGACTCTCTCTTTCTCTTTCTCTCTCAGTGTCTCTCCCTCGCTCCCTCCCAAGGCGGAGCGGGAGGCGGGAGGGGGCCCACGGCTAAAAAGAATTGAAGTGGTTAGAGAAGCTCCGCAACGCGGCTTGCTTACAAAGAAGTTTTTTTTTGGGGGGGGGGGACCCGCGATCTGAGTCAGCTTTGACGGCCCTGGCGGCAGCGGCATCGCCACCAAGGCGCTGGCAGAGAAAGCCCTGGGAGTGTTTTATTTTTTTTAAGTGGCAGGCCCAGGAGGCGATCTCTCGGACACCAGCGCATTCTTGCAGACTACCGTGCCCGGAAGGAGCGCTTTCTGCGGAGCCTTTGCAGGTGGAGGCACATCGCTCCTTCGCAGGTTTGCTTTGGCTAGTGGGGCTCCTGATAAGATAACGTGACGCCCTGCTTCTTAGAAATGTAACAAGTGTGCGTGTTTTGCCCGGTAGGTATCAAGCAAGGAGTGGGTGGGTGTGGGTGGGTGTAAAAGCAAAATGTAACCACCCGGCAGGAGAAAGGGTTCCTCCTCCATTCTCTGTTGCAAGACTTCTAATACCATCTGGGTTTCATTGACGTTTAAATCCTGTAATCTAGGAGTAAGGCTGTATGGGATTTAAAACTGGTTTAGATGAAAATACATACTTCGCAAATTTGCTCATGCTAGGAAAGTTTATGCCTCCCACCTTGGAATAACAGGCTGTGTGAGATTTAGATTGCCATTTCGAAATTGTATTGGTCAAACTTGAGTTTGAGTGACAACTGTGAGTGACTGCAAAGAACTTTGTCATTATGGCAGTGCTTTGGCAGAAATAGTAAACAATGCATTGTTGGGGCACGCTTGTTTTTATTTCCTGCCCTTGTTTTGCTATGTTTTTCGGTGTGCTAGTAAGAACTGTCAGACTGAGTCAAAAGAAGCTGTGGTTAGATTTAAATCTCCAGAACATACCCATTTATAAATATAGAATTTTCAACAGGAAAAACTGTTTCCTATATTAGTGTTTGTCTAGTTGTAATATCAAAACTCCTCTTTTTTTTAATTAAGAGATAGTTCATTTTGAACACAAGCAGTTCATTCAGCAAAAAAATTCCAATGGGATTAGCTAAATTAGTGAGTGGTTCTGAAGCCTTCGGACCCAAGTTTGAGAAGTGGAGGTAGATTATCATAAACATTGTGATCCATCTTCCCATTCACAGTGCAATCCTGTTCAGATTTACTGTGTATCCCACTGTACCTCCAGGGAAAACAACCAGCCCGTGTATTCAGGGGCAGGTTACACAGTCCCAGGTTGTCCTGAGAAGAAGCCAATGGCAAACAACTTCTGAGTATTCTTTACCAGATTGGAAATGGTCCCTATAAGTCAGAACTGATGTGTCAGAACACTATTATTATTATTATTATTATTATTATTATTATTATTATTATTATTA
>JAHTLZ010003526.1:53223509-53239414 GCA_023846285.1 Phrynocephalus versicolor
ATTATTATTATTATTATTATTATTATTATTATTATTATTATTATTATATGTGAGCAATATTCCAAGATAGAAAGTATATATACATGATTCGGTAAAGTGTGTGTGTGTATTGTTCACGATGATATAATTGACTCCAGAAGAATATTCAGTGTTAATGTCTTCACGATGATATAATTGACTCCAGAAGAATATTCAGTGTTAATGTCTTCAGTTAGAAAGAAGTGTAAGAATAAAGTGGACATAAGAGGTTTTCCTGGATCTTAATACTGTAGTAGAATTGAAAACTTAAAGGAAATAAAATACAATAGCTAGGAATCCCTTAAGCAGTTATAATGCTCAGTGGCAATTATTGAAATAGACAGGGCGTTGTTCTTGTTGTTGCTGCTGCTGCTGCTGCTGCTGCTGCTGCTGCTGTTGTTGTTGTTCAGTCATTCAGTTGTGTCTGATTCTTCGTGACCCCATGGACCAGAGCTCGCCAAGCCTTCCTGTCCTCCACTGCCTCCCGGAGTTTGGTCAAATCCATATTGGTTGCATCAATGACACCGTCCAACGATCTCATTCTCTGCCATCCCCTTTTCCTTTTGCCTTCCATCTTTCCCAACATCAGGGACTTTTCCAAGGAGTCCTCTCTCCTCATGAGGTGGCCAAATTACTGGAGCCTCAGTTTCAAAATCTGTCCTTCCAGTGAACATTTGGGGTTGATTTCTTTCAGGAGGAATAGGTTTGATCTCCATGCAGTCCAGGGGACTCTCAAGACTCTCTTCCAGCACCACAGCTCAAAGGCATCAATTCTGAGGCAATCAGCCTTCTTTATAGTCCAGCTCTCACTTCTGTACGTCACTACTGGAAAAACCATAGCTTTAACTATCCGGACCTTTAAGTGATGTCTCTGTTCTTTAAGATGCTGTCTAGGTTTGCCATCGCTTTCCTCCCAAGAAGCAGGTGTCTCTTAATTTCATTACTGCAATCACCATCTCCAGTGATCAAGGAGCCCAAGAAAATAAACTCTGTCATTGCCTCCATTTCTTCCTCTTCTGTTTGCCAGGAGGTGATGGGACCGGTGGCCATGATCTTAGTTTTTTTATGTTGAGCTTCAGCCCATTTTTTCACACACCCTCATTAAGAGGTTCTTTAATTCCTCCTCACTTTCTGCTATCAGAATAGTATCATCTTGGGTTTTGTTTTCTTGTCTCTTTGTTTTTAAGTATTCTTTACCATAATTTAGCATTGTGCTAAAATGTAGCAAATGTATATGGCAACCATCAGCAGCGTCTCTTGTTGCTTCTACTGCAGAGAATGGCCACTCAGCTATTACATAATGGAGGACCCCAGTGACTGTGTAACATCTCCCCATGAAAGATGTACATGGTTCTTTTGGGCTTTGGGGCTTAAATAAAAACAATGGGATCAGTTTTCTCTGGCTTCATGTTGTGGTTCGGAACACCTTTACACTTATAACGAAAAAACCACCTTTTCATTTCGTCTGTAACGAAATGCTGCTTCCGCATTTCATTTGATTTTGTTTCGTTTTGTTACCTAACAAAATGTTGAAACAGCATTTTGTTTTTCGTTTTGTGCCCATCCCTATACTGAACCAGTTCTACTCATGACTCTCCCTCAAGTCATTTCCAATTCCCCCCTTCTCTTGGTGGTTTTGTTTTGTTTTCTGAAGCCATCTTGCCTTGGGGAAACAATTTAAGGGTGAAGCGGTTTGGTATCCCTTTCTACATGGCTTTTAAACACTTATCTTGCATGGTTCCACATTGTAATGCAGAGGTCTTCCTTTATGAATGGCCTCTCATTTGAACCTAAATTGTGGGGTCCCTCAGAGGTCAATCATCTCTCCTTTGCTATTTATGTGAGATCCCGGGGCAAGTCATCAGGAGTTTTGCACTCTCCTATCATTGGTATGCTGATGTCACTCAGCCATAGCCCTACTTCCACACTTCTATGGTGGATGCTGCCCCATCCCTTGAGTGCTTTCTACAGGCTTTGCTGGGGTAGATAACAGATTGAGGCTGAATCTTGACAAGATGGAGGTCCTACAGTTAAGTACCCCTGGGTCTACAGTTTGGAAGCCTCCTTCTCCTTCGGAGGGGCTACTCTTTCTTCCAAGGGTGAGGTGTCGATGGCCATCCAGATAGTGTCTGTGGTCCATTCTACCTATTTCCACCTTAGGCAGATCACCCATCTTCTACTTTGACAACAGGTTCCATGAGAATAGACTACTGTAATGCTCTCTGTGTGGGACTACCGCTGAAGATGATATGGAAACTTCAGCAGTACAGATAATGGGCAAAATTTTGAGTGCGTTACATAGACACCAGCATATTTCCATCACTCTGATTGCCTTATACTGGCTACCCTGTTTTTTTCTGTGCCAGCTTCAAGGTGATGACACTAACATATAAGGCCCTAAAAGGTTTGGGGTCTCGATACCTGGCAGGATGCCTACTTCCAATGAGTTCTTCACACCCTACTTATATGGCCCAGGTGAGGTGGTTGAGGAATCTAACCCTGAGAAGGGCCCTTAAGGGGAAAAAAAATAGAAATAGACACTTATCAGGTGGCAGAACCACATTTATGGAATCAACTTCTGCCTGATTTCCACCAGACTCTTTCTGTGTTGTTAAGAGATCGCTAAAAACCTGGCCCCTGAGAACATATCAACATCAAAACCCAGAGCATCTATCAGCCCTTAAGCTAACAATTCTGCCATCTTGACTACTTTTATTAATTGTTATTTCAGTGCATAATTTGTAGGTTTGCAAAATTTAGAAGTAATTTATAATGTTTAGTATACATTATGAGACATTATAATTCCTCCTCATTTTTGGCATGGCTCCATCACAATCCATGGTACATCCAAGACACATTGAAGCTTTGATGGCCATACAACAAAATGAACATCATGCAACATACCTCAGCCCCTATTTAGCCAAAGTCTTGTTAACTACTACATCCCACAAAGCATTTTGCTTAAGCTTCTGATATTTGAGCAAAGCAGTGTATGTGCATTCTGTTCCTGTATTTCTTAAGCACTGTTTCAAATATAATTTCAAAAACTTAAAAAGCTATGTTTATGTGGCTCAAGGCTTAATATTACTTACATCTCCTTTATGGGGCAAATGGTTTTACGCTGTTTTTTGTTTCAGCTGCCTCTGAACAGTGATTTATGTAGTGTAAATTTTGTAGTTCCTACATGGTGAGACCCCTGGTCATATGGAAATGTCCTACATGCGCTTGGCTTGTGGTCATCAAGCATTCAACAAGGCTGAAGAATAAGTTAGCAAGCTGTGCACTGTATAAATATTTTGCAGTTCCCATTCAGTGGACTGCTGTGAAGAGGCTGTGCTGCAGAATCCAACACACGACACCTGTTTATCCATTTTAACTCTAAGACCATGTGGAACATCTTCTCTCTATGCATAAAAACATCACAAGTTTATAAGGGAAAATTGCTGTCTGATTTCACTCTTGTGAAATTACCTGCACTTTAATTTATAGCTGTAAGGATAAGCATAGCATTCATTAGGTAGCCTGATGAGCTGATAGCTACTTGCACTCAGGAGGATTTGGGGGAAGGTTCATGTTGGGAGTGACAGAAGTGTCATGGCTTTATAGGCTTCCTGGGTGACAGTGCTTGCTAAGTCTGCTGTCCTCACTAAGGCGATTACTTCACGTCTTTCTTTGTTCCATGACTAGTTTTGCACCGTGACAGCGTTGGTCGCGATCACGTGGTTTTGTCCTTGTTTCAGTATTCCCATGGTTGTGATAACCTGTCTTGTGACAAGTGTTACTTCACGGTCTTGTACCATGACAAACATTGAATTTGTCTAGCTTCCATTTCCCTTTTTGAGGGGCTTACATTTTTTCCCAATAGTTTGCTTCTGAAAAGTCAAAAAAATAACAAAACCAGACACAGTTTTCTGAGATAAATGAATGTTTTGTTGCATGACAGTCGTTGCTACGCGGTGTCTTGTCTCAGAACAGAAAGCAGGAACAAAGAGTGACAAGGGAAAACACTACACCAGCACCAGGTACAGTATTGTCGTACTTAGCACCCATTTCAGGGGTGTGGTCAAGACAAATTTCCCTAGTTGCGCAACGGACATGAAGTAACATTTTTTGTACCGCTCCTAAGCGCAACACTAACAGAGAAAAAACGGACATGAAGTAACCGCCTAACTTGGAGTAAATCCCAATTAGTATAGTAGTAGGCTTCAAAATCTGTTGGCGACAAAGTCGGCAGTTCTGCAGTTCAAATCCTGGGTGCCACACAGCGGAGTGAGCTCCCACTGTTAACCCCAGCTCCTGCCAACCTAGCAGTTCGAAAGCATGTAAATGTAAGTAGATAAATAGATACCACCACAAAAAGCGGGAAGGTAAAACAGTGTTTCCTTCCAGCCATGCCAGCTGTGTGGCCATGGACTTGCACAACACTGGCTTTTCAGCTTGAATACTGAGATGAGCACCATCCCTAGAGTCAGACACAACTAGCACGCATGTGCAGTGGGAAGCTTTACCTTTACCTTTAGTTAATTTCCAAGTAAATATGTATAGAATTGTGCTGATAGTGTCCCATACTTCCCTTATCAGGTCTTTGGGAAGGAATTGGTGGCTCCTTTTTGTTGTTGTTTTTAATTGGGACATGTGCAGTCCTGCAGTATGCTTAATGGTGCGCAGATCTAGCTGTGTCTCTTCAGTGACATTCCCTTACATATGAAAAGGGCCACAAGCCTTGTTGAATCTGTTTCTTGGCTTTGAAATCTAGGTGATGGCAGTCGTACTAACAGTACTAGAGATGGGCACGAATAAAAAAATGGCATGTCGTTTGTTGTTTGGAGGGTCCGTTTCGGTTCGTTTCTGTTTTTCGTGAATTTTCGCAAAAAATCATTTTTGTTTTTGTTCGTTTTGTTACCATTTCGTTACCATTTATTTCATTTTTTGTGATTTTTTTAGGATTTTAAGCAATTCACTCATATTGCAGTAACGGAAACGAAATGCACAACAAAATTTCCGGTGTTTCTGTTCGTTTCATTTCATTTTAGAGACAAAATTTGTTTGTTGTTTCATTATGTAACAAAACAAAAAAAAACGGAAACGGAAACAAAAAATTGTTCATTTTGTGCCCATCTCTAAATGGTACTATTTACGTTCCTGCTTCCATGTGGCCATATAAGAAATGTATAGCCAGTGCGGTTTCTCAGGTGGAGAAAGCAGGGTTCAAGTGCTTCCCCTAATAATTTATTCCCCCTTCTGTTTTCTGGGTTCAACTCCTTCCTCCCCAAAATTACTGGGAAGGAAGAAGATGATGTGTCAGCCCTGGAGGACGCAGGTCTTGGGTTTTGTTTTCTTGCCTGCTTGTTTTTAAGTATTCTGTACCGTAATTTAGCATTGTGCTAAAATGTAGCAAATGTATATGGCAACCATCAGCAGCGTCTCTTGTTACTTCTACTGTAGAGAATGGCCACTCCGCTATTACAAGATGGAGGACCCCCAGTGAGTGTGTAACGTCCCCCCCCCATGAGAGATGTGCATGGTTCTTTTGGGCTTTGGGGCTTAAATAAAAACAATGGGATCAGTTTTCTCTGGCTTCAGGTTGTGGTTCGGAACACCTTTACACTTATAATGAGCTTTAGAGGCCTTGTCCTGCATTCTTTCTATGGCAGGATTGTTTTTCAGTTCCAGAGCAGGGTCTTTTTGATAGTGGCAGCTTTTTAGAATGTGCTTCTTCAGAAACTCTTTTATAAGCTCTTTGGAGAGAAGTGTACTCCTTTTCAGAAGCTGTTTCATTCTTCCTCACTTCTGTGAGGTAATATACTTACGTTGGTTCCTCTTTTTTCCCATTTCCACATTATGAACCACCTTTTTTTCCAGCTTAAAAATGAAATAGAATGTTCAGTAATGGTAAGGTTGTGTCCTCTGCATGCAGTCATGTGACACGTTTCATACAAATCCGTGATTTTTATTGTGTTGGGAACTTTGTCGCAAAAAGTGCATTTTTTTCCTTCAGCAATTCTTTTAAAAGTATTTACAATATAATTAATACATAATAGCTGACACAAGCATGTTAGCAGAATCCATTTTTAAACTGATTTCTTCACCCAGGGGAAATAGTGTGTAGATGATACTTTTAAAGACAAGAATAATTAAATGACCTTTCTCTCTCCCCTTGTTTCCCTCTAGAGTAGAAGATTTGTTCTACATTGAGCTCTTCATATCATAGAAAGATTCATTACTTGGAGAATCTTTCACCTTGCAGCATTTTCTTGTTTCAGATACCTTTTAAGAAATCAGACCATTGTTGCAATCTAATTTTGAAACACATCCTAACACAGAAAATGTGTACTAACTTGCTCCTTTCAGTGTTAATAAATCCTTGGAATTGGCTGTTTGCCTCAGGCATGGAAATGTGGTGTGCAGGGTCATAATTGTTCATGCTGTTTTAAGTACCTAAAAAGCAGGACTATCTAGAGATATAGGACAAATATGACCAGTTGTAAATTCATTGAGTTGATGATATGATATCCTGTAGAAAAACTCATCATAGTTTATTATTCATTTCCAGACTGTGGTACCCATTTATGTCATTGGCACTTGTTTCTGATATAAACTGATGCATCACAAACATGTACTGAAGCATGAAACAAAAGATTTGCGGACATGACATCTGTATAAACAAATTTTGGCCATGACCAGGACTATCTTTTTTCATCTCAGGCAAATTGCTCAGGTGCACCCTGTCTGGATGAGAAGTCTGTGGTCCACACATTAGTAATCTCGAGAAGTGACTACTGCAGTGCTTTCTATGTGGGGTTCCCCTTGAAGATGGTACAGAAAGTCTAACATGTCCAGGCTGTGACAACCAAGTTAATTTCAGGGGTGAGGAAGTCCAGTCATATTTTCCCAATCCTGGCTCATTTGCACTGGCTTCCTGTTAGCTTCTGTGCCAGGTTTAAGGTATTATTCATGAGTTTAAAAGGTCTTAATAGTTTGGCACCTCGTTACCTATTGGAGTGTCTCTCCCCAACAGCAACTATCCAGTTAGCTCAATCCCTTTGGGTCTTCTTATTGACTGTGCCTACCTTGAAGAAGAATAAAGAAATACTCTGCCAAGGAATGGGTGTTTCAGTGGCACCCTCTTTGTGGAAAAGACTTCCTTTGGAAGTAAAGCAGACCCTGCAAACCTGTAGAAGACTGGTTAAGGTTGAATTATTTAGGAGACCCTCAACAATATCCTGCCAATCGTCTGACTCATGGCCTGCATTTTATATATATAATATGTTCTCTTATATCTTTTTATGCTGGCCTTATTTTGTCTATTGATAAATTGCAATTTTGTTAGAGGTCTATTTTCATTTCAGGAGTCATCGGGTGTTTTCAATTTTATTATGGTCAATGTGTGATGATTAACTGGGGAGATGGTAGGTATTCTGTTCTTGTTTGGTTCTGTATAATTTTGGTGCACATCACATAAACCACTGTGGGTAGTAATGCCACTAAATTAGAAGCTTTAAAAATGAAATGAAATGAAACATTTCTACGGTTAATTTCTTATTTTTCCAGTATATTTATATATATTTGTAGCCTGCTTTTCCTACAGTGAATTCAAAGTGGCAGACATGGTTCTGTTTTTCTCTTACTTTCTCCTAACAGCAGCCCTGTGAGGTAAATGAGGCTGAGAGAGTATGAATGGCCCAGATCCGTCACTGAGTTTCAGGGCCCTGTAACTTGGTTCTCTAGAATCCTCCTCAAACTCTCTTTACTACCATACCTCTCTGTGTGTAGTAGTATGCCTTTTATGTTAGTTTTAGAGAAATGAGAGAGCAATAAGAGGTAATGAAGGGTAGTTCTTTGTACATTTTCAATGTAGTCCTCAGAGGGCTACAAATTATCTAGCATATGCATTATTTTTATAAATATGCTTTTAAAAAGAGTTCATTGCTTCCTAGTATTTGATCTGGGGGAGTTTTCTTAAGTGCAGCTTACATTGTTCAGAAGTTAATAGTGCTGTACCCTACATACTTGCTGTGGAATATAAAGTTATATTATCTACAGAAATATATCCAATGCTGTGCCTAAATTGGTTTCTGATAGGGATACATTCTTGTTTATTGGGCAAGAAAAGGAAGTTTTAATTCCCCATTTGGGCCTTGTTTAAAACAGGGCTGAAGAAATTCCATCTCTAAGAAATCGGTTACCTAGAACTTAGTTGTTAGAATATTTCCCCTGCCTTAATTTACACTGTGCCTTATCAGGCTTATAAAATGATGGTGTGTATTCTTCATATGCACAACTGTAAAATGATCAGAGCTCTTGTGTTCCTTCTGTAGCACTGTAGCAATGTCTTCCCCTCTACTAAATAGCATCAGGCACCCCAGAAACATTTTTTGAGTTAATCCAGCTATATAAATCTTAAGAATTAAGCCTAGCAACTAAATGTGTGACATTTATTGAAATTCATTCTTTGCCATTGAGCTCATTGCTTTCAGAAATATTGAGAATAGTAAGGGATTGCAGATGCAATTTGATTAAATCTGCAGTTGTTACTCTTTGACTTCTGAAAATTGATTTCCCTCCCCTGAGCTTGAGTTGCTTACTGATTAAGAGCTGTGCACTGAGTTGAATAGGTTACATTTGTTTGTCTCCCACCCCATCCCCCCCTTGTGCGAGTTTTAACAGGCTATGAAATGTACTGGAAACCTAATATCAGCAGATCCTGATATAATGAGCAAGTTTACTTAGAATTAGCTGTTGAAACTGCATGATGACACATCTTTATGTTCCATTGTGTGAAGACGAATACCATCTTATTGTAGATGTTTCCTGTTTTTTTGTGTATTCTGCTATGGGAACTAAACCTTACTTCCCATTTGCATTGGCTAACCTTTTTACAAATTCTTTATTTCCAGAGCGGTTAAATCAGATATTAAGTGCAGTATGACTCCCCACCCCCACCCCCAGGTCTGACTTTATCATACATCTTGGTCATGGAGCGCTGAGTGTCATGTCTTCTGTTTGTTCCTGGTTTTCTATCTACCCATTCTTACAGCATTCCCTCCCTAACACCCTAGAGTGGGAACACTGTTCTATCATTTCCCCTCTGTACCTCTTAGAACACTGAGAAACTTCAAATTCCAGCTGAGGAAGATTCAGTCTTTTATCAAAAGTACTCAGTGAGGATGCTTTACCTTGTTACCTGTGCCTTCCTGCCTGCCTTGTAGCACCAGAACCTTCATTCTCTCTTCGTCCTTGTTGTTTATTTGCCAAGGTAGGAGAAATAAGGAGCATCCTTTACATAAGGGGCTGCAGAACCCCCCAAAAAACTACAACAACAACAACACACCCATATCTGCATACTGCGTTTTAACTCAAGGAGCTATTTAGGGCTGCTTTAGAATAAAGGTTGGCTAAACACTTAGAAAAGTGTGTTGGTATCTCAGCTGCTGCTGGAAATGGGATATGGTGGTGAGGTCATGATTAACTCGTATGGAGCTCTCTATTACAGTAACCCCAAGGGTCGCTCAAGCTTTCACATCACTTGAGGTGAGAAGTGACCTGCCTACGCACACACACACACACACACACACACACACACACTACATGATCATGGGAGGCTTTTCCTCCAGTGTCCTCCATTGCATATGTCCACAGTCTCACACACACAACTAGCCTCTCTCTTGCCATGCCATAGAGGAGGAGTGCCTTGTTATTATATAAGATAGTGGCAGTGGTGTTAGCATCTCCATCCCATTATTTTAAAAAAAAAGTATGTGAGGAGGGGGAAGAGAAGGGGGGAAGAAGGGAAAAGGTGGTGGTGATGGTGGCCAGCTTGCTGGAGAGCAAGTTGATGTTTGCATACTTATGTTGTAGAACACCCAGAGAGTGTTCTAGCACTATTGAGGTGGTATAGGCATCTAAACAGTTGGTTTCCAAGATCTCTGTGGCAGGTTCTCAAGGTACATGAGATGGGAATTGCAGAGGAGGAAGGGATGCATCCCAGTTCTGGTTCTATTGACAGAAATAGTCTGCTCACTGGAACCACCCCATTGGATTGATTTGCAGTGGCAGTAACTTTAGCATTGAACACTGAGGTGATATTTTAATTTTTTGTTGTGGTATGATGGCTGAAATCCCTTGCTTAGTATAAGAAAACTCATAACTTTCAGTACATTCCTACCTACATCTATGGAATGCCAAAGTGGAATGCCATAGATGTCTCTTATTGCTGGTCAACTACGTTATTTCTGAAGTTTCTTTCTATTAACTCTGTTGAAAGATGGTTGCTGATGAATATGCATCATAAAATGATCAATTTTTGTAGACTGAAAGGTACCCAACCATATAAATGTAGCCTGTGAGGTATAGTGTGTAGAATATTGAACTGGGATTCAGGAGACCTGAATTCAGGCCCTTGCTTGGCAGTCAGGTCTGACTGGGGAAGCAGCAATGATAAACCAAACCGTGACCGTGAGCATCTTACATGGTTGCAAACCCTACCATTCAGAAGAATATGGGGCAATGCCATGGCAGTATTTTCACTCATAAAACAAAAAAGTGTTTCTGTCATTTTGTTGTTGGAGGAACAATCGGAGGCCATCAAGTGAGAACTGGCTTATAGGGCTTTCAATATATGTGAGATAATTATGGGATCATTTTACCAGTTCTACATCTCAGCGAGCTTCCATGGCTCAGCAGGTATTTGCATCCTGGTTTCCAGAGTCCCAGTCAGTCAGTTCACTACATTACATTGTAAAACATACAAGCCTTGGCTGAATCTTCCACTTTGTCAATTTCCTAACCTGTTTTCAAATACAGGCATACTGTACTTTGGTTTACAAATGCCTCCGTTAAAGATATTTTTGGTTCATGAAAGGATAGCCATTGAAAATAATGCCTCTGTTTATGTTTCCCCCCCAAAAAAACTCAGTTTATTTTTATTTTTCAGAAAGACTCCCTTTCCTAAGATGCATTGTGCCCCTGTGCATTTACAGTTTATGAAATTTCCACATTACGAAAGATCTAGGAGAACACATTAATTTCTTAAACCGATGTACACCTGCAAGTACCTTTGGTGTAACTTTTTCTTTGTCCCTGTCCTACTAAACTAATGCAAATATTTCTTAGCTGATTGATCCCTAACATGTGCACTTCAAAAGAGCTGCAGGACACGAGTTCTACAAGGAAACTGCCTGGGTTGAAGAGAGGGGGAAGGTGTACACCATTATGCTCAAAGTGCTGTTTGTGACTTGATTCTGCCACATGTACTTGGATCAGGCAGCCAGTACATAAAACGGTTGTTTTATCTGTTTGTTACTGTACTTGAGGCAGTAATAACCTTGTCTGCCCTAGTTCAAGGATTGGAAAGAAAAAAACATTTTTCTTTCTAGAGACAAATGTTAAAAGCAGAGCTTTTACTTGGAATCAGTGGTACATCAGTGAGAAAAGAACATAATTTGTCCAAACAAGCTCTTGTCCTTGAACCAGTTTCAAAACATTCTTTTGTATAGGTTTCCAGGTATGCTGTAATTCAGAATTTCCCCCAGGCAGGTGTGTCCTGTTGCAGCTGAAGAGCCGAAATCATATCTTTAAGTGAGTAATCCTTAATCAGGTGGATATTTAAAACAGAAGAATGAAGGTTTGGCTTAAAAGCCTTGGCAATGAATTGAATGTTTATCTTGAACTCACTTATGTAACATAGGCAAGTGATACAGACTGAGGGTTGTTTTTTGTTTTTAAGAACACACTACATTTAACTTAGGAAACTCTTTAAGTTCTGAACTCCAGGATTATAAAGTCTGACATGCAGAAAAGATGAATGCTGGAAAGGGCAGGCCCAGTAGTTCCTTGGACTTAAGTAAGTAGAAATTCTGAATACAAATCAGAATTTATTTAAGGCACCTGCTCCTGAACTAGAACTCTTCTGTTCAGCAGCCAGAATCCTATTTGGGGAAATATGCTCATGGAGCTCCTGATGGCATGAGCCACTGAAGGTTTCTGAGCCATGCAAGCAAACATCCTATATTTATTGGCACAAGTTAATGTTCTATGCCACAGCTCTTCCCCTCCCATTAAAGCAAGGTGGCCACTTAGCTGGATGGTTGTTTCCTGCTGGTTCTAGGAATGCTGAAATAACCCATTGCTAAACAGTTCAGTCTTTTTCCATCGCCCAGAACCTCCAATATATTCTGTCAGGCTCTTTTCTTCAGCAGTATTAAACAAGATGTTGGCTGGTGAGGTTGTGAGGTTTCCATTTTAGAGCGTTTGTCTTCTCCATTTCATTCATTATTTCTCATGTGGCCTGCAATGCTCTGCATCCTGATAATGCTTGGGTTAGTTTTTGGTAACTTACTACAGTTAACTGTGGTTAATGATGGGCTGCCAAGTTTTATCTCAGCTGTGCACTCAGACACATGACCTGGGATCTGAATGAAACACTGCCTATCACCTATTACGTGAATAGGAATGAGATTCTGGACAGTAATTAATAAAAATACACTTTTTAAAGTTTAAAAATTGCCCTAGAGCAGTATTGGCGAACCTATGGCACAGGTGCCCAAGTTGGCACTTGGAGCCCTTTCTGTGGGCACCTGACATTGACCCTTTACAACTACCTGTATTCAGGTTAAATTGCCATATTGACACTTTGTGAAACATTAGTGGGTTTTGAATTGCAGTTTGGGCACTCAGTCTCTAAAAGGTTCACCATCACTGCCCTAGAGAATCTTGATATGTATAGAATGTTGAAAGTGCTAATTTACATATGTAGAATTAACTTACATAGAAGTACTGGCATGAAAGTAAATATGTCATACATCTCATTCTCTTCTCGGTGTGCTGATTCTTGAAGGAAAACACCAGCACCTCTGCTCTTCTTTCTGATGGTGATTTATATTTAAACCCAACACCAAGTAGAGAGGTCTTGCATACAGATCACCATCAAATGGAGGTCCAAACACATGACTATGCTAGCTGGATGGTAGTCACGCTCTCCATAGTTTCAACTAGCAATCTTTCCCAGTACTGCTTGGAACTGCTAGGAATTAAACCTACAAGCATGTGCTCTACCACTGCGTATTGGCGCTCAGGCCTCTCCAGCACAATCTTCTTGTTTATAGCTCTTACCCAGAATTTTACAGAAAACGGGGATAACTTGGGAAGAATGTTCTATTGCTTCATTGTGTCCCCCCCTCCCCCAAATTCCTTTGTAAAGAGTTCTAGGAGCGTTCCTGTGAGCTGTGTGCTACAGCTAGATCTTACTTTTGAGTTGGCAAAATGGAAAAGAGAAGTTTGCCATCATTAGGGTTGTCATGGCACTACCTATTATTCAGTGGCTGTGACATTCACTCAAATGCAATTGCCATGCAGAACGGTGGAGGAATGGATGTACCAGCTGAGGCAAGAACAATCCTTTGCTCAGCAACGAAAATGCTGTCATTTTAAGTAATGGGATTATCTCCTTAACAGTTGCCTTCTAGGAGAGATGTCGGAATTGATCATCTAACAAAGGAACGGGGGTAAGGACTGAGCCAAAGCAAAGAGCCCATTTCACAATCATTGTCCCCCCCATGTAAGGCCTCCTTTCCACCTCTGTCAGAGAGATCACAAGGACGTGGGTGGGCAAATATGTTCCAGATTCAAGCGCTAAGTATGCTTTAGAGCAGTGGTTCTTAACCTGTGTGTCCCCAGATGTTCCCGGACTGCAACTCCCAGAGGTCTTCATCATGAGCTGAGCTGGCCAGGATTTCTGGGAGTTGCAGTCCAGGAACATTGGTGGACACACAGGTTGAGAACCACTGCTTTAGAGGCAGTTCCTTCATTTTGTCCTTGATGGGTGGCAGCTTCAGGGTGAGGTTTTGAGTTAAAATGGAGTTAATTCGGAGTGGTCTAGATTAACTTCTTTTTCCTTCTGATCTGATTGGCTAAATAACAACAGCGTTAATTCTAAAGAGGCAGGCCTTAACTATTAACAGAAACCTCAAACAATTAGGGTACCATTGATCACTGGGTAGTAATGAATGGTGCAAATTGTCATGAAACAAAGTATTCTGCAGGAGCAGTACTTTCAGCTACACTCCCAGGTCTCTGTTTCCATCCAAAATGTTCAGTTCCAGTGCAGAGCGTTATATATTTAGTTCGCATAAAAACAATGTCTGAAAAGACCCCTGTGTAGAAATAATTTTAATTGCAAGCCTGGTTTCTCTCTTGCAAATACCTCTGCTGAAGTCCAGCATTTGTTCTTTTTAGATAATGTCTGTAATAGAATAGAGAGGAAAATAATTATTAAAAAGATTGCCCGAGGCAAGGTTCCAGGTCACAGTAGTTCTCAGCATGACTGTTTGGCAGGGCTAGAGTCTAAGAAACTGATCCCACTCCGAATGACTCTTCTCTGAACTGAAAGAAAGCAAACCCCACCTTTGGAAAACAAACCCACATTTTAAACACGCGGCCCTTCCAAGCAAAATTTTTAAAACATGTGAGTGGACTTTAATATACTGTATCTTTATTATGATGGATGGGGAAGATAAGGATGAATTATAAATATGATGTACTTTAGATACATTTTGGCCAAGGGAAAAGAGGGTGGCCTCTATAATTTGTAGCCAAGCTAGTATAATGCCAAGAATGAGGTTTGTTGTCAAGGAGGCTGAACTGTCTGAGGCCATTTAAAGGCCTTTGGTAATGGTCAGTGTCAATACCTGAGAGAGAGGACAGTGGTGGCTTGTGTTCAAAAAAGAATGTTGGAAGAGAGCTATCGTTTGGAAGGCCTACTATAACGGAAATGTTTGTTTATTTATTTATTTATTTATTTATTTATTTATTTATTTATTTATTTATTTATTTATTTTAGAGCTTATATACCGCCCATCTTCCGGGCAGGAACTCCCGGCGGTTTACAACAAAACAGAACAGTAACCAATTAAATACAACGTCGTTATAAAATAATAAAATCAATTTAAACCACATAAATGAAAAGATTGGCATGGAAACAAATGGCGGGCCAAAAAACAAAACAAAAAATTAACAGTCACCAAACGCCTCCTGTTGGCTTTTGGGGGACAATTTGCAGGAAATTAGGAACTTAAAAATCATTTCAAAAAATGTTACAATCTAAATTAAATGTAAGTCCTAGCTAGAGTAGACCTGTTGAAATAACTGAAACCTAAGCCAATGGAACTTACATAACTGTTGAATTAACAAGTCCCATCCATTTCAATAGCTCTGCTCTAGCTGAGACTAAAATTAGATTTAGCCTTTAATATGTCGTATGTATTTTTAGTGTTGAGTGGGCCACTATTTTAAATCTAGCAACAGGGAGTGAGTAACTTATAGAGAGCTGCATATGGGTTTCCAAAGTGTTGTGTACAGTATGTGAAATTGGTCGTGTTTTCTTCTAGGTGTGTGTTTCCCTGTCTTTCTACTCTTAAGGCAATTTTCAAAACAGAGAAAGAAAGAAAGAAAGGAGAGCTGTACTGTTAAGATTTCATAAAGCTGGACAGTCAGCTCCAATCCACATATTAATGTCAGTTCCTATTGTCTGGCTTTTATTTTCCCCTTCTTTTGTGAGTTCTGCTTTCTTTTTGATACTTTTGAGTGTTTTCAGCTTCCTTATTATGGTCTTGATAACTCCCCCTTTCCCCCTTGTAGTGCTGTTGTACTTCCACAGTAAATGCTGGCCGATAGCTGCCTTTCTTGGTCTTTTTAAACAAAGCAGTGTGATTGATCGGCTGTGTTCTTTTGGAATAATATTGAATATTTTTGAGGATCCATTATATTTTTAAAAAGGAAAGGAAAGAAATCACAGCCTATAGGGCCATTCAAGTCTATCATTGCTGCAGGTGAAGAAATAAATCTTATCTATCTATCTATCTATCTATCTATCTATCTATCTATCTATCTAT
>JAHTLZ010003526.1:53248068-53259208 GCA_023846285.1 Phrynocephalus versicolor
GTTGTTGTTGTTGTTGTTGTTGTTGTTGTTGTTGTTGTTGTTGTTGTATCATTACAGTCGTGACCAATTCTTTGTGACACCATGTCCATGGAGTTTCCTTGGCAGGAATACCAGAGTGGTTTTCCAATTCCTACTCCAGGCACCTACAGCACCTGGTATTCGCTGGTGGTTAGACATCAAAAATAAATATGGCTGTGTCCAGGGGTGTTTACTCCTTAGAAGTTATTTGGGAACATAACTTTAAAGTTGTTTCCATTGGCACAACCAATGGACACAATACATTGTTCCTTTCCTGGTGCCAATTCCTCCCCCATACAAAAGGTCTGGTCTTAACCTGTGAAATTGGACTCGCCATATCTGAGCAGAAACGTGAGGTAGTACCTTAATATGGCTTTCTGCATTCATCCCAATGCCACAAAGCCAAAAAAAAAAAGCATGAGGTTTCAGCTTCAACGTTTATACTGGAGGTGAGTTGGGGGTGGGGCCAAATCCTTTCCTCTCTTAGCACTGGCTTTAGTTTAGAGGAAGCTTTGGGCTCACCTTAAGCCCCAGAGCCCGGCTCTCTGGTCATCCAGGTGAGGGTGGCGAGCAGGGTCAATCAGTGTGCCAATTCCAGCTTGTTTGGGCACAACAAAATTCACAAAAGAACCTAGGTAGGGGTACATTATGGGGTACATATTTCAGACTAGAAGGCTGGATGTGCTCTAAACAGCTGTGTTGACCTCTGCAGCAATGTGTGTGTGTTCATCTGCATTGGTGGTTTTATTAAGAGATGGGAGTGAAGCCCTCTGTTAGCCTGCCACCTGTTTCAGAGATCTGCAAGTGTCTCTGCCCCCAAGTATTTCTACCCCAGTGCAATCTGGGGAGTGAAGACAGCAAGTATATCAGAAACTTTCCTCCTTTCAAAATTTTTTCCCAGCCACAGACTCATCTGACATCCACTGGCTTGGTACTGTTATTCGAGAGCCTTCCAGACCACTTCTACCACTTCTTGCACTTTTCTCTTGCCTTCTTGCTAATAAAGTAGCAGGGAGGAAGTAAAAGGTACAAATGGGCCCTTTCTTTTCTTTTCTTTTGAAATGCTTTTTAACAGAGGTTGTCAAGCACGTTGGAGCAATGCTGCCCAGCATGATTACTGATCTTATTTCTTCCCATCCCACTCAGCAAGTAGTGGGAGAGTGGAGGCAAGCAAGCCATTAGGGAGACCAGATGATAATAATGTGTTATTGTGGGAAATACTGCTTTGGGTTACCTTATTGTTGAGTTTTGTGTGTTTGTAGTGTAAAATGACTTGACTCTTCTTTAGGAAAAAAAGTGACCAAGAAGCATAAGAAACAATTAATCATTATTTGTTGAGTGAGATGATAGTTTAATCAACAACTAGGGATGTCTTAAGTAGATTTATTCTCACTGTGAATGAATGGTTTAAATTGTAACCCTTTGGGCTTGAATGCTCTTATAAAGTGTCATGAAAATGAATTTTAGTTGGTGGTGGATTTTTTGAAACTTTCTTGCATTCTTGGCTCTTCTTTTCCTCAAAGTTTCATTTCCTTGACTCATTTTTCATTGTAGAAATATCAAATATTTTGTCTGTAGAAACATTTTTCTTCCATAACCACGGGTTAGTGTTTGGCCTCTCCTCTTTGTTTTATCTTATGTGTTGTTTTTAATGTCTTTTCATATCCGATCTTGATCTGTTTTAATAATATTTTCTTTCCAAAACATCTCATGAAAATAGTGACAGAATTATTGGTCAATTTCCACTCATTGCAAGAGTCTGGACTGCTGCAGGGTATTTGGAAACCTTTCAGCATTCCCCAGTGCTTCACATAACACTGATATGCATATCATTAGGGAAACTGAAATTTTGATTATATTCGCAGCATATACAATTCTGGGAGAAATCTCATAAGAGCTTAAACCAGAGCAGTTGCCATTTTTGATGCACAATGCTGATAAAGACATACATTAGAAGTATAAATTGAATATATGCTTCCTGTGCTGCTTTTATGGATTTATTTCATCTGAAGTTTTCTTTCTGGAATATTCTGTGAATATTTTACCTATTGTTACCTGAGGATTTCTGGTTTGTTTGGTGGCTCGTAAAAAAGGCAATATCATTAAAGACTCTATACATGAATACAAAACACTCTCACCTATTGGCACTTATTAAACCAAATGATGAGTACCTGTACCAGGCCAATGAAATTCAGTTGATTTGACAGTTTTACCTTGAAACAGGCAGACTGGAACTAGATTAAATTATTTGCCCATCAAACACAGGACTGGCTACTCTGGAAGACCAGTTTAAAACACCTTGTCACCGGAATACTACCACCACCATCACTGTGCCAACACATCCAGTTTACTGCCACATATTGGCACAGTGCTAAATAAAAGGCACAAAACTTCCATATATTTCCAGTGTCTTCTGAGACCAGGTAGCATTTTACAAGACGCTGATAAACTTATCAGTGAAATCATTACCTCGGGTTCCCTCTGCAACCTTTCTGCTGAATGTATAATAGGTTGGTCAATCCCTCTTTCTGGTAGATCTTAGATAATTTTTTACCAGCTCATTTCCTCCTATGCAGTATTCCAGGAATGGGCAACATCCAGAGAGTAAGGGAACCTGGAGGGCTGCACTCATGTCACCACACTTCTTCCCTGACTTTAAAAACCTGGTACTCTGAGTGTGTGTGAGAGAGAGATTGGTGACTTCAGGTTATTTCTGGCTATGAGGAGAAGAAAAAGACATAATGAGAAAAAAAGACCCCAAACTGGTCTAAAATATTTTATTTATTCTGCTTATATCCCTTCTTTCTTCCAATACAAAGACCCACAGCAGCATTCAAAATAGTTTTTAAAAACCCAGATAACAGCTAAAACCCACAGTAATTGATAGGATTAATACTTAGTTACATGTGTCATCATATTAAGTCAACTGATGACTCAGAGGAGCAGTTGAGAAGCACATCAGTAAAAAGGTAAGAAGTGCAACAACATCCATTAAAAAGTCCTTTCCATGGAGCCTGTTCAGCCACCGAAAACCTGCCTGAAGAGAAAGGTTTTTGCCTGCATGTGAAAAGGCAATAAAAAAGGGCCATCCTAGCCTTGTTTGGTAAGGTTTTTCACAACTTGGGAGGAGCCAATGAAATAGCCAAATTTGAAGGATGTAGGGGAGGCAGAAGAGAGCCAGGACACTACTAGATGTTAGGCACTTGTGACCAGTGTGCCACACATTGCCCATCTCTGGTTTAAAGATATCCTGCCTGGTGCAATCAACAGAGTAATGTTTAAAATGCATAGACAAGCTAATAGACTAAATACAAGCAGGCCAAAGAGGAGTAAGTAAAGGAAATTTAGAAATTATTGGCCAAAATCCTGTTGGGCGGATTACACTGGTGCATCATTGTCAATGGCTGTTTAAAGCTGATTGGGCTTTCAATAGTCTGAGCAGACTGGAACTAGGCTTGAAAATGAAGGTTTAGAGCAGGGGTCCTCAAAGTTTTCAAACAGTGGGCCGGTGCACCACCACCCAGACACCACTGGAGGCCGGATCACAGTCCAAAAGCAGCTGCAGAGGCTGGCTTGCTCACAAAACAGGGGGTAGATGGGGGGGGTTGCAATTGGTCCCAGGGGTCAGATTCAAGACCTTGGGGGGCCGCATCTGGCCCCGGGGCCTTAGGTTGAGGACCCCTGGTTTAGAGTGTTTATGCCTTTGGGATTGTACTGGAGAATGCAACTTCGCACTCCTGCCACTAGATGGAGAATATGTGCATTGCGTGACAAACGTTACTTCACGGGCACTTGTCTCAAAACAAGAACCCAGACAAGATAATTCCCAAGGCCAGGGAGAGGTATGTCTCATCACGCTCTGTTCCTGGTTCAGGGGGCGTGGTCGGGACGAACTCCCGTCGTCACACAATGAATGTGGAGTAACCTTTTCTCGTACTGGTCCACAGCGGGACAGCGAACTACAATGAGAGGGACGTGAAGTAACCATCTATGTTTACTGTATTGAGGGTTCAAAATAAACATGAAGAAAGTGGTAAAAAATCTCAGTGAGGAAGGCTTGAAAGGATAAATAAAGACAACTGGGATTAGGTGCTGTCCCTAAAAACTGAAAGCAGGGACAAATCCCTTATACAGTGGTGCCTCTACTTACGAATTTAAAATTTTTAAGCTGGCAGTTAAAACACCCACAGTTTCTGCTCTTAAATAGAGGCGCTCTTAAGTAGAGGCACCACGTTATTTGTCCTCAAGTAGTCATGCTTATATTCATTTAAAACAAAAAGAACATTTCAAATACTGAGGAAGTGGGCTGGAGACCATTTTTTTTTGCCTCAATCTTCTCTTTGTAAGTTGCCTGTTCCCCAAAGAAAATTATGAGTTATATCAATTCTTCATGGCATCCATGTTGTCTCCTTGTGCATTTGTTATACAAGCTGAAAGAGAGAGTGTGGAATACAATAAGCCTTCCATTGCTCCCTGCAGTGGCAGCTGAAAAAGGACTCACACTGGAGGGCCGTTGAGTCCCCTAGTAATAGCACTGTCAAGTGTATGTCTTTGGGCAAATGTATTATATCCTATGAGTATTTCTTGGGGTTTGAACTAAATCACATAACATGGTTACAGTAGGGATAAGCCTATGACCTTCCCATTTTCTACTACTTTAAATGGAGAAAAATGAATCCATTGTGCCTTCTTTTTAAAAGAATGTCTTGAAATTGTGACTCTTTCAATGCAACTTATAGGGAGATGAATGAGGCAGCAATGGACAATCCCACAAGGACTTTGCTAGATTCCAGTTAGCTTTGTGGCCAGATTGTGTTTGGGGCTATAGTGACACGAATGGCAGTTCTTTACTCAGACTACATTGCCCAAATGGCCACATCTCTTTTCCCAGATGTTCTGAAAAGTTTTTTTCATTCCAGTTACCATGGAGTCATGTCTCCTTTCAGATGTCCGCAGAGCTGAACTTACTTCAAAGAACACAGTAATTTACAATGAATTACACCTCAGTACACACTGCAACTTATGTCAGCTGATAACAATACGGCCTGCAAAATTCAAATTTAAAGTCTTGATCATGCATTTTGTCACATAGTTTTTAACCTTTACCTCTGTAAAAACATACATTGCCTATAATAATGGACATAATTACCAAGAGCTTCACTTGCACAATCTACATCAATTTCAGGGGAACTTGAGCAGAGGCAATAAATATGATTATTGTCCTTTTGTAGTTCTTTATTTGATTTTAAAAGGAAGAGGGGAAGAATCACACAGTGCTGGGGAGAGGGAGGGAATACTTTAGAGAGGAGTTTCAGTGAAACTGAAAGATAGTTAGCAAACAATGCAGAAACCTTCTGAATCATTTCTTTGGCATTTCTTGCCATACTCGTGGTGAGACTGAATGCAGTGGACTGGGCACACATTCAATTTTAGTCATTTTCAGCATGGGTAACTCAGATAAAGAATGTCAGTTCTTGCTCTTTGATCCAGCACTAGTAGGCATCTTAAAGAAGAAACGGTTAAAGTAATCAGACTGCTGTTTTTAGGGCTGGAATATTTTTCTTTTTCTTCTCCATGGAAGGGAGGAATCCTTGAAGTCCTTCAATACCAAGAAAGCTCCTTAAATGAACTTCCATTTTTCTTTCTCTTTAAGTCACTCTGTCACTCTGCCATGATATGATAAACTGGCCACTATTACTGTCTGATGAAGATGCAAATGGGGGAAGAAAAGGTTCAGGAGTGTGAAAAGAAGGCAACAAACAAACAAACAAACAAAAACCCCTGAAATGAAATCAAGAGATACAGTATAGTGAAATAAACATGCATTGATATTTCTTTACAAAGATGATAGATGGGAAAAATTGAGTTATACTGATTTTGTAAGGGGAGACTATAATTGCAGCCTTCTATCAGGAAACCACAAAGACCTTTATAGATTTTTTGTCCTCAGCATATGTCTTGTAATAGTTAATAAAATCAACAGACAAGTGCTGTCAAAGCACTGTAACTGAAATCTTTCTTTTAAAAAAAGAAAATACAAATCATAGACAGAATTAAAAATATTACATTTCCTGATTATAAGCAAAGTGAAGTTTGCTGGTTATGTACCACCCCATAGTGCTTAAAGCCCTTTCTGGGTGGGTTACAATGTAATTATGAAAGCTACACATTGCCCCTACCCCTGTGAGATAAACACTCAGTTTATAAACCTCAGAATGCTAGAAAGCCGAGTCAGTTTTGAGCCTGTTGGGATTGAAATCAGGTTGTGAGCAATATGTCTGTGAAGATTCTCAGTCATCCAGGTGAGTTTATCTGGAAGTTGAGTCATGGCTACTGGACTTCTTTTTTGAGAGATAGAAACGTTTTGCTGTTCATCCAAACAGCTTCATCGGTCTGAATACAGCTGGTGCAAATCCTACTGAATTACCCTGTTGTGAGCAGTTTTAATTTACGTCCTATAATTTTACCACTGTGCCATGAGTCCCCTGCAGTTGATGTGATGTGGTCAGTGATAAAATCTAACACAGAGACCTTAAATTTTCAAAAAGGTAAATTCAAAAAACATGAGGAAACTAGTAAAAAATGAAGCCTAAGAGGTGACCTGATTGAAGTTTATAAAATCATACACACTGTGGACGAAGTAGATAAGGAAAAGCTGTTTTCCCTGTCATGCAACACTAGAACTAGGGGGCACTCCAGGGAACTTCTGGGTGCTAGGTCTCAAACAAATAAGAGAACTAACTTTTTCACCCAGAGGATCACTGGTCTCTGGAACTCCCTGCCAGAAGAAGTGGTGACAGCTGTCAGCCTTGATAGCTTTAAGAAAGGATTGAACAAGTTCATGGAGAACAAGGGTATCAATGGCTATCATTATGGTTGCCTAAGGACAACCTCTGGGTTGGAGAGATAGGCAGGATATATCTCAATGTCATTTGAGATGAGCATTGCCTCTAGAGTTGGACATGACTAGCATGCATGCGTGTGGGGAACCTTTACCTTTTTACCATAGATCTGGAAAGTTTGCCGACTTGTTTATTAATTGATCCAGATAACAGAGTATGCACACATTCAATGTGTGCATGTGTAAGAGGAAAAGACGCATGACCTCTGGTCCTCTTACATCAGCCCAGTGAATACCTTTACATTTGATGAGCCTCTGCATGTTCTATATGTACTGTATGGCTCATCAAAATGTTCAGCATCCTGATTGCCTGAGATCCCCAAAACCTCTGGGATAGCTCTATGCCCTTCTGGGTAATTCATGGACTTGGGGGAGAGAAGCGCATAAAGTGTTCTGCTTTGTTGTGCAGCCAGCACCAGGGGCCAGTTGGTGCCGTCCCCTGTCCTCCTGCATTTATTGGATATCCATTGGATACATAGGGGTATTGAACATTTGCCCACCTCCAATATTCTATGTTTGTGAAGATTCTCAGTCACCCAGACAGGTTTATCTGAAAGTTGAGTCATCACTACTGGACTTCTTTTCTTGAGAGATTGAAACGTTTCACTGCTCATCAGACAGCTTCATCAGTCTTCATCACTCCAATATCATGACTATTCCTGTTTTTGTTGTCACTGCCCAAGGTGCACAGTAAATACTTACAGAGAAAATTATTTATAAAAGAAGTACAGTAGTGTCTCTATCAATAAAATAGTGGCATACTTTTTCAATATTTTTGTTTTGTTTTGTTTTCAATAGCTAATGCTTTTTGTTCTTGGTCGTCTGTGTGTTGTATCTTTAAAACCTAATGTAAATGAAATGGATGAAATAGAAAGACTGCATGAATACATTGTATGTGTATCTAAAAATGTGTATCTGAATCAATACTATTTACTTAGTGCTAATGCACTAACCAGATTACAAGAACTGATGCACTGGTAATCAATATCAAAAGTGAATAATAGTATGAATGATCTTTGAAAAGAAAATGTGTGATGTTTTTAATTTGTATTAGCTAATTACATCAGCATTTATCTCTTAACCTTACCTAATGCAGTATTGACATTCTAGTCCCTAACATCCACTCCCACTTTTATTTTAACTACTAAATGAATAGCATGAATTTCTGGAAATGCAGGGTGCTAAATGTATAACTGATGCTTTATATTGTTGCCCTTTCTTCTCTGTGTTTGTTTGTTTGTTGTTTGTTTTACTCTTCCATCCTGCCCCATTAATGTTACCACTCTCTAGTGAATTTCAAATTATATATGGGATGTTTGGGGTAGCTTTCAATTTCATTGCACTATGTACAATGACAGTAAAGTATCTATTCTATTCTATTCTACTTGAAATTTGGACTAGCAGTTTCCAGATCTTCTGGTGACTTTGAGAATGAGTGGGCAGCTTGTCGCTCTCTAGATGTTTTAGGACTATAATTCCCCTTATTCTTCCTGGTCGGGGCTACTAGGAGTTTCTGTCCAACTACATCTAGAAAGCCACACGTCATCTGCCCCTGATTTACTGATTCATAATTGTTTTTAAAAATCCCATTTGTTTGCCCTGATTTGGACTAATAGTTGAATTTAGTCCCCAAGATTTTTAGGGTTGGGGACTGACACAGAGGTTAATAAATTGAAAATTTCTGTGAAGTGGTTGGGGAACTGGGTTCAGATTCTTGCTTGCTTAAAAGTTCTTAGGCCAAGAAATGCCGACTAGCCCAACAGATCTCATAGATTTAAAGACTAATCACATGGTTCAGTATATTAAATAAATTAATTAAATAAATAAATAAAGACATGAAAAGAACCAAATATGCCTCCCAGAACTATAGCAAATTATAAAAGTGCTTACTAAATTATCCAATTAAGTTTCCAGAACATTTTTGTTTTTCTATAAGTAAATTTGCAGAAAGTTATTGCGCTAAATTGGGAGGGGGGGTGTTTTCACACAAACAATGTTACATCAGTATTTGAATAGTCTGTGGGATGAATTGGGATGGTGTGCACGTAACACAGGAACAGGAATGTGAATTTTCCATCCTATTCCTCTTGGAGTGGACCTGTGGCAAAGGAGAGGGGGGGAATATGCTTCCCCCCCTTGGAAGAAATGTGAAGGTGTATAGCATCCGATCATGGTTTTCCTCTACAGGATTTACCAGAAAGGGCATTGAACTGTGCAGAACTTAGTCGTTTCCTGAGTAAAATAAGGAGCAAATAGGAGTGTGTAATACTCCAAGATATATGATTCTTCTTCATTCAATGATTTTATGAAATTATTGGGCATATCAATTCCTTCAGTTTTTACTATCTTTCCTCTGATGATGCTGAGGGTTGCACACTTGTCTAATCCAAATTCCATTGCAATAGCATTGCTGAATATTTGCACTGTATTGAGTATTGACTCTATTTCTTGTTGTGATTTCCCATACAGCTTCAAATCATCCATATACAGCAAATGTATTCATATTCAGCTTGATGTTTTTGATATTTGATAGACCATTTTTGTCTTACTCAATATGTTTGTGAGTGGAATTAGAGCAATTACAAAGAGCAGGGGTGATAGTGAATCACCTTGGAATATGCCTCTCCTGATGTTGACACAGCCAATTTCTTCAACATTGATGGTTAGCTTGGTATTCCACTTTTTCATTGTTGCCTTGATAAACTTTTGGATACTTCCAATAATTCCTGCTAATTCCAAACTGTCTCTAACCAATCTGTTTTCTTATTGTAATCCTTGGGATTATTCCACATATCCCACCAGAAGTGTAGCATTTCATTTGATGATGGTTTTATACTGCTATCTGTTGTCTGGACTGCAGTCTTAATAGAAACCGACTGGTGGAACCTCTTCTGGTTACACTGAAAAAGCCCTTTTTGTTGGAATTGCTTTATTCTATCTTCATATCTTTGAATCTTCTTTGAGACTGCTATTATTTGCTGTTTGACAGTTTCTAGAGCTTCTTTGATATTCCTTTTTTCCAGATGGTATTTCTTGATCAAGAAGTCTTTGGTCTTGTTATTCAGTTTTTTTTTCTTTCATTTATTTTGTTTACTAGCACCATCTGATCGGAATGTACCAATTTTATTTTGGAGCCTTATCTTCCATTCTTGTACTGCTGGCACTCTACCTTTCTTGTTTATTCTTTCTAGCATTAGGTCTTCTGTTGCTATCAAAGCAGCGCTATACATTAACTGGTTGGTTTTCTGCAAAGTTCAGCTTTTAATATTCTCTATTGCAGCATTTATGTCGGCTAGTAATTTATTAGACATGAATTTAATTGATGGTAGTCTTATTCTTTCTTTACAGGTCTTCAGGTGGTTCATAATTCTTTCTTTAAGCTTTTCTTGGTCTTCAGTCAGCTGTCTTTTATCAGATTGTGATGAGGGCAGAAAAAAGGCTTGTACTTGATCATTATTTGGAAAATATACACGTGTTGATTCTTCCTCTACTGCCACCACTACCTGTGGTACACTGATATTTTTGAGTTTTCGAATTTTGGAATTTCTTGAATTTCTTGAATTTCTGCAGAAATTGTATATTATTTTGTATATTTAATTGAAATTGTGTGAAAACATTAGTTTGGGTGATGAATCGTCACTGATCAGCTAGCCTCTGTTCTGTTAGGTCTGATTCTGGGTGCAATTCCTTCCAGTTGTTATGCATTCTTTTCAGATATCTTCATCTATTCAGATGAGACTTGTAATAACAAGTCATAATGTCTTTATTGATCAATGTTGAAAATTTCTGCCTTGCTTGTATGATTAGGAACTTCAGGTTGATGATGTTGGTTTATTTCCAGTAGTGTTGCAGGGGCCGGCCCTGGTTGCTCAGCTGGTTCTCCTGATCCCTGTAACCGATTTGTCACCAGACAGCCAGGGACTTCACTATCTAACACAGTCCTTGTTGACCTGGTTTAATCTGGTTTGGGATTCTTATTCGTCTTTTGAACCATTTTGCTCAGGAGGCAGTATTTGTCTGACTTCTCAACAGACTATTATGGTTGAACCTGTATAGCGTAGCCTTGAAGGCCACCACCACCACAAGGTCACATGCGTATGAGCAGATGGTGGTGGTGGTGGTGGTGATGGTGATGATGGTGATGATGGTGGTGGTGGTGATGATGATGATGATGATGATGATGATGATGATGATGATGATGATGATGATGATGATGATGAT
>JAHTLZ010003526.1:53259218-53278675 GCA_023846285.1 Phrynocephalus versicolor
ATGATGATGATGATGATGATGATGATGATGATGATGATGATGATGATTAACAGCTTCCTCAGATTTAGATGGCAAGGGGAGATAGACCTTTGGTCCAAGTCTAATGTATAATCTCAAGAAGTCTTAAATGCTTACATTACACTAATCGTCTAGCAGTTTCAGCTAGCCTAGTTTATATAGCTAGTAACCTATAATATCTGAGTTACCTTTATATAATAATTCTGTGTCATAAAATCAGTTCTGGTTTCAGTTTAGGCATAGTGATATGAAGTTGCAGTGCTCATTTTGCTAATAGATGCCTGGGGTACTTTCTAAGGAGAAGGTAGAATAAAAGTAATTTAAAGAAATAAATTAACTCACCAAGCTGTTTGAAACAAAAGCATGTGCTTGCTTGTTTCCTATAAGGCTACATACTGCTGATTTTTTTGTAAGTTGTCATGTGTACACCTCTCGCAGACAGGTATAATGTCAGTTTCTTAATAATTTGTAGTAACTGCCGTATTTTTCCAAATTACTTCACAGGAATTTAAACATCAATTAGTGCTTTAACGCTTTAGAAGAAGAGGCAGATACACTTACCTAGCTCAGAATGTTATTTATAAAAGAACTGTAAACCTTTCCAAAGTGATTGGAGTTAAAAAGTTAAAAAAAAAACCCAAAAGCTTAGACCTGTATCATGAAAATTAGGTACAGAGAAAATTCAGTCTAGCCACATATTTTTGTTTGAGCAAGCAAGATACAATTTCTCTTCATATCCAGCTTGGGCATGGATTAAATAATTGCCTGTATCTCATCACATTCCAATTTAGACCTACATCGGATAAACATTTTTCTTCTCAATGAGTCACAAATAGACTTTGTACTTTCACTCATGGACACGGAAGGAGAAAATAATGCCAAGCCACATACCAGTAGGGCCCTTGCTGAACTGCCATATTTGTGAGATTTGTCACTGGATCCTGGCGTCCAATTTATGAACGTATAATCCAGAGATAATGGTGTTTTCCATATGGTCAGCCAAGTGAATAGTTTAGGCCAGGGATGAGGAGAGGGTGTCTTTCCTGACATTGTGGTACAGAAATTATAATCAGCCTCATGATGAGGGTGATGGGAGATGTTGTTGAGCACCATCTGGTTTGAGTAGTCTGTGGAGTAAGAAGGGGAGATAAAATAGAGTGGAATAGTTAAACTAAACTAAATATTATACTTGTTTTCCTAATGCTGTCTTACCTTCACAGATTAATATGTTTAATTTGGGTGAGGAACATGTGGTCCACAAGATGTTCTTAAGCTACAGTTCCCATGCACCCTAGCCACATAGATCATAGTAGGGGATGATGGAAGCTGCAGTCAACAAATTGGGGGTGGCAGCAAAGTATCTATAGCCCTGAAGCCTTAGATGCATTACTGTTTTTAAACTAATGGTGAATTTTTGTTTTATATTGTTTATGATAGATAGATAGATAGATAGATAGATAGATAGATAGATAGATAGATAGATAGATAGATAGATAGATAGATAGATAACAAAAGGATGAGAGTTGTGTTTTTTTGATGTGAGAAAACACCATAGCTTCAAAAGTTGATTCAAGAAGGAAGAAAATATAGTAATACTAATTAATGTCTTTTCCTGCATCAACATTGATGTATTTGAACCATAAAGAGCTCTTTTATCAGCTTTTCACATACACTAGCTTCATGTGTGGAAAAAGGCCTGCAAAGTCCAACTATTTACTCAGTCCCATAAAGAAATGTCAATACAGGTGTCATGCTCAGCGTGTTGGACCCAAAGTCTCCACTGAGAGCATGAAACTCCTTCTCACGGCTTGATCTCCCTCATCAGCTTGTTATGATGAGGATAGAATGGGGAGGACAAGAGCCATTTATGCCACCTTGGGCTGATGAAAGGACAGGCAGATTGTAAATCTGAATAATAAGTAAGTTGATGACTCAACTTACTGACTTTACAACTTTGTTGTAGGAAAGAGGGAAAAGGCTGGGCAATGAAAGGAAGAACTTTCTTTTCTTCATTTGCAGTCAGTCACACTATATTCTACTTTAAATAACAATGAATAAAAATGAATGCACAATTGAGTTTAGAAGTGTGTTTATTTTCATATTGTATAGTAGTCCACTTCATATTGTAGAAACAAGCATGTCATATATACTGTCTACTATTACAGTATAATTCTTAACTTACAGTTTTATTATCCAAAACCAAAAGAGAAGGCATAAACATAAATTTTATTTATTTATTTATTTATTTATTTATTTATTTATTTATTTATTTATTTATTTATTTACTGGCTTTATTTTTAGCCTCCCCACTACCAAATGGCCTCTGGGCAGCATACAATATATTAAAAACTATAACAACATATTAAAACCATCAAAATAACAAGCAGTTTAAAAACAATTAAGATGCAAATAATAAAATCCTGCCGCTATGTGCCCAGCTAAAAGAACATTATCTAATTAAAATGCAGGCAGAACAGGAAGGTCATTGCTTGGCACTGAAAAACCAAAAGCATTGGCACCAGACAGATCTCAGTAGGGAGGGTATTCCAAAGTTGGGGGGGATGTGGTTGAGAAGGCTTCGTTTCAAAATGTCACCCCCCTCACCTCTTTAAGAGATGGCACCTTCGGCAGGCCTCCTGGCCTGATCTTAGTGTGCGGGCAGACTCGTATGGAAGAAGGCGGTCCTTTAGATAACCACGTCCTAAGCCGTTTAGGGCTTTATATGTAATCATAAGCACTTTGAATTAGGCCCGGGCAGGAACTGGCAGCCAGTGTAAATTCTTTACAAATGGTGTAATATGAGTTCACACGATGGCACCACTCACCAGCCACACAGCCTGGTTATGTGCCAGTTGCATTTGCTGTACTGTCTTCAAAGGAAATCCCATATAACACGCATTACAATAGTCCAGGGCTGTCCAACTTTGAACAGCCCGCGGCCTACCTGACACTCCCATACGTCCCCCAAGATCGACTCTCAGAACTCTTAAACTTTGTATTGGTTTTTAGTTGCACTTGCATGCACAAATGGCAGTGGCAGCAGTGGTGGTGGTGGTGGTGGTGGTGGTGGTGGTGGTGGTGGTGGTGGTGGTGGTGGTGGTGGCAGTGGCAGCAGCGGCATAGGCAAGGGACTGGGTGGGAGACCCTACTCCACCCAGGTACCTCACCCAGAAACTGGATGGGCAGTAGAGGCATGGCTGCCCCTGACTCTCTCCTTCGTCACCCCCCACCCACGGCCATGATGATGGACCCAATCTTCCTCTGTGGGCTCATGGGGGGGGGGAGCAAAAACCAGGCTGAGCACTGGGAGATCCAAAGCAGGAGGACCTTGCGGATCCCAGCCACCGCCCTGCCTCCCTTGCCATCCAGGAGAGGTGGAAGGGATCCGCTACAGTCTTCGTGCTTCAGAGGCAGAGGAAGCCGTACCCATGCTCCCCCCCAATATCTGGGTGAGGCACTTGGGTGGAGTGGGGTCTCCCACCTGGTCCCTCGCCTGTGCCACTGCCACTGCGATTACGAATACAGCGGCTGGATTTTGGAGGGTGGCTCGCTCTCCTCCTCATCATCCCTCCCTCCCGCCAGCCCCCTCCCTGGCTTCCTTCCCAGCACACCAGGCAAGCAAGCCATTTTTTAAAAAAAGAACACGCCACCACTGGCGGCAGATCTGGAGGCCGGCAGAGACCTAATCGGCTACTTCAAATGGCCCCACAGTCGACTGGTAGCCCGTGGTCAATGTGTTGTTCAGGTCTGCAATAAGCCAACCTGGTAGTTACCAGTGCATGCATGACTGTTGCCAGTGTATTCTCAATGTATAAATTAGCATTGAAGTATGAATGCAACACTTGTCTTTCCCAAAGATGAACTTGCAATATATTGTTCTGGGAACAACCTTCAAGGAGGAAAAAAGTGACACATATTCATTGTCAGTGAATTATAGGATTTAAAAGGGAAAAATTACCTTTTATAGCAATAGCAATCACAATATAAGACAGCATCAGTAAGTGTGAATTTTAAGCAATGAGAAATCAAAATACTTTTAGTTAATTACATTTATATGTTTTCACAATTTCCTTTTCTTCTTAGAGAGACCAAGACCTTCTGAGGTTCAAGTAATTAAAACAAAATGGATAAGCACTAATGAGACATTAAAATGCTGTTATTGCCATGCAAAGATATTGCAGTTTTCCGGATGTGGCAGAATAGTCCACATATTTTAGCATGCAGTCACTATTTGAATCAAATAAACATGTGATTCCTCAGGCATTTTTAGTTCTTCTGAAAGAATCCAGGAACAAAAGCAACACATTTTCATTTTTAAAAAGCAGTTGTTAATTCTATGGCTTTATTTGGTATCCACAGATTTCTGCCCAAGAACCCGAAGAAACCATTTTGATTAGGGTTGCGCAGTCAGTTATATGCATACAAGAAAATTAATTCAGTGCTTAAGATCATATTGTTTATGCATACTGGTGACAAATTAGGCTGACAAATTGCTGCTAATTAAAGAATGACCCATAGTATTCCTCACTGCATAGGAAGTAATGGGACTAGCACACAATGAAGAGCACAACTTGTGACCCCTTTTACAGACTTGTGGTTCCCAATCTAGGGGTCCCAGATGTTCTTGGAGTACAACTCCCAGAAATTCTGGCCAACACATCTATTGGCAAAGGTTACTGGTGCAAATCTGGGGACTCAAGTTGATTGCACTTAATGCAATAAATACTGTTGTGCATCAGCTTAAAAGGGAAGTACAGTGGACCCTCGTATAACAAATGGTTTGTATACCATAAAATCTGTACAACATAAAAAATTCCAGAGATAGGGGAAATTTACTTAACAGAATCGTCTATCGGGCAAATCCATACAACATAAAAATAGTCGTGATTAGGGATTACTCTGTTTTCAATGCATTCCTATGGGAAATTTATATAAAGGAAAATTTGCTTAACATAATTTCATACAGAACGAATTAATTCCTTTATACAAGGTACCACTGTAATATATTGGTTAAATGAGAAAATTCTCCCTCCTCATGGTCTTGCTTTTCCAGCCCGAAAATGACAGCCCATTCAAAAGGTTGAAATAATAATGTTCATAGTGAAGCCATTAGTGGGTGTGAAGCCTTTTGAAAGTTACATTCCAAAAAATGCATCCCACGTCTACATTCAAAGTGGCTTCTCTTTCTTTTAGAGTTTTTTTCCTGGTTTCCTCTTAATATATTGGTTCTTCCTTGGGTTTGCTAAAATACATCTTTTCTTGCAGACTTTTTCAAGAAACACCACTTACTGCGGGGCACAAGATGATGAATATCGAGTGGAGGTCACAACACCTTTGCAGCGAATTGACTTGTTCTCAAAACAGTTCAGTACAGTCTTGTTAACGTCTATATCTGTCTTCACCAAAGGGGATCTTACAGTCGCAAATCTAGGGACATCAGAAGGCCGCTTCATGCAGGTAGGTAACACTGCAATTTTATATTGTTGCATGAACTTTTCAAATGCCCAGGTTGGACTCACCGTTAGATGGGCAGTATAAAAATCTAGTAATAAATAAAAATAAATAAAACTGTGGAGAAAGTAGGACCTGGGGAAGGATAAGAAGCTTCTGACATTCATCTGAAATCAAAACAGTGGGCAGATAGGTTAAAAGAGGAAGAAAAAGAAGGGCACCAAAATCTAAGCAATGGAAACTCACAAAGCCTTTGTATACTTGAGGTTTGCCACCATTATCCTTGAGCAGCCCTTCTCAGTGGGGGCTATGTGGCCCTCTGGAGGTCCCTGGGACATTTGAAAGGGGCCACAGACTGAATAATGCGAGACATTTCTGAAAGTGCTCTGTTTGTGTTGTGTCCTTGTTTGATTGGGGGGGGGGGGGGACTTGATAAAACATCCTAAAACAGCTTTGGCAAAAAAAACCAAACCAACAGAGTTGAGAATGTCTGTTCTACAGTGTCACAGCAACTGGACTTCTTTTCTTGTGAGACTGTTTGCTATTCATCCAAGTAGCTTTTTCAGATTGGAGTCAGCACTTGAATTACCTCACCTGGATAATTGAAAATCTCCACAGACTGTCCTAAAATATTTAACCATGTAAGGTCATAGGCCCAAACTAGTCTTCTGCTGCCTATTTTAACTAATTGTGGCTCTTCAGCTACTTGCAGTATTTCTTATATTTTACCTTAGATTGTGCATCAACGTGTACATGGTTTTTGTATGTTAGTCCTCCTTTGGCGCTATTCTTCACAATCCTAATATAGGGTTTAGTCCACAATTTGTCCCTGTTCTATTTGCTGCATCTTTTTTTTCCTTTTTTTGGCCTTCTGTAGTATGTCTGTCCTGCTTGTTTTATAGCTAGTAATTCACTTGGTGCAGGGTGATGACATGATTTTGCCTGCATTGTTTTCTCTGTTTCACTCCATAGCCAGTGCTTCTGTCTTTCCTGCTGGGTCATAAAACAGACTCAAGAAATGGATCTCGGCTTCGTCACTGCTACTGATTCAGATATGCCATGAAGCTCCTCTAATTGTGCCATTTACTTGGTCTCTACTGAGCTGGGAAGTTATGTTTCATAGATTCAAGCCATGGGAGGAAATTAGAAAGGGAAGTTGACATGTTAGAGCATGTGGTGTGACATAATAATTCTTCTATATGACAGTACACGAAAATGGCCTCTGCTGTGGCTTGTTTGAGAGATGTGGAAGGTATTGTCTGAACATTCCGCATTTGGTGACTTCTGAGAAACATACGATTTAAATCTCAGTTCTTGCTAAATGTGGGTCTTTGACTCCTAAAACATTCTGTAACTTTAGTCGTAGGCTTGTATTTAGCATCTTGCTTCTTTTCATGAAAACATCTGGGTCAGTAGCAAGGCAGGTTGGATTGAAGATTCTCTGCAGAATCCTCAGGTGGAAAAAAATACAAATGGTTAGCTGTCAGTAAAATGTGAGGCATAACAAGATTCTTTTCTTTTACAGTTTGCTTTGATCTCCTTCAAACTTTCTGATCTTAACATAAAGGGGTTTTTTATATCTTCTATAGGAGTGCAAGTAGCTAGATACGGCACTTTATACTGCTGTTAATATTCATTCATTCACCCATCCATGTCTTGAGACAGGTTTTTTTCTCTCACCATCTTGCCCCCCATTAGATGGAAGACTAAAGACTCTTAACACAATCCTTCCAGAGCATATTTCCTTTTTTAAGGGCAGCCAAAGGATCAAAAGGAATGCTATTGTCTGAAACACAGAATGCCATTAGCTGAAATGTTCACATCGTTGAATTAGACTGGATTGAGTTACAGGCTAAAGTTGTCTTCAAGATCCGTATTGTAATAACCCAGAAAATCTTTCCACCCTCCTCCCCTTTTTATCAAGCAGTCCTTAGGGCTGACACTTTCTATAGAACAGATCTCATGTGCTTGCCTTTAGGGCCTTGTAACATGTATCTCTGAAACCATCTTTAATGTATCATGCTTTAAGACACATTTTTGAGGGATCAGAGAGGGGAGGAAATAGGACTTTATGATACTGGTATTACAGCACTTTTAGAACCAAATGCCAACTTAAAATAGACCTTTATTTTTATTATGCAAGGAATTGCCTAGGGAAATTGTTTATAGAGGTGTGTTTTTTAATCATGCTCCCAGTTACTACAGATGGGTCAAGACTTTGCATAGGAACGTGTATTCTCTACAAAGAGCACCCTGTCTTTAATGAGGACCTTCCAAGCTTCTGGGTGATAACATTGAACAACTGGGCAGATTATGCATTGAAGTTGCAACACTCAAGTTAGATTCTATTGGTACAATTAATTCAAAGCTAACTGTTCTGAAAAGTGTTGTTATGGCAATTGTAGGTCCAGAGAGGAGTGCTTTACTTTTGTAGAGCAAGAGTTGGCTGTTGCAAACAGTGGCTACAGAGCCCATCTCAAATGTGTAAACCTCAGTGCTGGACTTGATTATTTATTTATATTTATTTATTTTTATATTTATATACCTCCAGATTTTCCTGGAAATCAACTCAGAGAAGTTAATAAGGAATAGCATACAACAAAGTACAAAGAAAAATAATAATCGGTTCCACAATGTGACATAAAGAACAAAAACAAACCCATCAGATGCAGTTAACAGTATATAGACTAGCACACTAATGCAATCTGACACATACTCCCTCAGAAAAAGTCCCTATAAATGTAGAATAGAATCATTATAGAAGGATAGGTTTGCAGACCATTTAGAACTAGTGGTATTTTATGGACTGGCTTGCAAAGAAGACCTCAGTTTGTCCTCTCAGACCATTCTGCCTTATATAAGGAACAACCACTGGTGAGTCAAGGATGCGCTGAGTTTGAAATTTTGATAGGGTGGCTGCCATTATGTTCTTCATATATCCTGCATCTGCATTCTTGCATTTTCTCTGGCTGTATTTTATGGAGGGGGAATGGTTTCTTGAGTTTTTAAATGGTTTTTATGGCACGAAGTGAAAATGTACCCATTATATATCCACTGCTTGACCCTGAAGTCCATTAGTATCTGCCATAGACAATAGCGAAAGTCAGTGAGTGTTGTGCTTAGACAACAGTTAGAAGGATATATATATATATATATATAGCATTCATGTGTTCTTAGTTGGAACATGAGGCATGTTGACTCTTAGCATTCATGCAATAGCTGAAGCCCAAGAAAAGAGACTGACACAAATGTTCATAGATGGGCACACATTGCTTCATACTGGTTCATCCTAAGTCATTAGCACAGCACCCCAGGTGCCACATGCTCCCTTCTCCCCTACACCTGGCCAGCTTCCACACTCACAAGCTGGTGTACACAGTTTGTTCCTCCCTTGTCATATGACCTCCTCAATGCATTATCTTTCAGTTCCAGCAGGAGCATGGCCTTCCCTTCTTTGCCTCCTCCAGCAGCTGGAGGTGGTGGCAGAGAAAGCAGGTCCGTGTTCCTACCAGGACTGGGAGATGGTGTGTTGAGGAGGGAATGAGCACCATGCACCAGCTGGTGATTGGGGGAGCCAGCCAGGGGGTGGGGTGCCACACTGATGACTTAGCATGACCTGGCATAAAGTGATTTGTGCCCATCTTTAGGACTGACATTTCTATTGCTCAGTCAGAGTATATATCAGCAGGAGGAAACAGGGAATAGTGGCTGTGAACCACCTGAATGTTAACAGTTGGTTTATATGGGTCATGTGACTAGCATATGGTTAATTAAATTTGCACTGGTATATTAAGCCACAGTTATACTGCCAGGAAAAAAGTGTTTAGGCTCTAATCCACATCTTATTAGTTCTATTAGAATGTCAAGAATGCTGGTTTTCATATTTTAGGAAACATTGCCATTCCCTGCATTTTTTTCTGGAAAAATAGGATTCATTTATGGGAAGTCAGTTAGCCCGTGTCAGAGTAAATGGCTTTGGCTACAGTTCTAGCCATTTTGGCATATCCAGTGCATGTGCCAGGAGCCTCTGATAAATCTAGCGGAGATGAGCATGTCCGAAGGCAACAGGAGGAGGTACTTGAGATTTTGTCTCTTGTTGCATTTAGGAGAAAAATATCTGAAAGTCCCTCTCGGCCTCAAAGCCTTGTATATGGTAATGTAACACAACTGAAAGGTTATCCTTTTGCACTGAAATCTTCTATTTGATTTTGAAGATCAAACCGCGTTATCAGCTTGGGAAGAGAGGACAATAAGCTCCATGCCAACTGCTGTAAGCAATTAAGTATTTGACTTGAAAATAGACTTAGTCTATCCAATTCAGATAGTAATCTTATCCTTTTAAAAAAAAAACAACGAGTAAAGGAGAAATACATTTGCCCTGTTAGAGCTCTAGCAGTCTCGTCACACACATAGCTGCTTTGGATTTGCCAGAAGTGTTAAGCTTTGTGTTGGTCCCTCAATAACCTTGAATTCAGAGTTTATTAAATATTGTTGAGTTTCTGTTTCAAAACAGATGACTAATAATTTTTTACTGAGGCAGCTGCCATGCATGAGAAAGAAAAGAAAAATGGTTTTGCTTCCTCTCTGGGCCGTAGGACAAGCACTCTGCAAGTTATGCTTTCCTCCTGCTCCCCCACTGCCACTCCAGAGTTTGCAGCTGTTTCTGCTTCTTACTATTGTGACTGGGAACGCAGCTTCTAGGAACAGCTGTTGGGTGCAAAGTAAATTTGGTTTCTCAGTGGTTCTTTGGCTAGGAAGAACGATGCTGTCGCATCTATCAATGTTATGGGCATAAAAATGGATTCTCGATGGATAAAAGCTGGACAAAATCTGCTGAAGTTATAGAGCAATGCTGATATGTACTGAAATTAATTATACGTCTCTATTTTTAGTTGAGCAAGCTGTCAAACAGTTACCATAATAAAACTAGTTGCAATCTTACTGTATCTACACACACTTCATAATTCTGATCCTGGCTTATTATCCTGGTTAAATAACATATTACACCAGATTCTTCTGGTTAAGATGGACCCAGGATGTGAAGGAGAAAGGAAAGGGTCTATCTGGGTTATCCGTGTGCCTACATCACTTGTCCTTGGCTTCATATTTGATCCATTATCACTTTATATGTATATTGCGTTATATAGATATATCAGGACTATTAAGTGGATTAGCAGAAATACTCAAATATGTTACAGAATTAAAGAAGGACAGTAACACGTAAAATGACTGCAAGGCATAACAGTATTGAGGTTGGAAAGCAGTTCTTTTTGTGATATTACTGATTTCACCATTTCAGCTCTTTATGTTTGGCCAAGAGTGCTCCAAAATGATATGAAATATACTGTATAATGCCTTTAACGACACTTTATAATTTTAAATGCAGCAAAGGCATCTAAGGCCCTTGCATCTAAGGCACAAAAAGCACATCCCTTGCTAAGGACTTCTCTGGACTCTTTGTTCCAGTAATATTTTGTTCGGTGGGATACAGATTTTCAGATACACTGTTACACACAAGGTGGCTCACAATTTTCCTTTTTTTAAGTGACTGTATGTCACTAATATTCGTGTACTGTATGTTTAATTGTTAATTGGCCTGAAATCATGTAATGCCAGTAGCTGAGGCAATGCTTATATTTTCTTTAAGCAACCTTTTAAATTAAATTCACCATTTGATGCTGAAGATCCATCTGGCATTCCCAAGCATCACTGTTGGGAAAATAAAGTCTGCCTTTACCAAACAACTTGTGTGTGTCTCTGTGTGTGTGTGTGTGTGTGTGTGTCATTACAGTCAAGACCGACTCTTCATGACTCCATGTCCATGGAGTTTTCTTGGCAGGAATACTGGAGTGGTTTGCCAGTTCCTCCTCCAGGCACGTACAGCATCTGGTATTCCCTGGTGGTCTCCCATCCAAGTACTAACCAGGGCCGACCCTGCTTAGCTTCCGAAATCAGGCGAGATCGGATGTGCTTAGGGCATCTAGGCAGCACCAAACAACTTAAGGTATGAAAAAAAATTAGAAAGCCATTACAATATATACATAACAAAGCAAGGAATCAATAGCAACATCAAACCTCAAATTTATGTAGAAAGCAGAAAAGTAACCTTCTTGAAGCCAGCCTGTCTGGATCTCCAATAAAACCACACTCACTTGCATACTGCTGTTCCTGTACTGCTCAAATAGACCTTGGGCATATCTCTTATAGATAATGATTTACAACGGCCAGAGAACTATAGAAAAACAAAGGAGGAAAGACTTCAACCAAGTCCCTTGTTTTTGTGTAAAATATTTTGATATTATTCCGAGCAATTGTTCTAGTAGGTGTTGTAATAATCTAATAGGACTCTACAGTTAGAAATGTTACAGAATGCATGTAATTGAAATAATTGTACAGTATTAATATTTTATCTATCTATCTATCTATCTATCTATCTATCTATCTATCTATCTATCTATCTATCTATCTATCTATCTATCTATCTATCTATCTATCTATCTATCCTGCCCAGTTAGTGAGACATTGGTGTAATTTAACTGGTAGTCAAAGCCTTTGATGCTATACTGAAATCAATTGATTATAATAAAAATGTTGGAAATTATTTAGCTGGTAGCCATATACTTCAAGCTGATTATTCATTTCCACTATAATTTGGACCATTAATCTCTTGATCTTATGTCTTCAGTGCTTGCCATCTCCCCAGACTGCAGTTATAGAAATATTCTCAGTTGCTGTGGAAAACCACTGCACATTTGCCTCTGATTAGATCTCAGTGTCAAAATGCATCTCTTAGCGCAGCCAGTACTATAAATCTAACTCAGCCATTGACTCAGAAACATTTTTATATGTGTTGCTAACTAGTGAAATTGTCCCAGGAAAACTTTTATAAACCTGGATTTGGCAAGGGCTAGATAACCCAGCAAGGTCTTATTTGTAACATGAGGGTTCCCATTGCTTTGGATCTCTGACTCGTCATCATTAGTCATTGCTCTGTTTGTTTATCTAAGTATATCTGAGCGTGCCCAGCACTTTGATTGGAGGCCACACCAGGATGAAACTCAACTGTCACTCAGGTTCTTGGGAGTGTGTGCAGGATTCATATATAACAATTGGATATAATGTAAAAAACACTGTTAGCTGGGAGAATGTAATGTCCTGTTAGCTCCATTTTGTCTGGCAATGTAATACTAGATTATACTGGGCTTGTCAACTATACACAGCCATTCTCAACCTTTGCTTAGCCATGAGCATAAACACAATATAGTGTGAAGAAAGACTGTATACGTCTCACAATGTATACGTCACAACAGAGCAGACAACCAATATAATATACTAAGGCTAAGTGGTGTGCTTTGGCAGGTTTCTGTTATAAGAGGCTAGGTCACCTTGGTTTCATTCTAGAATGAATTTTAGTACTTTGCAACAGGGAAGATTTCTTTCTCCAGGGATATGATGCTTTTGAGAGAGATGAATAATGAAAATGACCAGTGTTATTCAACATTTTGATTCTTATCCCTTATATAAAATACAATTTCAGAGGATGTGACAGTGATTTCAACTTCAAAGTCTAGAATGACAGTGTCCATTCTGTATTGATTCCGTCTTTTACTAACACACAGTAAGGAATGTTGCTTTTGGTCAGGATTGCCAAGGTAAAGCTTGTGTCCTTGTTACCCTGCATCAACCTTCCCCCCCCCTTCCCCCCATCTCTGGCCAACAGGGATTTGCATGTCTCGCAGAGCCATATGGAGATGGGTGAGGGAGTGGGGGTGGTGTTTGACCCATGTTTCTTTGTTTGAAGAATGGAGGTGTCTGAAACCCAATGCTTACGCAGCTTGCCCTCCAACTTCCTGCCTCTAACAAGACTCCTGCCCTGGCTGCAACATCACCTAGCTATGGACTTTAAGAACATCAGTTAAACAAGGACTTTAGAAGCAACCTCCTGGTAAAGCACATCATTTACCATGTCTGAACTTCTGGGACCTGCTTTGAAGAAGAGTGATCAATAGAGATGGGCACGACTTAGCGGTATTCCCGTTTCCGTTTCCGTTACTCATTTCCGTTACTCAATGGAAACGGTAACGGGAATTACTCCACCAGAACTCGAACTCGAACCGACGAACGAATAATTTGGTCTGATTTGTCGTGGTTGTTCCTGGCATCGCGCGATCGCGCGATGCCAAGAGGCACAGAAAAAAAGTTTTTAAAAGTTAAAAAAAAAATCCCGATTCCCGGCCCTAAAAGCAGGCGAAAACTGTCTGAGGGCACCTACCAGGCCAGAAGGGTGTTTTATTTTTGGGGGGGGTGTTTCCCCGGCCCCCCTCTCCTTGGCTATTGCTACTGCTGCGCTGCTGGTACCAGGCTGGGAGGGCGCATCCATTTGCCATGCAGTGCGGGGGGATCCAAAATGGCGACCACAATATTTTTTATGAAATCGTTGCCCAAAACCCCACCAAAGCACCACAGAAACATGCGAAAATTAATTTTTACAGTAGCAGCAGTGGGTTTTTCTTGCAAAAAAAGTCTCCGTTGATTTTATTTTATTTTATTTTATTTTATTTTTTTACACCTGCGCATTCGCAATGATGGGCTCACCCATGGGAGTGGACCATGCAAAGTTTTGGAGTCATTCCACCAATCGCATGGCCAGGTTTTGCTGACTGTACCAGGCTGGGAGGGCGCATCCATTTGCCATGCAGTGCGGGGGGATCCAAAATGGCGACCGTAATATTTTTTTAAAAAAATCGTTGCCCAAAACCCCACCAAAGCACCACAGAAACATGCGAAAATTAGCTATTTTAAATGCTTGAATTTTTACAGTAGCAGCAGTGGGTTTTTCTTGCAAAAAAAAACATCTCCGTTGATTTTATTTCATTTTATTTTATTTTATTTTATTTTATTTTTTTACACCTGCACATTCGCAATGATGGGCTCGCCCATGGGAGTGGACCATGCAAATTTTCCACCAATCGCATGGCCACTTGGCCAGGTTGACCACAGAGACTTCTGGGATGTGCCAATCGGGCATAAACAGCCCACTAATCGTAGCCCAAACCCGAACCCTAAGCCTAAGCCTAACCCATACGCCAGTACACTGTCCTTCTAAGTGGGTCAGAGAGGCACCCAGAGGTGCACCCCAATACTCACCCTAACCTCACCCGTAACTAGCCTAACCCTAGCCCTTGCGCTAACCCCTCTTAACCCTAAGCCAGATCTACTTGCATTGCACTACATGCAAGTACGTGAGATGCAGCGGGTGCAAAGAGTCTGCCAGTCCGTCACTTGTGGCTCTGGCTGACTCCTGCAGCTGCCTCCAGGAGCCCGCTACCCCCCCAAACCAGTACTAATGACAACGAAAAAACAAAAAAACGAACCGACTAATTTTTACAAATTTTCGTGAAAAACGGAAACGAGCCGAAACGGGCTGCCTCCGACACACGACAACTCAAAAATGTCATTTTCCCTAGTCGTGCCCATCTCTAGTGATCAACACTCGAAAGCTTGCAATGTTCTTTCTTTTTTATTTTTATTAGTGGCCTATAAAGGTATCCTCTGTAACCCATTTTTGCAATTGTGATGGCCACATGGCTCAACCGCTTTTTGCTTTGATGGAATTGTGATGCTACCAAGAAAGAGCCAGCATTCCCCCATGGACCTGGAATGATGCACAGGGACTCTCAACACCAAAGGGCAAGACTGCAACCACTAGCTAATATAACTTTAATTCAGTCTGGTTCCAATTGGCCTATAAAGGTATCACCTGTAACCTATTTTTGCAGTGGTGTTTTGTAATGGCCAAACGGCTCAACCCCTTTTTGCTTTAGTTTAAATGAAGATGAATCCCTACTGAAGTGCAAGGCAGTTCTTTGAACAAGGCGTTTGCCAGAACAAGACCTTTGGCATTTGTTTTGTGGGCACTTCCTAGAAGTGCTGTAGGGGTTAATCCTGTAACTTAGTAATCATGAAATAAAATTGGGCAATAAGAGGAACCCAGAATGAAGTGTCAAAAATCCTTGGTATTTTGTAACAGTGGACACTGAAGTGAAAACATAGCTAATGATCCACTATAAAGGTATTTGCAGCTGTGGGCCTATCTCTCCCTAATGCCAACATTTAATCTGTGCTTTCATGCAGATTTGCAGTTCGTTCATTCTCTCTCGGCATCGTATGGACAAAAAACTGATACATCTGAAACATATTTTAAATTGTTTGCTGCTTAAAACTATGCAATCTCATTATGAGTGTTTTGTTTGTTTTTGTTTTTGTTTTTGTTTTTTTGCCCACATTGTCCACTAATGACCATAAACTTTTATCAACATTTTGCCAAGTTAAGCTAAAATAACTGGACATCATAATACACATCTGAGGTAATAGTTATGGAGGTCTTTTTGGAAAACTTATTTTAGACTAACTCTGTGGCCTCTAACAGGACTTCTAGTAACCTAAAGAGCATACCAGGCCACAAATAAAAGGAAAAAGGAAAATTAAAGAAGATAAACTTATTGTGGCACCTTAAAGACTAACTTAAGAATTCAGCTGCCCTGCCCTTGACTTTTAATGGAACATGCCTAACCTGATAGTATATAGTTATATCCTAATGCTGCACACAAGTAAAAAGAACCTGTGTGCTCTAATGGCTATAATGCTGAAAGTACAGCATTACTGTATAGGAGAGCTGAGATCAGATCCCGACTGAGCCATGCAACTTTCAGGATGGTCATGGCACAGGTTGAACTGCCCCTCAGGGTTGTTGTGAAGCGGGGGGGGCATGCATTCCACCTTGAGACTACTGTAGTAAAGATGGGATATAAATGCTAAACAGATAAAATTATACTAAATGGGTTGTGCTTGTTAACAGTCATTGTTGCTGTGCTTTGCTTTATTATGTATTTTTAAAATTTTCCTTCTTTTCCTTCCTTTCTGGTATTTCTTTCTTTCATTTTAGCACTGGTGCTTTACCAGGGAGAATCAATACATGTTGATAAAATTGCTGGATAACTTAAATATAAATTTTTGTGTGTGTGTTTTGTTTTTAGATAGTGATCTCCCGGTCAGAACGCACAGTCCCATATGTGAATTTCCAGTTAGATTTCCAACCTGTTTCTCCAGAAGTGATTGTGGAAAATATACCAGGCAATGATGGCTACATGCTAGCAGTCACAGGAAAGAAGGTAAATACTCCTTAAACCTTGGTGTTGCTTGATAATAGGCATTTGCCGAGATGTCTTTATATGACAATTATTCCAATTGTTGACCATTTTACAAAAGATGGGAAAAGTGCATAGGGTGGAAAACTGAGACTGAAACTGCTTAACTGTTGCTCATTAATAATCCAGCAGGTTATGCAGAGTCTGAGATGGGATTTGAAATCCATCCCATTGTGTTCTTATCCGTTTTTATAAAGGACAATAAGCAGGCCCTGTGTTCTAGAAAATCAGCAGAAGAGATACAACCTGAAACTAGAAGAAATATAAGAACTGTTTTTGTAATTTATTAAAATAGCCTCTTCTCTGAGCTTCTCCAGTGCCTACACTGTTACTTGGATTGCAGTTATTTTCTTATGCAGCATTTTCAGACCCTTGTGTGTATATTTTTTCTCAAAAAAAAAAAAAAAATCAAAACAGAATAGCAAGTTCTGTTATTTGGATCTGGGGCTGAGCTTTTCTCCTCCAAGGAAGCAGGTGAATGAATACTGAGAATTGTTTGCACAGGAGAACTAATGCAAACCAGCCAAACAGAGGAAATGCAGATGTAAGGCTGTCACCTTTTTCTTTTTCTTTAGTGTAAACTATTGAGAACACCACAGAACAATGAATTAAGAAAAAGAATGGTAGTTAGCACTTCCTGGCTTTGGTTGATTTGTGTTAGACTCAAATGACATTATGCTTGGAAAGGGACCTACGAGAAAACATTTCAGTGCTACAAAAGTGCTGCCTGTGCTGTCAGTTAAGTGTGAAAATTGTCCTTTAACATGCTTTTGGGGTGATGCTTCTACCACCAGATAACCAAGATCCCGTTAAATGGTCCTGGATGTTCCCACTTCAATACCTGCAGTCAGTGTCTTCTGTCACCTTCCTTCATGAACTGCGGTTGGTGTGGCAATCGGTGTGTACGTTCATGGGAATGCACTGGAGGAGGAGGGTGGACACAGGAAACTTGCTCACCCCAAATATCTGAGGTAAAATAAACTGTTTGTCTTGTATTAAACAAATTATTGGGAAATGCATAGCTGTACGGTCTCCAAATACTTTGGTTTAGCAAACTGTACTGTTTACAAATATGCTGGTTTAGCAGTAGGTGTGAACAGTTTAGACTAGAGCAGTGGTTCCTAACCTTGGCTGCCCAGATATTCTTGGATTAAAACTCGCAGAAACCTTCACTGCTAGCTGTGCTGGCCAGGATCTATGGAAACTGTGTATATTCATATGCATATTTGGAACACCAGTTTAACATTATACTGAAGGCCATGTAAACATGGTGGTGAGAAACCCTGACTCTGTGTGCAGTCATGTGCTTTTTCCTTGAAGCTAAAATATGCTTCTCTGAACCACCGTTTGTTTGTGTGTGTGTGTATGTGTGTTTGTGCGCATTCCTATCCCCAACCCCTTTTTCAAGCTCAGATGCCCTCTGCACCAAAGTTTCTTCCTGCTGCACAAAGGAAATAGGTGTGCAAGTACAGAAAAAGGCCTTATACCTCACTTGCACGGCATTTAGCTACAAAATTTTCAGGAAACAAACAAGGGTGTTATTTTCTAGCAAGAGAACTAGCAGGATATGGGCTAAGGTTTGGGAAGGGGATCTAGTTTTCACTTCCCACTTAAACATGAAATTCATAGACTTAACACATACCAGTGAGGATAAAAGCAGTGGGTGAACAGCAGTGTGTAAAGCTCACCGGGGTAAAGCTGGAGTGTAAACATAACAAATTGAATTTGTTGTCAAGGTGAAACTGAGGAAGTCAAGACAATTTCACACTTAACTGTTTTCATTCCTGTGAATTAATTCCTAGGGTGAAAGTCATAAATGTCTGTTTATCTGTCTATCTATCCATAAAAATACACACACACACATATACTGTATAAAACACTTAAAATATTAATAAATACGTGCACACATAGAGCAGTAAGTCCAATATAAATATGCTGTATGGCTTCAAAGCTTTAGAACACCACTTTTTGTTATGTAAGTAGGCCCACAACCAACATTTTCTCACTGCTGAGTTCACCACCACAAAGTGACTACCTCAGTCTTGGCAAGATGCATTCATTAGTAGGCAGTTGCACTCTTCTCTGTATTTTAAGCACCAGCAGCCTGTGTGTTTGGGTGGGGGTTATTTTTTAGTGACAGGGTGAGAAGCTTTCCCCATTTGGACCGTGGACCATTGCTGATTGTGAAGCCATTTTTTTTAAAAAAACTTTTTTTAAACCCTTGATATTGATTGAATGGGAGTAAAAAGCAATTCTGGCTCAATATAGGCCATTTTCCCTGTGGGAACTCTGCAACAAAGCTGTCAATTTCTGTTTGGATTCGGTATCTTATTAGAAAATAATTCTCCCTCCTTTATTGTTGTTCAGAGAGAGTTTATGATGGGGAAAGAAACAACTAGAAGCTAGTTTTAGATAAGGCAAAAATATATATAAATATAAAAAGTGAGCAAGAGTGAAATTACACCAGAGAGTAAAAGACCTTAGTAGTCCAAAGCTGTTTTCATTTAGTTATGGTCATTATAAAGCTTGCATAGGCTGGCTCTGCATTTAACCAAATCATTTTGCATTAAGTGTGACATAATTACAAAGGTCTAGTTTTTCAGAGTGCCAATGACACATATAATCACTTGCATACACATCTCAACTAGTTACACTACAATGTATTTATGTTGACTGTTGTTGCTGCTATTGCCCTTTGATGACTTTGCGTAGTAGAAAGAGAAGCGCCTCAAAATGTGTGTGTGTGTGTGTGTGTGTGTGTGTGTGTGTGTGTGTGTGTGT
>JAHTLZ010003526.1:53301085-53333226 GCA_023846285.1 Phrynocephalus versicolor
AATGACCAGGTTCTTCCGTCGGGTCTGGGTCTCAGACTGATCCCTTGGGCAGTGATCCCATTGTTTACCTTAAGGCCATGGACACTAATGTCTCCCTAACGAGCCTATTAAGGCTTCGCTCATCTTATGAGCCAATCAGACTAGGGGACAAGAGGTCAAGCTGACTATAAGAAGGGTCTCTTGCACTAGCTATACTCAGACCGATGAAGCTGTTTGGATGAACAGCGAAACGTTTCTATCTCTCAAAAAAGAAGTCCAGTAGCCATGACTCAACTCCCAGATAAACGCACCTGGATGACTGAGAATCTTCACAGACGTATTCAGAAAGCCCTGTAACCACTAAAAGCTTTCGGGGGTGGGGTGGGGGTGGAATCCAAACCGAATGAGTTCCCATAGCACCAAAAGATCTTTATAGTGATATTTTTGGATGCTGTCGACAAATTGGTGCCCGTGCCCAGCAACATTAAAACTTTTTATTTCTCTAAGTTATTTTTATGGACAGTGCTCTCCTTGCTATCCCCAAGGAAATTTACAAATGTCTCTGTGGTATGACCCAAACTATCCAACTTATTGTATGCTTCTCTCTATTTTTTTAATGAGTAGTGGCGGCTAGATGTATATATCATCACGAGCCAAAATTAAACAGAATTCTGACTTGTTGATGGTGATCCACCAGTATGGGGTCCTGTTGTCCTGTTATCTTTGCTTTCGTCAGAAATGCTTGAACAAGCAATAGGCTTTCAGTCTATGGTTTATTCCTCCTGATGTCTATACATGCCAGCAATCACTGCACTGTTGTCTTTCCCAAGAAGTCAGAGAGAAAATTTCAAATATGCCCTTCTGTGTCTTGTTCAGAGGGAGGGGGAACCCCTAGTGCCACTTGTTGCTGCATTTAAGATCATGAGTCTTGAACCATCCATCGAAGTACAGTATGTAGTTCGTTTCCCTACTTCCACTGCAGGAAAGTAGGAGCCAGTCTTCCGGTTTGAGGATTTTGTTCTTCGGGTTCCCTCCCTTAACATTTTAAAATGTGTATTGTTCTACCACATCTGCCAGTAAGGTTCACACTTACTTATGGATGTTTCCGTTTTGCTTACACAGCAGCAATATTGCACATGTTTTTGGAAATGAAGTAAACAGTGACAGAGGGTTCTTCGAAGGTAGCACTCAATATGTGTAATTTTGTTTTTAATAATCTAAGGCATTTATTTATAGCTAATTAGCCAGCTAAGTCTAAGGCAGCTCACGGTATTAAAAACAATTTAAAAATATAAGTAAAACATTAAAAAGAATTACACTATATGCTAAGTAAAATTCAATTGAATTATTAAAAACAAGTAATTGCTAATGTAATCAAATGTTTTGAAACATGGAGCAGCACTAGTATATGTAGAAAAACTGTATTATTGGTTGGCTCTGCAGCCTTGGTTCTTATAGCCCCTTGGTTTCAGAAACCATCTTTTCTTCCTTGTTAGGAAACTTGGCATTGATAGGAGAAGTTGTAGTTTGTTCAGGCAGCTCAAGAACATGGTCTTTGAATCAGAATCACGAGGTCTTTGAATAACTCAGTGCTGTTTTAGAAATGGTAATCATTATCTAGTCACTGAATTAGTAACAATGTAGACACCTCAGGGCCGCAAGCAAGAACAAACCTCAATTGTTTTCCCTTTGGTTACTTTTTTCCTCCAAGGAAGGCAAAAGAACACATTGTCCTATCATGTCTCATTTTTGCCTATGTCTAAAAGTGTCCTTCTCCCAAGCCAAAATAGCAAGACATGCCTAGGATTCTCAGAGAACTGTGTATAGCTGAATAGCACTTTGAAGAAACAAAACCGTACTGTATACTGTTTCACTTAAATAAAATAAGCAGAAACCAGCCAGAATGTACTTGTGGGATGTTTAACACTGTGCAGAAGTCCGTGTGAACTGCATAGCTGAAGGTCAATGCTGATTTTAATTTTCAGATTTTTTTGCATTTACCATGCAAGCTTCAGTTCTCAGTAATAACATAATGAAGCAGCATACTATAAAGAATAGCAGTGAACATGAACAATACTGTCTGAACACTTTTTAAGGGCTTCTCTACATAAAGTCATTGGGAATCTGGAATTTGGGGGTCTGGTACATGGCTGTGCTGCACGTCAAATTCTGAAATATGCACCAAAGCAAATATGCACCAAAGCCATCAATAGACTACTGAGATCAAGCTCTATTTCTATAAATAAATAAATAAATAAATAAATAAATAAATAAATAAATAAATAAATAAAAGCTCCAGGAAGGGTCTAATGGTGACTGAAATCCTGTTCTATAAATCTTACCTGCATAAGGCTGGTGAGGTCATCAGTTATGGCAATTTTTTTCGAAATAAAATACTTCCAATCCTCCTACTTCTCCAGAGGTCCTGAGGTTCCCATGGATTTATTTTCCTCATTGGGAAGCCTGGGGTTTTTCCTAGTTTTATTATTTTGTTTTGTTTTTAGTATGTTTCTTTAATAAACAACCTTCCTGAGGAAAAGATAATCTTAGTGTGGCAAAGCTTTCATAATACATTCATTGCTTCTTTACCTAATTATTTTCATCTGTTTTTTTTTTTTTTTTAGGGAAATAACATTGACTCAGAAGCGGTTAGAGGTGAAGTGCTAAGAGTTGGAAACAAGAGCTGTGAGAATATCACTTTGGAGCTGCAGTCTGTTTCTTGTACTGTTCCGAAAGAGCTGTTGAATACCAACGGAGAACTAAATATAGTGGTAAGACAGCCAAGATTGCCTCTCTGATGCAATTTGAAATGCCTCTACTAATGGTACCTGGACAAGTCGTTTAGTCTGTTTTTCTAGGAAATAACACTGATGAAGAAGCCCAACTCAGTTTGGGTCTTTTTAAAATGAATTCATGCACTATGTTTTATCCTGGGTCCAGATGTTTCATTTTTCTGGAGTTAGTACTTCCTATTGATGAGTGGTAATCTAAGTTCCTTTTCTCCATTATATTGCCTTTAGTATGAACCAAGCCCATCTGTGATCCCTCACACCATGAAATTTGTTAGCAGTCTTCATGGATTTCTCCTGCATTGCACTCAGTGCTCCACTGCTCGTAATATGATGGGAGTGAAACCAGGTTTTATATAGAGCAGTGGAGCTGAAGGGAGAGCGTTTTAGCACTCCATGTCTAACCCACTCTGTCTCCCTGAGCAGTCTGTCTCTGTTCCCAGATGCTTTGAGCCTCATTCAGGGAAAATGCAGGCACCCATATTTATGAAGCATCCCTTGGAATTCATGGGATCAATATCTGCTGATTCATTTATCTGTTGCCTGAAAAGTCTAAATAAAAACCCTGAGAAATACATATTTATACCTATTTTGTGGTGTATTTACCAGCACTAGAGCGAAAAATCATGCATTCCCGACTTCCATGTTTTTTTTGCATCCATTGTGAGGATGGATTCCCCCAGATACTGCAGTCTGGTTGTATAATATTCCACATTCCATGTCTCTGAGGAAGTTGGTTGTGATCCATAAAAGCTTAGCGTAAAATAAATCTGTTAAACTAACAGACTAACCAATTTTTTTAGTTTTATTTTATGTTAAACAGTATATGATGAAACAGATTAACAGGGCTACTCCTTTGAAAGGAATTAGCTTGCTTTATTTATTCTTCACTGGTGTTTTTCTGCTTGTCTGCGCATTTTTGTCTGCCCTTACAAAAATGTTGCAAATGGTATATCAAAGAAGGCAGAAAGACAGTGCATTGCCACCAACTGAAATTAAATCATGTAACGTTGACTTCTCTTGCTTATTGTTGTTGCTTGTCATGTTCTTATTTAAAGTTATTAGCAACAAAATTGGTGGACTCAAGTACAAGGCTCTAGAAGCTGTAGAATATCCTTGCAAAGATGCAAGGTACTAGATCTCATTTCCCCCTTTAATGTGATGAACTGCTGCAAATAAGAGTACACTGAAGGAACATCAGTTGGCTGCATGATTATTTACATCATAAATTACATAGTACAAATAGGTGAACCAATAGTTCAAGAGGTCTACCTATAAACAGGTAGGATTTCTAGCGTATGGTATTTAGAACTGTCCCTTTATGAGTCCCTTAATTTGTAGTCCATTAATACTTGTTTAAATATGTGAAAAATATTTTTCTCCATGGTGGAGAAAAACTCTAAAATGTTTAAATAAGACATTTATTATTATTTATTTTATTTTATTTTATGGCTTATATACCCCCCGTCTTCCAGAAGGAACTCCGGGCGGTTCACAACAGAAGAAGAAAACAACAAATCATGTAAACAAACAACAAACAATTTAAAACAATTTAAACATATAACCCCATAATATAAAAGGCAAAAAGACAGATGGCGTAGAAAGTGGGGGAAAGAAAGAAAAAAAGAAAAAGAAAATTAAAAGTCACCAAACGCCTCATGGAAAAGCATGGTTTGTAGTTGTGAAAAAAAAATACTTCAGGTTGATTAAACAGGGCTGAAATAAAAAGCTATTTAATGTTTATAAAAAGTTAAACATTTAGTGCAGGCTTGGGTGGCATCCATAGTTCCAGGAACCAAATCCCCGTTCTCCAAACCCACCAATTTACAGGTGCTACCATGAAATTTTCTCCCACACAGACAGCAATGACCTTGCCCCCTAGGTTTTACTTTTAAAACAAGACACACAGTGCAAGTGGCATTCTCAGAATAAAGTTTTATAATTTATTGCAGAGCACCTGCTCAGATTATTGAAAGAAGCAAATCGCCCGCCTCATTGCTGCGTATGTGTGCGTGCTCTGGCAGACTTACAGGATTATTATTCTTATTTCTTTCAGTGGCAAAAAGAAGTTTCATCAACTGTTATTGGGCAAGTGAAGATTCAACCTGATCAGGATTTTACAGGAATCATTGCAGGAGTTGTGTCAACGTTTATTCTTCTCTCAGTGCTGCTAGTGTCCGGACTATTCTTGTGGAGAAAAAAAAAGAGAAAGCAAATCAAAGGTAGTTCTTTACATTGTACTTTCTGTAGAAAGACAAACAGTTCCTAGTTCATAGAAAACTCACACAAGGAGAGAAAATGCGAGTAGAAAAGAATGAATGTGCATATCTGGATATGTTTACTTAGATTTTCCTTCAGCTGGAAATGAAAACTAGAGAGTTAAGGAGTCTCATACTGCAGAAGGTGCATCTTGAGGAGTGATTAGAAGTGAGGGGAGAAAACACTGTCGCCATTTTTTAAGGGGGGTCATAAAGATAGCAATGGGCAATCATTAGATTAATGACATTTAGTGAAATGTAGGCATTCTTCAAAGGGTGTGGTGGCTCAATGGGCTAGAGCGCTGAAACTGTTGGCCGCAAAGTCAGTAGCTCGGCGGTTCGAATCCCTGGTGCCACACAGTGGAGTGAGCTCCCGCTGTTAACCCCAGCTCCTGCCAACCTAGCAGTTCGAAAGCATGTAAATGTAGGTAGATAAATAGGTACCGTTGTAAAAAGCGGGAAGGTAAACAGTGTACAATGCACAGAAATGCGTTCAGCCATGCTGGCCACATGACCACAGACTAGCACAACAAGTCCTGGCTCTTTGGCTTGGGAAGGGAGTTGAGCACCACCCCTAGAGTCGGACATGACTAGCATGCACCTGCGAGGGGAACCTTTGCCTTTTTACCCAGGCATTCTTCAAAGCTCAACTCCAACAATGAAGAACCTGAAAGTTTGAGGTGCAATGTGAGGTTCCTCTTATGTGTTTTTTCCTAAACTGGAGAGCATTAGGCTATCCAGTTGGATCTGACTTACAGTGGCCTTCATGGGGTTTTCAGGGTAGGCGAGGTATTTATTCAAGGAGTCATTTTACCAGTTCTAGTCTGCCAGAAGGTTTCCAAGGCCAATAGTATATTTTAGTATATATGTTTGTATCATTCTTGCTGAACACTAGTTACATACCCAAATTTAACACTACCACAAACAACTGAAGCATACATGGATTTCTATAGATCATTTGTAAAACTATTCTCTTCTGTTCTGGCTCATGCAAGCCTAGTTCTGTGCATAACCCTGAGTTTTGGACTAATGCTTTCTCTTCTTTTTGAATACTTAGGCAGAGAGATTGTTCGCTATGATGGAAGGGTACACACTCCTAACTTGGATAGGCTTGTCAGTGCAAGGAGTGTGAGCCCTACAACGGAAATGGTATCAAGTGAGTCTGTTGACTACAGATCAACTTTTCTAGAAGGTATTTTCTTTCTGATTAGTAAATGTGAACAACTGTATTTTAGGTATCCAATTTTTAACCTGTCACTTTTCTCCTCAAATGTGAGAGAGATCTTAGCCTGAGAAAAGCCTCCTTTGTATAGGTATCACACTAATGCTATATTGACACAATTAATATTTCTTCTTGCAGCTTCTTAAAAATGCTTAAGCATTATACACGGTTATAGCATGAGCAACACTATCCAGTGCTCTTCACCAAAATAATGATGACCCATCTCTTAGGCCCCAGTTTTGAGCAAACCATTTTCAGAGTTCTAGTGGTGCCTGTTGTGAGCCAAAACATCTGTTACAATTGCCATGGGAAGGCTGCCAGAACTGGCATTCCTTTGCAACCCCCCCATCATCCAGCTGTGATATTTTAGAATTAGCTTCCCAGTTGATTTTGATCCACACGCAGAAGGCTGGCTCTGTGCCCTTTCACCCAGTTCATGTTCCTGGTGGCTAAACACTGGAGCACTGAGTCTTCACACATGATGGTAGGAACCTGTGCAGTTACGTAGTACCAGGGGAATCATGGGAGAGGGATAGTTTGCCTGGAGGTGATCATTGACTTGTAGTCTTACTGTTTCCTCATTCCTCATTCCTTCCTACTCTTTCTACTCTGTATCCTTTCTCCTTATAGCTTTGGAACAACTGTCATATACTGCTGCCCCATAGATTTAGCTGTGTTCCTCTGTGTACCTTACATGGCTTCCCCTTCCCTTTCCTAAGGCTTACCCCCCCCCTTTTCAGCCCCATGTGTCTTGTCATATTACCTTTGTATGTAGTCAGGCACTTTTAAAAAATTGAAAACAATGTGTATTTATTACAGTTGCACAATAACTACCTCTGGATATTATCAGGTACACCATGTGATATATGAAGATCCTGTCAAAGTCTGCTATGCTTATCAGCTAAAAAATATCTGCCATTTATTAAGACTCACCAAGAGATTTAACAGTAAAAATGTGTTCTTGACAGAACTTGTACATCATTGGTTCTGATTATGTACCTATTTAAACATACTACAACCTGTAGCAAAAGGATCTTAGTACACGTCTTGTGGATTAGTTCTCACCTACACCCTTCTTAAACAGTGAGTCAGAGATCATGGTTTTAATTTGAACTTAGCTGGCTGAACTCAATACAATCCCATGCTTTATTTTTTGTTTGCTGAACTTGTAACTTTCATAAATTGCCCTGAACAAACTCATTGTCTTTCCGCCTCTGTAGAATTCCACATTTACAATATTCTATAACTGCCCAAAGAATTCAGGAATAATTGTTATAGATGAGCTGTTTTAGGCTACAATCTACTTATCTGTCAGCAGAGCCCACTGGGATTTAATGTCCAAGTTAACATGCATAGGATTCCTTTGTTATCTCCACGATGCAACAGATTGTTTGAATAAATTATTTGCCAAGGGTATTTTACTGGGAAAGCTGTTACTACTTATGTCTTCAGAATATCTGTGTTATCAAGGCACAACAGTTGAAGTCAATTCACAAATACAAGTATTTGAACTGAAACCATTAAAAGTAAATATTTTAATCGGTGGCAATCTGTGGGTCAAATAACGTCTAATATGTGGGCCAGCATAGTCCTAGCTCCATTGTGGTGCTAAAACGCCTTCCTTTTTGAATTGTTGGAGAAACTTTTGATGAAGTGAAATGATACTGGTTCACATTCAGTGTTTGGCACAGCTCAACTGCTATCTAACCATATTTGTGTTCCTCTTTTGGAGCATCCATGGCATAGGTTAGTTCACAGAATAAAGAGGAAACTACTAACACTTTAATATAATCATAGGTATTGATACAGCATGAGGACCAGTTTTCTACACCTTTTGGCATATTTCTTGCAAATACTCTATCATGTGGCCAGCTGAAGACATTTTCTCTACCTGAGGTGAAAAAACATCACCTCAACCCTGGCAAAGTTCATTATATCCAAGGCTTGTTTGACATGTGAAGCAGAAAAGCCCTATCTCTTCTCTGTCAGTAATAATAATACATTGAAGAACAGCTGGTTTGCTGCTATTTATGACACCGAAAAAGAGCTCACAAGGCACTGGTTCATGCAATGGTTCCCAACCTTTTTCGAGTCATGACTCCCTTTTATAATAGCCATGTAACTTACAAACCCCTCCCATATTTGCATAAAAGGGCATTTTTAATGGGGCAAAGTCATCCCTTATCAGAACATAGGCTGTTCCACAGAAGAGGAGTACCCACAGTAAAAAAAAGTGTGCTTTAAAAATGTGAGAAGTTCCTTTGTGCCTTTTTGTTGTTAGTAAGAATTAGTAAAGCATCTGACCACTCTCCATTTTAAAAAATACTTTTAAAATATACATTCTTAGACACTAGAAAGCATGAGGGGAACTTTTCAGTAAATCCCTCCCCACTTTTATTAGGGGGGAAAAACGGGGATTGGATGGGTGTCATAGGAGTAGATGAAACTGGTGCCAGGTCTCTGGAGGCTGCCCATACCTGTTCTAAAGACTTATGGGCAAATGTTTCATCTGTTAAAGTTGGGTAATCTTGTGTAATGTGAGGAAATGAATCATTCAAGGCATTTTCCTAGTTGAATATTTACCATTAAATAAATATAGCCATGGGCATTGGAAGAGTATTCAGCAGCTTCCAGTTGCCCATCTATTATATTCTGACAAGAACCATAGTCTCTGCTATTTCTTCCTTTATACAAATGTGCCATTTTCCCATTTGTATGCCCCTTTAAGGATAACATAAGTACTGATTATCGGAGATTGAAGATATAATTTTTAGCATTGCTTGAAGGAAAGCAACTCTTGGGCTTCCTCCATTTACTTTTCTCCCAGTAAAAAAATGTTACAGGGGTGAGATCCTGGTGATCCTTGGCAAGATAACAAGTGGGTGGGGTGCTGCTTAGTATGCAAAAACAAAAACATTTAAGGATTCTGACACAATAAAATAGAAGGGTTAGAGTCTGAGCAAGTACAGCAGGAAGTATATAATTGTTTAATTCAACAGAGAGGTGCTCTGGTTTTCCTTTCTCTCCCCTCCCCTCCCCTCTTTTTCTTTCTGACAAGTCATATCCTATGACCTGGAAGGAGGGAGTGCTGCTAATCTTTTATTATTAGATAGAACATTCCAGATTTGAGCCCTGGCATTCAGGACAGGTTGTGGGCCTCAGACCTGGCTTTGATTCCATGACAACACCCAGATTATGGAATTGGGAGAAAGGTGGGACATTAAGCAAATGAATAAACCTCTGTCTTGGAAAACATGATAAGATTCTTCTGTTTTAAGTTTCAGGCACTCTGCTAAGATCTTTTTTATTTCATGAACTTAACCATTTTCAGTCGTGTTTTCATTTAAGCCATTTCAAAAAAAAAAATCTTGATATGTTTTCATAAATTTTATAAGTTTTAGTTGAAAATTAAAATGAAATAGAAATGTAAGAATAAGTAAATATAAGCCCTTCTGAGATGATATTGACCTGTGTTCCTCTTTCTCTTGTAGACCAGTTTCCAACGTTATCTCAGAATGGATCATGCAGACCAACCCAGTATCCTCACTCAGATTTATCTCCCATCCTCTCTACGGGGGACTCTGATTTAGCCAGCCCGTTGCTGCAAACGAATGTCCACATTGACATCAGTGCCTTAAATCCTGATCTGGTGAAAGAAGTTGAGCATGTGGTTATTGGTTCCGATAGCCTTATAGTGCATTTCAGTGAAGTAATAGGAAGAGGTACGTTTTTATGAGTTCTCTCAGCCAATGCTTCTCTGCAGACATGTATCCAGGGCTGGCGCTAGGATTTTTTGCGCCCTAGGCGAGGGGCGGGGGTGGGGGTGGGGCGGCGGCCGGGGCAGCGACAGGCATGGGGGTGGCAATGGGCGCGGGGGCGGCGGGCAGCGGGCGGCGGCGGGCGGCTGGCTGGTGGGGGGATAGACTGTGGTGGCCAGCAGCAGGGGGCGGCAGGCTTTCCAGCGCCCTCTGTCCATTTTGGCACCCTAGGCAACTGCCTAGTTCGCCTTAATGGAAGCGCCGGCACTGCATGTATCCTGCAACCTAAGCAATTGCTAAGATCTAGTGTTGAGGAAACATAATTCAGTGTTGTCCAAACTTCCAAACTGCCACTTGAAATTTACAGTCTGTGTCCAACTTTATGCATGTTGCTACCTCCTAATACGTTGGAATGCTTGCTAACTTGTACTCCACAGCTTTTCAGCTGAAGACAGGCCTTGTAGGGTTTCTCAGTCCCCCATAAGAAGTCAAGCTAGAAGGCTGATCATATTGCTAAGGAAACACCATTTGTTGATGAAACCAGGTTTCAAATTTCAGTGGAATTTCTAGATACATTACCTGGAAAGGCCAATCAAACCAAAATCTAGCCAAATGTTCTGTTTGTAGCAGCAACCTACCAGGTTTTTCTCAGAAAACATGTCTGCAAAGCCTGAAGGCAACATCTGTTTAACATTGTTATCTAGTATTCAGAGATCTGGCTGTCCTAACTCATACCTCCTGACAAGTCTTTCTTCCATAAATTTGTCCACTTCTCCTTTAAAGCCATCTGTGCCAAGGTCCCTTGAGACAGGCACAAAGTCCTGTTGTGGCACTGAATTTTCTAATTTAATTATACCCAAGACATGAACAAAACAAAAAACAGTGTATAGTAAGACCCCCCCATATCCACTGATTCATTAACCACTGATTCAGTTATCCATGATTGGCAGAGGGGAAAAAATAAATAATTCAGCAGCCGCAAAGCAAACTATTGTCACACATAGCAGCCGTAAAGCAAGCTACTGTAACAAAACAGCTGTTTTGGGGGTGTTTGGCATTCTCCCTTATCAACAGTTTTCGTTATCCACGGGAAGGCCTGGAACCGATCCCTGGTGGATACCTGGGTCTTTCTGTAGTTTTATTGTGGAAAGTAAAGATGCTAACTTTTATCCCTAATGACTGGTCATGGCCTATAAAGCCCTTAACAGTTGTGGAGCAAGATACATGTCAGAAAGTCTCTCACACGAAACAGCTACCTGTCCTTGCAGCCCTTAAGGTAAAAATTGTGACACCCAAGAAGGCAAAAAGGGTCAACACCAGGAACCATGCTTTCTTGGTTGTGGCCATTTCCCTCTCAAATAAGCTTCCCAAAGATGTTTGTCAGGTGCCATCTCTCTTAGTGTTGAAGAAATTCATAAAAACAGAATTCTATAAAACTGCTTTTAACTACTGGTCAGATGTAGTAGTGTTTTTACATTTTACAAATGTAAAATTTACAAATTTGTTTTACATTTGTTTTGTTCCCTTTAAAGGCAGGTTATTTAAGCAAATGACAAGATTTTGTGGTATTTATTTTATATTGTAATTTTATATTGTCGATTCTAATGGTGATTTGATGTCTTGTGAACCCCTCAAAGGGTATTTGCACTAATGAGGTGGAACACAAGTTGGAATAATAAAGAAAAAATAATTTTCAATTTACTCTTTAATGATATGTTGAAATTGTCTTAATATATGAGAATAAAGTGATGATGTGAAAACCATTAATATCTGCAGTAGGAAATGATGGGAGGCTAATCTTATTTTCTCTGCAGGACACTTTGGATGTGTCTATCATGGGACTTTGCTGGATACCGATGGCAGGAAAATTCATTGTGCTGTGAAATCCTTGAATAGTGAGTCACAATGGGTTTTGGGTTTTTTTGCAGTGAGCCATCATAATCACTTTTACAGTTAGCCGAGGCAACTTATACCATAGTATAATCTAGAAGTGCACTTTAGTATGTGTCTTTTTGTAGCTTGCTGAAAGCTACACTAGGGGCTTATTTGTCTCACCATGTCCAAGTGCAAGAATGTTCATAGCCTCCTTCTCCCACTGATAAAAACAAAATTAAAAGGAAAACAAGAATGCAGTCTTCTCATTTTACGCACTCCTCTACTGGTTTATATTCATGGTCAGAAAACAGCCAGAGCAAATTGGCATACACTTGGGACATTTCCATTTGTTGATGCGAGTGTGTGAAAAGAAGGAGTGGAGTGCAGTTAGAAAAATCAGGAAACTGCAAACATACAAATGTGATTTTGGCAACAGTAACCACGTATTTGTATATACAGCTGACATTTCCATTTTAATGTGCTATAGATATTGTACAGCTAGATCTCAGGGTGCTTCCAGATGGCAAGCTCTTAGTGCTACCAATCAAGATACAGTATTTAATTACTTGAACTTTCTCACTCCAGATACTGGGAGAGAGAGAGAGAGAGAGAGAGAAGGCCTTTTTTGAGAAATATTCTGTGTAACGTCCCTTCTTCTTTGACTTGGGTGTGCTCTTGAGGAGCAACCTTTATCTAGAATTTATGTCCTGATAAGCATAATTTTATGTTGTTCTGGTTGCAGGAAAGTTATAAGGTTCACATGTGACATTATGGATCAAAAGTGTGAGAAATAACATATCTGGTGCTGGCGGTTTCATTTGGTTTTACTATTGTCTTTCTCAGGGATAACAGACTTGGACGAAGTAGCCCAGTTCCTAAAGGAAGGAATCATAATGAAGGACTTCACCCATCCCAATGTCCTGTCACTACTTGGAATTTGCTTGCCCACTGAAGGGTCACCCTTAGTAGTGCTTCCTTATATGAAACATGGAGATCTTAGAAACTTCATTAGGAACGAGTCCCACGTATGTCTGTTTCTGGGGCTGGTTCAGTGCTTTACAGAGTGCCTACAGCTGTGAGTTGTTCATGGTGGTGGTGGGGAGGTGGGAGGGCCAGGCAAAAGGAAAGCCCAGCCTGCTGCCTATGGGGATGGCAGCTGCGACAGGAGCAGGTATGGAGGCCTAACAGCAGGATGGAGGGGCAGGGAGAGTGGCTGGGCATTATGGCAATGGGGGAATGGGGCGTTGTGGCAGTCAGAGAGGCCCAAAACTACTTGGGACCATACCTGTCAAGTTTTCCACAGCACTGGCCTGGATGGGAGGAGGGAGGCGTAATGTGCGTGCATGCGCAAACACAAAAAACATCATCATGTTTGCCTCTCCCCCCACGCAGGGAGCATGTCTGCTTCCCTCCACAGCACAGCAGCCAAGTAAACACCTTCTCCACCCCTCCCCCTGCAGAAGCCCCCCTGACCCTGATCCCCGCTCCCCATGGCCACTTCTCCCCAGGGAGGGAAGGAAGGCAGGCGGGCAGGTAATGCAGGCATGGCACCGGTGCCCTCCGACAGGGTGACCAGCCCAATGCCACTGCTGCCGCACTGGTAGAAGCTGCCCAGCTCTTGCGCAGCCCAGGAGGGCACATCCCCAGGTGGACAGGCCCAGCCTGCCTCTTCCTGCTGCGGATGCTGGGAAAGGATGAGGAAGAGGAGGAGGAGTGCTGCAGCAGCAGCAGGACGAGGAGGAGGAACAGCATCAGGAGGAGGAGCCTTGGAGGGCTACCGCTATGCCAGAGAGTGGGGATGAGGCATTGCGGCCCTGCAGGGGGAAAGGCCTGGCGGCAGTGGTGGCCGTTGTCCCTGGGCTTGGCTGGGCTTTGTTCTGCTCAGCTGCCAGCCCTCCCGCCTGCTTGCTCCAAGCCCACCAGCCGGGCACAGCCTGTCTGGCGCGCAAGCTCAATGCCAGATGCCCACCTTCGTCCTCCTCCTCCTCCTCCTGCTGTCACCACGGGAGGTGGAGAAAGAGAGGGCGAGCGGGCACTTTGTCCCTCCCACCACACTGAGCCGCAGCCATACCAGCTTGTCCCCCCTCTGCCCAGTCCCCAGCCAAGAGCCTCCCTGTCAACCGCCACTACCTGGGACATTTCCGTGAAAATAAATGTTCCAGGAAGTGGTGGGACAAAGTCTAAAAAACAGTAATATCCTGGCCAAGACAGGACACTTGACAGGTATGCTTGGGACTCTGACTTGGGACTTGGCTTGAACACCTGGGCTTGGGACTTAGACAGAAAGAGGACTTACCAACATCTCTGCTTAATATTTTCTCAATTTTGAGTCTATTGTTTCTTTCAAATATATATATTTCTGGTGTTAAGATCACTAGAGACCATTAAGGCCTAGAAAAGCCAAGGAAATATACAATTTCCCTGTTTGGTTGTTTTTGTCTAGCCTTTACATCTTTTAATTTGACTAAGGAAAAGCCTAGATGTTTTGAGCCTGCTACAATAACTCTGCACCTATTTCATCACTTATTTAAATGTGTTATTCGCAGCATACTTGGTTATGGTTCCATGCTAAAGAATATAACAATAGGCTTAGTTCTTTATAGGTGTTGACTGACCCTCCTTCTGAAAACTCTGTTTTTAGAAATCTGTAAAATATCAAAATTATAAATATTAGAGTGGAAACTAAAAGTTGTTTTCAGAAACTGCATTTTCTTGGTGAATTTTTTTTCTTTTGTACTATGTTTTTTTTTAATTAAACCACTGCCCATATGTTACAGAATCCAACAGTAAAAGATCTGATTGGGTTTGGCCTACAAGTGGCAAAGGGGATGAAATACCTGGCAAGTAAAAAGTTTGTCCACAGAGATTTAGCAGCAAGAAATTGTATGTAAGTACAGTAATAGAATTCTATAGCTTTTTCTAATAATGTTTGGGTAAGGTAGCCCTTAAGGCACTTTGCATCGCTTTATTTGTTATGTTGTTCCTGTACCCCACCTTTCCACTATGATATTAATAGTGACTCCATCCTGTAACAGTGTTTATTTATTTATTTATTTATCCACTTTTATACCGCCCGTCTTCCGGAAAGAACTCCGGGCGGTGAACAAAGAGGGCAAAGCAGACCCAAAAGAAACAATACAGCAATCGAGACAAAATAATGCCTTGAACATAGGCACAGAAAGTGGTTTTCACTTGTATTGTACAGTGCTATAGACTGGATTTTCTCTGCAAGAAGTTCCATTTAGGATTTCTTCCAAAGTGTTGCATTTACACGGCTATCCCCTGTGAAAAATGCTTATGCTGATATATTTGCACATGAGTTTTCCTTTGGCTGCTCGAGCAGAATACCAAAATGTTCTTTTTGATATGCAGTCGTTCCATGTTTCTTGTTGCATTGTTTCAGTATCCACTTTTCCTGACGTTTCACTGGTTTTTGAAAACCCTGACAGTTCCTATTATTTATTCCACTGTGTCATCCAGAAATGGGAAATGTCTAGCTTTCAGATATTGTGGCACTCCATTTGAAAAGTTCTCATCATCCCCAGCTGGTAGGGATAGTCAGAGGTGATGTGAGTAGGAGCCAGATAAAATCTGGAGGGCCATGATTTCTCATTCTTCCTGTAATGTAACATATTATCTTTAAAGAAAAGGTTTCAAGACCCATGAGCGATTGCATTGGAGGTAATTACAGAGGAATTAACAGATTAAGTTTGTGATAACTTCATGTTATGGTGAAAGTGGCCTTTCTTATTTACAGTAGGTCAAGATTGTTACTTTTGTATGGGTTATTTTGTCTAGCCGTGTATTTAATTTGTTTTGACTGCATTTATGATATTGGCTCCGCTAAATATGATTATTTTTGTTACATAAACTAATTCCTAAAACATTTAAGCAGCCTACACATTTGTGTGTGAAATAAATAAATATTTGCCATTGACTGCCATACCTTGCTTTACCCTGTCATTTTAGAGGAGTATCATCAATTTTCCATTTTGGCTTCATTATGTTTGTTATTTTAAAATCTGAATGTCTTTGCTACATTGCCAAACTGAAATAAACACAGTCAAATTACTGGAAGAAAGAAAAAAACCCACAAAAGATCTGGCTTGGATGTAGGACTTTCTGTACATGGTTCTGCCTTAGTTCTTTTCTGACCTCTGCTATAAAAGAATTTGCATCCTAAACAAACATTATGCAAAGCATCTTATTAATGTCTGGGTGACCAGACAGTTTAGTGCACACAATGACTGATCGGTACCATTGTTACCCACATAATTATGCTGATTCATCACCTCCATTATGAATTAATGAGCTTAACAGCATTAATTAATGTAGTTTTCTAGACATGTGGTGATCAAGTTCCATTAGCATAAAAAGCATCTTATTTCTTTGAAAACAAGGGTGCATTTTCTTTAAAGCATTCATCAGAATGTCACTGAAGCAGCTCCCAATCAGTTATTCCAGTTGCATATAATGTGGCCCATGGTTTTACTACTCTTAGTCATGTAGGTATGCATGTATGGTTCTAAAGTACTGACTGGAAAAGAAGACTGGAGCCATCATGGGCTGTCCAGGCCTTTCACTTTCACTCATCAGTGCAACAGGTGGAAGACAACTAGTGGAAGAGAGGCAAAGGAAAGAGAGCTGGGTTGGTGAGAGCCAGCCATGCCATGTTACGCACAGATGTGGCTAGCATGTGGTGATATGGCTGTAGGAGTGGCTCACCAAGTCATGGTCTGATCTCCATATAATATGCCATAAATGAGAAAAAAAGTTGTGTTTTCCGTTTAAAAAAACAAACAAACAAGCCAAGGGCAGGCAACATCTGCATTATATTGCCAATGCAATCTAAGAAAGCTAGTATGTCACAGGAAACATGGGCAAATCTGATACTCGTCTTTCATTACGTCTAAGCTTGTACAGGAGCTGTGTCAATTTGATAACTTCATTCATGGTAGGTTTACAGTAGGTTTATTCGTTTGACCCATTTACAACTTGCCTTTCTTTCAAAGGACTGGTAGGTAGAGCACATGGTCCTCCCACCCCTTTTAATCTGTACAACAACCGTGTAAGATACATTAAGCTGATTGGCTATGTAGCAAGTTTTAAATCTAAATGAAGAGTGGACCTGGGGATGTTAGGCCTGATCTAATATCCCTAAAGCTTGACCATGTTGGTTCTTTGTGAATATGTCTAAGTAGTTGATATTTGTTGTCCACTTGCTATCAAAATGTAGGTGCTTTACTGGATGTAATAGCATGTTGTTTGAGGAGTTTCTCCTTTTGTTATTGATTTATTTATGTATTTATTTATGTGTTCATTCATTCCACTTTTATGCCACCCAGATAGTGCAAGGCATTGCACTTCACTCTGGTCTATTATTTGTTAAAAGATGTGTTATGGCCTTCAAAACCTATTACAGTGGACCCTTGTATAACAAACAACTTGCATAACATAAAATTTGTACAACATAAAAAATTCCAAAGATAGGGGAAATTTGTTTAACATAATCACCTATGGGGAAAATCTGTACAACATAAAAATGGGATTACTCCATTTTCAATGCATTCCTATGGGAATTTGTATAAAGGAAAATTTGCTTAACATAATTTCATTTGGAATGAATTAATTCCTTTATACAAGGTACCACTGTATATCAAGGACACTGAAGGCAATGTAAATGCTGTTTTCAGATCATGATTTCTTTCCTTCCCCTAGGCTGGATGAAAAATTCACTGTCAAAGTTGCCGATTTTGGCCTTGCTAGAGATGTCTATGATAAAGAATACTACAGTGTACACAATAAAACAGGAGCCAAACTGCCAGTAAAATGGATGGCTTTGGAAAGCTTGCAAACACAGAAGTTCACTACAAAGTCAGATGTGGTAATGTGCCTATGATTATTTTTGCAACTTTTGCTGACTCTACATTTCAAATCCTTCCTGGAAATATTAAAAGAAAAGAATGATAGGGTAGATTAATGCAAATTCCTTGTAATCCTAAAACAAAGCTAAGCATCAGCTTTTTTAACTCACAATATAAATGTTAACTGGCTTGCTCCAATCGCGCTTTGGCATCCACGTTCCCAGCTCAGAGGATTTTAGAGAAGTCTGCAGAGGAGACTTAACATTTCAGAACAAATCAGTCACCCTCCACTGTCAGCAAGGTGATCTAGAAAGAGCCTGGTGATTACATGTCAAACTGTTGTCACCTTTTTAGAAAAGGTACATTTTCTAGTGGGGAAAGCTTGTGATTTTCCTTGCCTGTATTCGTATATTGCCTTGTGATTGGCTGTTGGCATTTAAATACAGTGTTAATTTGCAAATTTGATTACTGAGGCACATGTCACTGAGAAAAGCCCACTGTGGGAATGAAAACATTAATCAGGGGAAATGTGCATTTCCTTAAAATGTAGTTTGATCTTTACGATCAGTTCATCATTTGAGGGCAATGTACCCTCTAATTTTGTCTCCGCTGCTCAGGGACCTGTTCTTTCTCTCTCTCTCTCTCTCTCTCTCTCTGTGTGTGTGTGTGTGTGTGTGTGAAAACCCTAACCCCCTCCTGTGTTCTGTCACAGCCGAAACCAGGACAGTTGTGATTGGTACGTGGGAGTGGAAAAGCCCAGCATAGGGGGTGGAGTGTGTGTGTGTGTGTGTGCATTTCATAGAGACAGCCTTACATATTTTAAGCAGCTTGTGTTATGAAAGTGTACATGTATCCACTTCTCTTACATAGCTTTCTTTCACCGCCCAGAGTGGTCTTGTTGCTAGATGGTGCAGTATATGAGTCTAATAATAAATAGATAATAAATATCAGATATTGGAAAGCATATTGTGGATTCTGAGTGTCCATAATCTTGCACCTTGCACCTGTTTTTTTTCTTACGCAGTGTATTTATTGGCTGTGTGAGGCTGTGATTGGTTCCACTCCTGAACAAAATAGATACCCTTTACAAATAATAAAGGATTTTCCATTAAAAAAATGCCTAGTTCCCAAAGAGATCTGTAGTTCTATATGTAGCTGGGTTGAGCTGGCTGAGAGAGGGTACATTTTCCTTCTCTGTTCTACTTCATTTTGTTTGGGAGACTATATACCAAACCATAATGAAATGTGGCTTTTCATAACCTGAATATTGCACTGGAAAATGGACTTTATTTAACCTTTCCCAACTTTGGGTAACAATGTGTGTGTTTTGCACTTTCCTGATGAGGGCATTCTTTTTTAATGTTCAAAATTGTGTGTGTGTGTGTGTGTGTGTGTGTGTGAAGATGATGGGAGTTTCATGGCACTCAAAATGTCTTGGGTGGGTGAATGAGAAACCCTGATAGTCTTTCATCAGACAATCACAAAGATGTTACGTATACATTTCATAGATTATCAGAACCTCCATGTACAATATAGGACAAATATCTATTTTATAGTAGATCATTAAAGTAGGTTCCCCGTATCTGTGGGGGATTGGTTCCAGGCCCGTTATTCTGTGGATAATGAAAACTGTGGATAAGAGCAAACACTCTTATCTGGGGGAGGGGTGGCAACAGCAGTTGTGAGTGTGGTGGGGATGGCAGGGACGGTGGCCATGACAGAGGGGACAGTGGTAGTGAAAGCTATGATAGGGGTGTGAGAGGAGGGGCCAGGACCGAGGAGACAGAACCACCCAGGGGGTGCAGGCAGGGCAGCCAGCTGCATCCAGTCAGTGGGGCAGCAGACATGGAAGGTGGTGGGGAGGTGCTGCAAAGCTTGGCGACACTGCAGGCTGAGTGGGCACTGCTGGATATGACACTAGTTGTGGGTGGCAGGGAGTTTGGGGTGCACCAGATCCTGCTGGCAGCTGCCTCAGGCTGCTTTTGCACCATGTTCGGCAGTGAGCTGTGGGAGGCATGGGCAGCACAGATGCAGATGAACAGCATGGAGCCCAAGTGCCTGGCACTGCTCCTTGAGTTATGCCTACATGGGGTAGCTGATGGTGCTGGAAGCAGGCACCTCAGAGGGGCTGGCTGAGCGGCTGCTGTGTGTTGCTGACCTCCACCAATTCTTGGCTGTCAAAGTGCATGCTGCCTGCCTGGCTGGAGGCCACTGGTGCTCCACAAGGATGCGCTGCATGCGACCAAGGAGGAGGCAGCCTTCACCCTAGCCCTGTGGTGGATGTGCACTGGAACCACCGCCCATGCCCAATCCTGCCCCAGCTCCTGGACCATGTGCGCCTGCCTTTCATCCTCCAGTTTGCCCTCTTGTCCCAGGTGGCAGCAGGGGTGATAGGTCTGGTGGCAGCGGCAGTGGGGGAAAATTGCCTTCTGCAGATAACTGAATCTGCAGATATGGGGGTCCTACTGTAGTAGTAACCACAATGCCCAAATAAAACAAGAGTGTCTACCCAATGTGTGGCAGCAGTGAAGAAGGCTAATTCCATGCTAGGGATTATCAAAAAGGGGACTGAAAATAAAACAGCCAACATTATAATGCCATTATACAAAACGATAGCAAGGCTGCACCTGGAGTATTGTGTACAATTCTGGTCAGTGCATCTCAAAAAGACATAGTGGAACTGGAAAACGTGTAAAAGAGAGTGACTAAAATGATTACTGGGCTGGGGCTATGAGGAAAGGCTAAAACATTTGGGGCTGTTTAGTCTGGAAAAAAGGCGCCTGAGGGGGGGATATGATTGAGACGTACAAAATAATGCAGGGCATGAGTAAAGTGGATAGAGGGAAGCTCTTTTCCTCTCACAAAATACCAGAACCAGGGGACATCTACTCAAATTGAGGGCTGGGAGAGTAAGAACAGACAAAAGAAATTTTTTTTTTCACCCAGCGCGTTGTTAGTCTGTGGAACCCCCTGCCACAGGATGTGTTGATGGCATCCGGTCTGGATGCCTTCAAAAGGGGATTGGACAGGTTCCTGGAGGAAAAGTCCATCACAGGTTACAAACCATGATGGAGATGTTAAATGATGGAGGCTTAAAACTGGGGTACTTTAAGGGCCAGATGCAGGGGAGTGGTATCATGAGACCGATATCTAGTCTCGTGCGCTCCCAGATGCATCTGTTGGGGCCATTGTGAGATACAGGAAGCTGGACTAGATGGGCCTTTGGCCTGATCCAGCAGGGCTCTTCTTATGTTCTTATGAGACTGGAGGCAAGACATTCTGCCGGAGCTGACATGAAAGCTCTTCCTGAAAAGTACTGTTCTTGACTGCCTCCTAAGTGAGGGGGAACAGGCATCACTCCTATGGGAGTTGGTTACATAACCTCAGTGCCACTGCTGAGAAGGCCCAACCTCTAGTAGATGACTTCGGGGCTTCTCTCAGTGTAGGTAGACAGAAGCGTTTTCTGAGAAGTTCTGGGGGCTTGGGCAGACAGCATTTGGAAAAAACATTCCAACAGGTAATGTCCCAAACCATTAAGGGCTTCATATACGTCAGAATCTTGAAACTGATCCAGGGACACAATGGTTAAACAGTGGAGGCTGTCCAGCTACCATATTCTGGACCTGTTGTAGTCTATGAATCCGTCTCAAGGGAAGCCCCACATAGAGAGCATTGCAGAAGTTGATTTGGAAGATGACCAGTGCCTGCAACAAAGTATAGCCTTCAGAAGTAAAAGCCTATCAGCCCCTAGCTCTCCTCTTCTGCACACTTCATACACAATAATATATTCTTACCACAGAAATTATTTATCGTCCATGAAATACACATACACAACTCTAGAGCCAGTATTGTGTTCATGTTATAAAGGCCACAATCATGACTACTATTGATTTTAGTGAGTGAAAAACATATTGGTGCTAAACAGTAGTGTGACTCAGCGTCCAAGAAAGCCACTGCGATTCTTGGTTGCGTCAACAGAAGCATAGTGTCTAGATCAAGGAAAGTGATAGTACCACTCTATTCTGCTCTAGTCAGACCCCACCTGGAGTACTGGGTCCAGTTCTGCGCACCTCAGTTTAAAAAGGATGTTGACAACATTGAACAGGTCCAGAGGAGGTCAACCAGATGGTTAAAGGTCTGGAAGAAATGTCTTATGAGGAGTGGCTTAGGGAGCTGGAAATGTTTAGACTTACAAAAAGAAGGCTGAGAGGGGATATGATAGCTATGTTTAAATATCTGAAAGGATGTCATATCTAAGAGGGGGCTAGTTTGTTTTCCATGGCTTCAGACACTAGGACTTGGGGCAATTGTTTCAAACTACAGAAAAAGGGATTCCATTTGAACATTAGAAAGAACTTCCTGATGGTTAAGGCTATTCAGCAGTGGAATATGCTGCCACGGAGGGTGGTGGTCTCCTTGGGAGGTTTTTAAGCAGAAGCTGGATGGTCATTTGTTGGGGGGTTCCTGCATGGCAGGGGGGTTGGACTGTATGGCTCTTGAGGTCTCTTCCGACTCTGTGATTCTTTGATTCTATACACATTTCTTTGAAGATGTTAGATTGCTGTATGTCCTTTTGCCTAATTTAGTAAATAAAATAACAAATTTAACTTTAACATATTAATACTCACATAAAGTTTTCAACCTCTGTGAATTACAAGGGCTTGACTGTATACCGGGTTGTTGTTTGTTAGAAGTGATATGAAAATTGTAAGTGGGGGCACAACTCAGCTGTACTGCATGCCTTTGCATGCTGAGTGTCTCAATTTCAATCACAGTCATCTCCAGTTATTTTTTAAGAAGGCAAGTGATTGGAAAGCTCTGTGCTTTTGACCCTGAGAGTTACTGCCAGCCAGTGCGAGAAAACTGGAATAAAAAACAAATAGCCTGAACTGTTAATCTTCAATGGGCATTATCTTCTGTAATAAATGTTTTGGAAGGGGAGATACTCTCATTGCATGTTAATGTTCATATTCTTTGGCTATTGTGTCTAGCAGAATATTTAATTAATTTGGCTTAAACTGACTGTTCCGAAACATTCGTCTTCTAGATGTCTTTCAGTTTCAGCTTTCAGGATCCTTAACCATTGGCCAAGCTTCCTGGCCAAGATAGCCTACTGTGTGTGTGTGTGTGAGTGAGTGAGTGAGTGAGAGAGAGAGAGAGAGAGAGAGAGAGAGAGCAAAAATGTAGATTTGAATAGTGTTCAGCCTTGTGATATGGTCTTCCTAAACTTTTGTTATAGTGGTCCTTTGGAGTATTGCTCTGGGAGCTGATGACAAGAGGAGCACCACCCTACCCTGATGTCAACTCTTTTGATATCACAGTTTACTTATTACAAGGAAGAAGGCTTTTGCAACCTGAATATTGCCCAGATGCACTGTAAGAAAACAGTTTTTAAATTCCATACAAATATTGACAAGTCTTACTGTTTATATATTTTTTTAAATAGTTGAGACCTCACCTTTCTTCTTTCAACTGCAGGTATGAAGTAATGCTCAAATGTTGGCATCCAAAACCTGAATTACGGCCAGCGTTTTCTGAGTTGGTTTCAGATATATCAATGATCTTCTCAACTTTCATTGGGGAGCATTATGTTCATGTAAATGCCACATACGTCAATGTGAAATGTGTTGCTCCTTACCCGTCTCTTCTGTCATCGCAAGATAATATAGACAGAGATGCTGATACATGACCCGGCATGCCAACTAGACTGCCATGGAGAAAATAAGAACCGTCAGTAGTGGCCAGCTAATTTTTTGATAGCTGGTTTTTGTGAAAGCACTGTTGTATGCATATGTGAGATGTACAAACTGCACTATTTTAAGAAGACAATTTCATGTTGCTGAAAGCTACAGGATTATATATTGTCTAGATATAATTTGTCAAGTGTCATGGGCAGCTGTAACAACCACCACTGCTTTTGCAACACCTTATCTAATGTCAGCTGTCACTCATTTCTGAGTAAGTCAACTGCTGTTATAAACTATACAGTGTACAACTGATAAGTACAGAGGTTAATCAGTAACCCAAGGGGACCAAGCATTTTAAGAAATAAGTTAGGACTGTTCGCCCTGATCTTTGGTATTGCATGGGAACCTGCATAATATTTCAGGATTGCAAAGGCTGCAATTAGCCTGTTCAACTGGCTTACAAAGAGTTGAAAACAAACAAACACCAAATTGATATTTATCAGATTGTACAGGTTTCATAATGTCCATTTTTTTAAAAAAAAAGTTGGAATATTGCTTGCAGTTAGTTAAGAAAAGTACTAAAATGGTGCTCAGAATCGTGAGCAGAGTAGGTGATTCAAGAAGGCATTCCCAATAAATAAGATTGCCATCTCTGAGACATCTCTATAACCCATAGTCCAAAGAATAAATGGGAGAATTTTTTGTGAGGCACACACCAGGTTAAATAACTGGAAACATGACTTGGTTCCTAGGTAGGAACTCGATAGATTTTTCAGCAGTGGTTGTTTGTAAATCAAAGACGATGCTACAGCACAATAAAAGTGAAGAGCTAAAAAAGGATGTCAAGCAGTCCTGAACTGAATGGAACACAGCACTGCAAAAGAAGTGTCAAGCTGGGTGTGTCATATCTCAACAAATTTGAGAACGGAGCATGATACGTCAATGGTCTCTTGGCGAATTCAGCAGTTCTGTAGATTGTGACATGCCATATGTCTTCAAAATGACCAAAATAAAGATTTTTAAAAACAGAAGCTAACTAAAAGGTTGTGTTTTCTTAAAATTGTGCTCCTAATTTTCTGTCCCTGTGGAATTCTGTGCATTCTACTGTATAGACTGTTTGGTGTAGGATTATAATAATACCTAGGGTGCGTGTGTGTACTTGGTGTAAATCCTTTCAAAGCATTCTATTTTTATATTGAAAATTTTTATTTTTTATCTTATTTTATATATATTTACAAGAACAGTTTGGTTTAGGCGTAAACTACTGTACTGTGAAATTGTAAGAAATATTTTATCAGGTTTTGATTCCTACATTGTAAAGAAGCTAAGGACCTGTTTCCGTAAGGACTAAAAAAGTAAAGAGCTGATTTTGTCCCATCTCTGCTCTAGTATTATCTCCCCCTTGCTGGAATGAAAAGCACTTTTAAGATCAGTGGTTTTGATTGGTAAAGGATCCCATTATAAGAGAGATGTATTATTCTTGAGAGAATGCCTCATGGAAAGATTTATCGTGAGCTTGGAATGGGTAAGCAAAGTACTTGCTGATAATAACTGGATGCATTTAACTGCCGCATCCACTTCAGTAGCCAGTGCCTCGCCTGCTGAGAGGTAGTGTTAACTGTGAACTGTCTTTGCACCTCAGCTTCTTAAGCTGCAGGCCACACTGTGTGTGTGTGTGTGTGTGTGTGTGTGTGTGTGTGTGTGTGTGTGAGAGAGAGAGAGAGAGAGAGAGAGAGAGAGAATGAGAGAGATCTTGAGGGCTAACTAAGACTATACCATGGTTTAGTATGTTTTTTGTAAACCTATGTGACCATGCTTTGAGGAATGCAGGAATGGAGGGCAAATGATACAGCTGTATTATTTATAAGCAGAAAAAGAATGTGTCTCGGACACCTGTAAATAATGTGTGATTCATGTTCAGATTTGATGGTTATACACTCAAATACTTGCCAATAAAATGGATGGTACTTAACTTTTTAATTGTGATGACTTAACCAACTTATTAAAATAAAGGAAAAGATTTGTATACTGACTGCTTCTCTTTCAAGCATGTATGTGTTATGTGCTGTAATGTACAGTAGACCCTTGTATAACAAATGGTTTGTATAACATAACATTTGTACAACATAAAAAATTCCGGAGATAGGGGAAATCTGCTTAACAGAATCGCCTATGGGGCAAATCTGTACAACATAAAAATGGGATCACTCTGTTTTCAATGCACTCCTATGGGAAATTTGTATAAAGGAAAATGTGCTTAACATTTCATTTGGAACAAATTAATTCCTTTATACAAGGTACTACTTGTAATTTTCATACAGTATTATGAAAATTTCTTGTCTCGAAATGCCATAGGAATGAATGTAAAACAAATCAATCCATTCCAGAGGTCAGAAAACAGTAAAAAAGAAAACCTTGCACAGCAGAAAACTACACACACACACAACACGGAACGCACAGAAAAAAGCAAGCAAGCGACAATCAGATCACACCCACCCACAATCCAATGCAATGCAAAGGCATAGTAAAAAGCAAACAAGCAATGATCAGATTACCCTCATCCCTGCCCCCACACAGAAGACATGGAGATGACAAAGCTCAGCTCCCTACCTTTCCACCCGCCTGAGAAATGCGCCAAAAAAGTTCTAAAAGTCCAAAAACCACTGCAAAAATGTCCAGAATGGCTCAAAAACTTGATGAAAAAAACTGCTCCAACTCCTCCCACCCTCCACAAACTACGGGCCGCAGTGCATCCTGGGTACACTTTTTTCGCAATGCCTTATGAAAACAAGGTAAAGCAGGGCATTCCATTGAAATTTTTCTTAAGGTGGTACATCCCCATTTCCAAGATTTTTTCCCCCTACCTCAAGGTTTTCGTATCTTGAGGTGATTGTATCTCGAGGCACCACTGGATGATTTATTGTGACTCTAGCAGAGTTTCAGTTATCTAGTATCTCATAGATAACTGAAACTCTGCTAGAGTCACAATAAGGGTGATTTTATCGCATCCACTGCCCTATGACTTTCCATGGCTGAGTGGGAATATGAGCCTCCTGAGTCTTGAGTCCAGCATTTAATCCATTGTAGTGTTTTGGCTGTCAAGTTTCTTCATAAATATACATAAATATATGCATGTATTTACATGTGGAGAGTGGAAATCCTTCCAATAACTGCATTCATGATTTATTGCCAGTGCTTGAATGAATAAGGTTTGCAGGAAATGGAGAGGACCTGGATGGCTCCCACCCTATAATATAGTAGAGGATGCAGCAAATACCTCACAGACTGAAAGTGGAAGAGAAAACAAGGAGTTCATAAGACATTGGACTCCCTGGTTCTTTTCCACATGTAGAGAGATGAGTTAGACCTCATACGCAACCACACAATGTGGAATATGTGGCCTTCCTGGTGTCAAAGAGGCTGGTGCCCTTCTTACCACACCATTGCTTCTGCTGGCTCATAAGAATGGCTGTTCATCCCAGAAGAGGCTGGCTTTGAACTCCCAATCTCTGGTGCCACAGCCTAACTCACTGAGCTATCTGGAGGGCCACCAATGATTTGATTGTTACATAACACTTAATGTAATTCCTTAACTTGTGGCAGCTCAACAAGAGTTATGCCAACTACATGTCCATGGAATTTCAACAGGATTTGAATAAATGAATTTTTAATTTATAACCAGGATTTTGGACGGGACATGAACATACTGGCTTTGAGTGTCACATCAGTCTACTGTCAGCTGGTGGCCATGAGTGCACACATCCACATGGAACACACATATATCTGAGGGTGCTTCCATTGTTCATCATTCTCCAATAGAATCATCACTAACCCACTTGTGAGAGCAACAGGGTTAATGGCTAGTCTAAAATCCAGGAAATAGTGTTTCTTCCCTTGTAGTGATAAAAATAGGTGAGGTTGAACATCTCTGGGTCCACACAGGACATGGCATAGGGGCAAAGGCCGTGCACCCCATGCTATATATCTCTAACCTTTAAATGGCCTTGATAAAATGTAATATATATTCCTCTGTTTGCTTGGGTGTATGCAGGATAGAATGCAAGCAAGACTTATCCTCAGCTGTGGCCAATGTATGATGGCATTGACTGGCATCTAATACCATAATACTGTTAGCAGCAATTGATTCGAATGAGAGAATTGGCTATGTTGTAAACACAAACTGAAACTATACATTGCAGATAGCTCCCAGTGAGCCTTTTACTGTGGGTTATCTGAAAATCTGAGCAAAACCTGCCTTTATCACATGTCCTGTTTTAAGGCAGCAAAATCAGCCACTGCCTCCCCCACCCACCAACCCCCACCCATCCACCTCTGCATGAATAATACTAGCCCGCTTGTGTTGAGGTAACTAGGAAGCCTTCTAGCACTGGCAGCCTGGCAACATTGTTCCTGCAGATTTTCATCACACATTGAGTAAACGAGGATGCCGCTACTCATCTTCCTCCATAGGGACTTCATAACTGCTGCTATTTCCAGCTGCCAGTGTCCTCTGCCTGCTGGACAAACAAGCTCTGCACACAGAGAAGAGCTCTCTCCCTCAGCTGAAGCTCTGCTGCACTTTAAATGCTGCCCAGTGCCCACCATTTTAAAGCACAATAGGGATCAACGGTATGTCATGTGAAACAATAAGAGCCACTGGGCATTCAAACCAATTTCTACCTTACATGTAGTTCTCGCTAATCACAGGTAGTTATCCCTTCCCAGTATAATCAATGGCATTTCGGCTGTTTGCTGCGATTCCTCTGAAGTCTGCTTGTACAAACAGACCTGTCAAATATGTGTCTCAACTATCCAACAAGCACCCGTTTTCAGGCAATTAAAATCTAAATTAACTAGAACGTCCAAAAAGATAGTCTGTCCCTTGCCTGGAAACAGACTCAAGTTTCTCTGGTATTCTTTTTCCATGTATCTGGTGGGGAAATGGAGTGTTTAGTAGCATTTCGGTAGGAGAAGATGCCATATAAAAATTCATCTGAAGATCGACCATTTCATGTCTTGATTAGAAATGGGCACAAACTACAGCTCCCCAGGAGACAAGCGTTCTGCTCCCCACCTCCTCAGAACAACAACCCACTCACCCATCGCAGCATCACAGGGTGTGCTTACCTCCTGCACCTCCTATGGTGGCCACCCAGTCACATAAGGAGGTGGGGCAGGGTTAGGGTTAGCCAGAAAAGGAGGAGAGAAAGAGGGTGCTGCAATCAGGTGAGTGAACAGTTGCACTGAGAAGGCAGGGATAGAAGTGTGAAGAGGAGCCGGGAGGAGCGCACGGCACATTCGAAACACTCGCGTGGGTGTGGCGCTGAACTGGGTTGAACCACCAAACTGCCCATCTCTAGTCTGAATCTCTCCGTAGGCACTGAATGTGGCTGCTATTAAGTGCTATTTGGCTGCTTTTATGAGCCAGGGAAGGCAAGGGTTTAGCACTCATGTGATAGAACTGAACTTTCCCAGGTTTCCATCCACCTATCTAATCAAGGTGTGACACATGTGTGTGTGTGTTGTGTCATTACAGTCGTGACCAACTCTTCGTGACCCCATGTCCATGGTGATTTCTTGGCAAGAATACTGGAGTGGTTTGCCAATTCCTACTCCAGGCACATAAAGTTCTTATTATCCCTGGTCAAGCAAAGACTGCAGCTGAATCAGCTTAGGCCTGTAACGGTTGTGGAACCCACAACAGCAGATTTAAGAGACTTGAGTTCATGATCTCATGGATCAACAGGATTCATTTCTGCCCCCCCCCCCCCCAGTATTCCTCCCCCTTGTTGGCTCAGCTGCCCAAGTCCCTTGAAAAACAGAGAGCTCACTGGGCTGTCCTACGTGGCAGAAGATTATATCCAGGAGCAACTATATTAAATACTCTAGCCACTTCCCCAGTTCAGAAGGCAACTGGGACATCCACAGAAATGTTTACCAAGTTGACAGGAAAAACCCTACCACCATTAAAACAAATCTAGAACCTTTTTGATTCATAAGCCTGGCTCTCCAGTCCAACAGAGTTTTCCAAGTCCCATTATGTCTAAATGCCACAGAAAAATAAGTGGTCTATGACAATAGAATTACGGGTGGTTCTTCTAGTCCACGTGATGGCTCAGTAGACTAAGGCTCCGAAAACTGTTGGCTGCAAAGTCAGCAGCTTGGCGGTTTGAATCCCGGGTGCCACACAACTGAGTGAGCTCCCGCTGATAACCCCAGCTCCTGCTCACCTAGCAGTTCGAAGCATGTAAAATGCAAGTAGATAAATAGGCACTGCCGTAAAAAGTGGGAAGGTAAAACAGTGTTTCCTTGCAGCCATGCCAGCCATGTGGCCATGGACTTGTACAACATTGGCTCTTCAGCTTGAATACAGAGATGAGCACCACCCCTAGAGTCAGACATGCATGTGCAGGGGTAACCTTTACCTTTACCTTCTATACGCAGACCACCGTCATCACACGCAACATTAAAAAAAGATAAGTTGCAGAATTATGTTTTTTTAAATGAACTTATTACTTGGTGGTAGCCAGATAATCTTTATTACTGTTCCTTTCCTAAAAGTTGATAACATCTGCTTTAGTTCTGAAACACTTGAAAAAATTGAAATACTCTATAGTACCTCCTGCTGGTTATTTATCATATTGTACCAGGAAAATATTAAAAACAACATACAAAAAAAGCAATGCTTCCCCTGTCACTTCAAATTGCCAGGATAATAGTGTACATCTTGAAAACTGCATATCACATGCTCTGAAAATGTATTAAAACCCCTTACAAATCAACTTTTGAACAAGAAAACTAGGACACAATCTCATTTTGCCCAAAATAGCTTTGTAACTACTTGTGTTACTTTGAAATGTAACTTGCATACATCCTTTCATCGAAAAAGGACCCTGTTAAAGACAACCTGCTTATTACCAAGTTCTGATCCCAAATATGGCCTAACAAATGAACACTCTACAAACCAGCTGGGATAGAACTATGACTGCTGCAGAGCTATGATGTAATGCTCAGCTTCTAACAGAGAAGCCTTAGCATGCCTATTGAAATCTCCTAGCACATTAAGCCAGGGAGGCTCCAAGCCAATCTCATCTACTTCAAGTTCATCTCATTTCTAGTTCTAGTTCATATGCATAAGGGGCATAACCAAAAATGCTTTTTGGCAACTCACAGAATCCAAAATATACGACAGCAGGGAACCTCAGACTAAAAGAAATTAGACAAGATAAGGAAACAAAAGATAGATGGAAAAGAAAATATGAGCTCAGGAATTTATAACAAAAGTGTAATGCTCTAATTTCCAGGCATACTTCAATAAGGAGGAGCTAATTCTAGAAAATAAATGCAATTATAAATCTGAATAACAAAATTAAAGGAAAAAGCTACAACACTTTTTTTTCTAAAGAAACAGAGATCTGTTTCTCAAATCAAGCATTCACTTTTTTTTTTTTTACTTTTGACTGGCTTGTAATCTATTAATGTATCTGCTAATTAAAACTAATCCCCATGTTTAATAAGGCTGGGACTGAGGCTGGTGTTTCACAGCACAAGGTCATCTATAATTCCAGCAACCACCACTTGCCCTTTTTTCTTTTCCCCAAACTAATGTATCACCGCTTCAAAGAAATTACACTTCCGCCCTGTAACTCTAGTGGCATTTGATGTACAATTGGATTGAAGTTAAAAATTAATTACTCTCCCAACGTATTGATTACATAGCTATAAACATGAAAGCCAAAGCCTAGAACAATGTACACTGACCCTCTGTTGAAATAGCATGTTTGTTTTCAAAAGGAAACTAATTAAGGTTGCAAAAACCAGTTCCTTCCCAGAAAAGGCAGAAGTGAAAACAAAAGCAACAGTGCCATCTAGAGTACAGTACAGTACTGTGTTTTTAAAGTCCTCCCTGGATTAGACAGCACAATGCCACAAAGCAATTCCCAATTCAAGGCAGCAACTTGTAAACATGTTTCATATGTAATTCGCAAGGACATCTATCGCAGGGAGGAGCGTTTGGCAATTGGTGGGCATGTCTTATTTGTTTAAAATGTTAAAATCCATTTTAACAACACTTGGACAGATGGGTCTGTGAAATTTGCACACCATGCACAGAAGATGCTTGGGTAGCTAGTGCATCCCAAAAGAACTATGGAAAGTTTCATTTTTGCTCCAATGTCCTTTCATGCTCAACTAGAAGCAATTTCTTCTCATTTGTGTGTTGCTATCATGTGAGCTTGCAGTGAGTCTTACTGGGAATAGGGAGCGGAACATTAAAATATTACCTTTAATTTTTTGGACTAAAACTCACCGAATCCAAACATGGGGATTGAAAGTAGCCTACCAGCTTTTCCTTCCCCTCTGGTGTGTTGTAGCAGATAAGTAGCTGGTGGCCCGTGCAAGTTAATTACTGTATGTGGGAGCACCACTATTAGCATCCTGTTGCAATGTGTGCGGGGGGGGGGGGCACCCAGTTTCATGCATCAGATAGTATGAGAGCTTTGGTTGGAAAGATCAGAAGACAGGTGATGTGTAGGCTTGGTGGAAAACATATCTGGCTTAGGGGAAAGCTTTTAGCCAAAGTGAAAGAAGAAAATGCCAAAACAGGGCTCCAAAGAAGAAGAAGAAGAAGAAGAAGAAGAAGAAGAAGAAGAAGAAGAAGAAGAAGAAGAAGAAGAAGAAGAAGAAGAAGAAGAAGAAGAAGAAGAAGAA
>JAHTLZ010003526.1:53333236-53370363 GCA_023846285.1 Phrynocephalus versicolor
AAGAAGAAGAAGAAGAAGAAGAAGAAGAAGAAGAAGAAGAAGAAGAATTATGACTATGGAGGAATTATGCAATTTGAGTATCATGGAGAAATTGAAATGGTTTGGGATTTTATATACCTTGGTTTAATCATCAATCCAAAAGGAGATGACAGCCAAGGAATCAGAAGGTGACTGAGATTCAGAAAGCCAATGCTGCTGGGATTAGAAAATATCATCAAATACAAGAATGTTTCTCTGGAGGCCAAGATCATCCACGCTCACCATGTATGGATGTGAAAGCTAGATAGTAAATAAAGCTGACCAAAAAAAATTGATTCACTTGAAATGTAGTGCTGGAGGAAACCCTTTAATGCCAGAAAGACAAACAAGTAGCTTCTTGATCAAATCAGGCCTGAACTATCTCCGGAAGCAAAAATGTTGAAACTGAGGGTTTCCCATTTCCATATCTTGAGACAGAAGGGTTCTCTGGAAAATACAATAATGCTGGGAAAAGAGGAAGGCCAAATACAAAAGGAACTGTCTCCCTAAAGGAAGCCAAAGGGAGTGTGGATTTCATGTCTAAATGTTTCATTCTGTTAAGAAATAAAGCTGCCCATGACAGATTGGCACGTCCAGCGGAAGAGAGGCTAGGTTGTCCTTTCCGTTAAGAAGAAATACTGATCATGTGAAGATGGATTTTTAAAAATCACATGGAATAGATTAGTGACAACTAAATTACCTTGCTGTTTACTATGAAAATACCATGAAGCATTCATAGCATCACCAAAAAGAAAGCAGCATACAGTTATAGATCCAATGTGAATGTGTACCACATATTGCCAAGTTGAAACAGGTTCACTCATGTGTTTGTATGATACAGTGCAATGCATGACATAGAATAATGGACTGTACAGTAACATGCCAATAACTGCTAAAAAGATAGAAGGCCACTGGCCTAACAATGTAATGTTCTTGCAGCCACACACAAAGAATCAGAGGGTGAAAAGGGGGGGGAAAGAGAAGATAAAATTTATCTGGAAGCAAATACTTGTTTTCGTGTTCAATTTCATCATTTGCAGATTTCAGGGCATTAATATTTTCTAAGACCAAAAACTCTATTTTACCAGTAGGAAACAGGGTTTGACTTGCAATGGCTCATTTTACATACATTGTCATGGTAGCTATTAGGTTGTAAGTTTAAGAGTCTGCTATATAAGAAGGATTTACTGGCTGAAGAACCTGGGTAAAAAAGTATATCATTATTTAGAGTTCTCACATCGCAAGTCAAAATAGCCATGATGACACCCAATCTCTGGTAGGAGAGGAACAACAAAGAAAATGTTTTGGGTAGATGTTGTCAGTCAGTCAGAAGGAGATCTGATCTGATCTAAAAATGAGGCAGACTTCTAGTCAAATAATTAACTTGATCAAGAATGGCATACATGGTGATCTTTATGTTTGCAGATCCTATGTTCTGTTGTAGCAACATGGAGGGTGATTATTAAAGTGGGAGTAGCTATCTGTTGTAGCTTCAGCTGCCCTTCTCTTAACAGTGGGATACAAGGCAGCTCCAACCACCATTGAAGCCATGTTGTAATTACAGATGCTGAAGAAGATACTGAAAACCTTTATGCAAGTATCAAGGAGGAAATTAATCATGCCACCAAAACAGGATGTACTAATAATTATGGGTGACTCAGTTGTAAAACCAGGAAATAAAGCAGAAAATTATCAGGAGAAAAATGACCTAAAAGTCAGCTATCTGTTTTATGTTTACATCTCAGCTGCAACTGAGTATGCAGCCATACTACTTTCTAGCTTGAAAACCTCTGCACATAACTAAGGGCCTGTCCAGAATTTGAAGTAGTCTCATTCTGGCTGAAAAAGGTTCTTATTAGTAGTGCCACTGCCATTATCTCAACTTCTTCCTTAAGAAGGGTTCAAAAAGATCTTTGGATTGCCTGTTTACTTGTGGCTGAGGGTTGCCCAGTTTACACCAGAAAGGAAGGAGGCAACAGTAAGAGCAGCAGAAGTCAAAGGTGGCACAGCAAGTGTGCGCCAATGGCGCTGGCGTCAACAGCACAAAGGGAAAACTTTCTGTGAAGGTTATGAAGATGGAAGGGAGATAATCACACACACCCCTTTCCTGCGTATCTCCTCAGCCAGGGCTCTGCCTAAATGGATGTGGAACCTGAGTAGGTCACCCAAAGATGGATACATTATTCTTCAGAACTGTGTATGTGTGTGTACACACATGTGTGTTCAAGGAATGCCAGTCTCCAGTCCAGCTGCTTTCCTTTCCATACATCTCCTTCTCCCCCAGCAACTACAAAACCAAAAATAAGTGTGTGGTGGGGGGGATGCTGTTATATGTCAATGAAGTTGGGGTGTATGTGACAAGCCTCTTCCCTGGCTTTTTTTCTATGGAAGTCACTCAGCGGGCCACAGTGACTTTCATTTTATTTTGTTCTGTTGAAGTCAGGGGTTCCCAACCTGGGGGTTGGGACCCATTTGGGGTCAAATGACCATTTCACAGGGGTCACCATGAGCCAGTGAAGACTCTATGGCACCTGTGGCAGTGGCCTGCCAAAGGAGGCTTGTGCCCTCTTCCAAGCAGGACAAGGGGAGGCACCACAACAGGAGGAAATGTATTAAAGGGTCACAGCATTAGGAAAGCTGGGAACCACTGTGTTAAGTAAATGATGCCCTAGATGCCCTAAGCACATTCAACCCCACCCTATTTCAGAAGCTAAGCAGGGTCAGCCCTGGTTAGTACTTGGATGGGAGACCACCAGGGAATACTAGGTGCCTGGAGTAGGAACTGGCACACCACACCAGTATTCCTGCCAAGAAAACTCCATGGGCATGGGGTCACAAAGAATCAGTCATTACTATAATTATGCAACACCCCCCCCCAAAGCAATCCAGACAGTAAGCTATATCTGGATAGGCTCTAAGTCTTTGCCTACCAACAAGGTGGAGGTTGGCCTAGCCTACCTCAGGAAATAGATCAGAGCCAAGGAACAGCCACCAAGAAGGCCCTTGTTGGCCCCCAGCATAGAAATATTGAATTTTGTAATATCTGACATCAGCCTGACAATCTTGAGTGTGCTATTATGCCTTAAAATGATTATAAATGCTTGCAACTTAAAACAATAAAATTGGTTGGGAGTTTTCAGTTAATTATTGGACATTAGTGATACATTTGCCACAGCCACTTGCTTAGTGACACAAATATGACAAGCAGTTTTTGCACATGGCCTGGCCCTGGCAGAGAACTAGAACTCCATTGTGACATTCAATTGTATCTGTACAATTGTAGCTGCAAGACTATGGAACACAGTTCTTCTGAAAAAGTTTCCTCCTTCTGCACATGCTTTTTAAGACAACAGTATGAATCATGGTTTCTCAATATAAAAAAAAATGAATGCTGTCACATCTACATTTACAAAATATTTTGCTTATTAATTCAACCATTTGGTATAAGGTGGAGATTTTGTATTTTAATAAACCTGCCTTTCATATTACCTTGCCATTTGTTTGAAGTGTGCTTAGGCAGATAGAAACTCACATTTTTACTGAGAATTAAAGGTGCTCCTAGACATCTAATTTCTCTTGCCTTGCATGTGCTGATGCAGCACTAAATATTTAATGTGCTTGTTTCATTTTACTTCGAAAATTCAAGAACATTTATTTTTAAAACCCTAAACCTTTGCAAGTTATTGAAACAATGTGTTACTATATACATTTACTTGCAAACACCTCCCCAAAAGTAACATGCTAGCATTGATGTTGAGAGTAGTTGTTATTTTGTTGCCTAACTATGCTTAAAATTTTCCACCAGGTATGTAATTTTGCATAACCTGATTAAAACAAATACTATTATCTTCTGTTGCTGAGATCATTGCAAAATACTTCATTATTTAATGTGAGTTTTCATCATCATGTGTAAGAATGAGACAAGCAAAAATGAACAGCCTTGCCATTTACAAATACAAAACACCATTCCAACTTCATACATTACTGATGAAATGTCATTTTATTGCAGCCTTGTTGCTATAAAAGATAATTGATTGCAGGTACCTAGATATGCACAGAATCCTAGCTAAAGCAAGGCATGCTGCTGTGATAGTGCTCTTAGGATTCACTCAATTCTTTTCTCTGGCTGTTACAACTAAGCAGAAGCAAAATGAACATATTCTGACCTTTCAGCTTAGCATTGATTTCACTTTTATCCTGAATTACTTTCATAAATAAATGTCTCCCTTTGTTTATGTCAGTCCTCTTTTCAATTTACTTGCATTCCCATGTGAACCTGACGTTAGGGGAACCTGTAATCTCAGAGATTTTTTTGGTACATTTTGCCAAGAAAAAGTGACCCAAACAGGACAGTATCCACAAGCAAAACAGATTCAGGAAATAAAAAAGGCTGTCTAAAAAATGTTCAGCAAAACATTTGCCTGAAATGCATGTGACTTTAAACTAATTACAGTTCCCTCTTGAAAACAATGCACCAGTACTTTGATTCTAATCAGTTATATCAAGCCACCTAAAGTTGGTTGTCAGTCTAACATACACTTGAAGAAAGTGTGTGGAATCTATTCTGCATTTCTGTGTGCTGCTTCGGAATTCACTTTTAAGGAAAGTGACAAGTACATAAACTTATGCATAGAAAAAGACATATTGGAACTGGAAAAGGTGCAGAAGAGAGTGACTAAAATGATTACTGGGCTGGGGGATCTCCCTTATGAGGAAAGGCTAAAACATTTGGGGCTCTTCAGTCTGGAAAAAAAGGTGCCTGAGGGGGGATATGATTGAGACATACAAAATAATGCAGGGCATGAATAAAGTGGATAGAGGGACACTCTTCTCCGTCTCACAAAATACCAGAACTAGGGGACATCCACTCAAATTTAGGGCTGAGAGAATAAGAACAGACAAAATATTTTTTTCACCGAGCGCGTTGTTAGTCTGTGGAACTCCCTGCCACAGGATGTGTTGATGGCATCTGGCCTGGATGCCTTCAAAAGGGGATTGGACAAATTCCTGGAGGAAAAGTCCATCACAGGTTACAAACCATGATGGAGATGTGTAATCTCCAGGCTTAAAACCAGGGTACCTCAAGGGCCAGATGCAGGGGAGCGGTATCAGGAGACAGATATCTAGTCTCCTACGCTCCCGGACACATTTGGTGGGGCCACTGTGAGATACAGGAAGCCGGACTAGATGGGCTTTTGGCCTGATCCAGCATGGCTCTTCTTATGTTGCTATGAATCACCAGAAGAGCAAACCTCCTGGAATTTGTGATGTTCATTATAATTCAAAGTGATTCAGAGGATTTATTTCCTCAATCTCAGGACAAGGTTGAGTCAAAAATTACATTTTACACATGAGAACAGAGGCCAAAAGATTACGGAATTACTAAAACTGACTAGCAATAGCGAAAGTGGTTCCGTTATTGGTACATAGAAGAAGCAAGAGCCACGGACTTTCAGAACTGCAAATGACGCCAAAGATAACTGAATCCAGCCTTATGTTGATGTAATAAACACACAGCAGAAGACAGACATCCAACTGCTATTTGAAAGTCTCTATGAAAACAAGAATTCACCCCCTTGTGTCCCGGTTATTCCCTGCTAGTGAGTATCAGGTCCGGTACAGTGGGATAGCCTTTTGGCCAGGATCGTGGGAGTTGTGGTGGGCTACCAGTTACACAAACACAAACAAAAACACACGCGCGCGCATTGCAATGAAAACATGAGTCTGGGGTATTCTTCACCCTTTCCTTCCCCACGTAAGAAAAAAGAGGAACGAGGGGGAAAATTCATTTATTTATTATAAAACTACAATACAAAATAGAAAGGCAAAGATAAAAATTCAGAACTTAAAAACCAAAAGTGAAACAATGACGGATATAAATATAATAATAATGATAATGATGATGATGATGATGATGATAATAATAATAATAATAATAATAATAATAATAATAATAATAATAATAATAATAATAATTAATAAAATCCCCAACACCGGACAGAAGTGGACGCGGAACTCGGGCAAAAGGTTGCGCCCTTCCAAGCGAGCCGCCTCATGGGTCTCTCTGCGCACGCTCGTGCCGGGCGTCTTTCCCGCCTCTCCCTCTCCGCCCGCAGCCGCTCCCGCCCATCTCCGGCCGCTGCGCGCGCAGCTTTTCCCTTCCGCCCCGCCCCGCCTCGCCTCCCTCCCTCGCTCTCTCGGGCACGCGCCCTGAGCCCGGAGCCCCGCCCTTCCTGCCAGAGAGAGAGAGAGGCCGGGGCGGGTGGCTCGGGCCTTGGCTGCCCTCGCGCTCCTTCCTCTTTCTCCTGCCGCCGCCGCCATCCCCCCGCGCGCCCGCCCGCCCCTTCTTCGCCTCTTCTCTGGCGGCGAAGCAGCAGCAGCACCAGCAGGAGGAGGGGGAGGGGGAGGAGGTGGTGAGGGGGGGAAGGGGGGAGGAGGAGGAGAGAAAACGAAGATGGCGGACCTGGAGGAGCAGCTCTCCGATGAGGAGAAGGTGAGGCGGGGTGGGGGGGGGGAGAAAATGAGGGGGGGGCGGTCGGCGCGCGAGGAGGAGGAGGAGGAGGACTCCGGGGCGGCTGAGGCTTAATGCTGAATCCCCCAACCCCCACCCCGAGGAAGGCTTCCTCGCTCTCGGCCCCCAGAAAGAAGGGGATAGAGAGGGGAGAGCCCAGGACCCAGTCGAGCCTCCCTGTTTGGCTCGCCCGGGCCAGGCAGGGAAAGGAAGGAAGGAAGAAGTCCGGCTGGGCGGCCACCCATCCATCCATCCCTCAGCCCAGGGAGCCCCTTGGCTTCCACCCCCCCCCTCGCCCGCCGCTCCTTGTACGGTCTGGGCGCTGAAAATAGGCACCAGGCGCCGCCGCCGGGCTGGGGCTGCCGCGAAACAGGGAGGCGGGTTTTTTTTGGGGGGGGGGGGCGCAGATCCGGTGTCTGGTGGACGAGCCAGCCTGACCCTCCCCTCCCCCGGCGCCTCCTTCTTCTTCTTCCTCCTCCTCCTCCACCACCACCAGTACTACTTCTGCTTTCTGTCTCCTTTTTCTTTTTCCTGTCACAAAGCCCCGAACCCGTCTTTAACTCTTCTTGGGTCCTGGGGTGGGGTGGGGGGTGTCGGTGGTCGATCTGTTCCGTGGTCAGCTCGCCTTTTCTCTTTTCTAGTCCACCCTCCACCCACCCACCCCCTCTATCCCCCCTACCCCTGTCCCCCCCCCGTCTGTTCCTGCCTTCCGGGTGTGTTTTGGGCAGGGCAGCCCTGCCACCTCATCTGGTGAGAGGGGGGGAGGGGAAGGCAGCGGTCCCAGGAAGGAGATCCCAGTAGATTGGGTTTCCGAAGGACACTTGACGCCATTTGCCCCCCCCCCCCTTTTTTAAAAAAAAGAAAATCTCTTTTGCTCTTTTTTAACATCAAGGTTGACTCCTGCCTTCTTTTCATCCTCGACTTCCTGGTGGGCAGATAGACTCCAGGGGAAGAAAAGCCCTTGAGGCAAGGATGCTTTTCTTTTTCTGATAGATTAGTACAGAAGGTGATTTTGAATAGAAGGTCTTTTTTTGTTTGAAGGGAAAGAGAAAATCTTTGTTGTCCTTTTACTCTTGCTGTTGTCCATACTTGGGTTTCAAAATTGACCTTTGGTAGGTTTGGATGAAGAGGTTAGGTGTAAATTCTTGAGAGGATGATAGTTTTATAGACCAATAAGGAAGTCATGCAACCTGCAAGGTTTTGTGGGTTGTTCACTGGCCACTCACTAGTAGTGCATTAAATATTTGTTTCTTGTTTACCATCTTTGTCCCAAATACGTGTATGTAAAAAGGATATGAGGGATAGCATTCTTCAAGTGCAATAGGGTGTTGCACTTGAAGAATGCTATCCTTCATATCCTTTTTACAATCTTTTAGAAATGGTTCTCCATCTGATTTCATGTGTTACAGTGCATCAAACCCATACTTGTCACCAAGCTTACTCTTGGGTCCAACTTCCTGGCAAGTGCAATGGTAGCACATGGGTGGGTTTTTACAGCAGGTGGTTCTCACATTCTTGTTATATATTTTTAGTGGTATGTAAAAGATATACTTTATGCAAAATAATACTCATTTTTCTTTTAAAGGCCCAATATTAGCAATTAATCTCTCTTCCAAAGCTAGGCATGCTCATGTCCACATTTTGCTTAAGGGATGGATGAGAATACTTTATTGCTAAAATTCCACAGCCATGTAGAGTTTCTGCCCATTATTTTTGATAAATGAGTCTTTTTATTTTATTTTTAGTTGAATAAGAGGCAGTGAAAAGAAAAACAAGGCCTACATTTATTTTTATCCCCTTTGAAGGAGGACCAGCTAGCAAAATAATTTGTAACACATAACCTAAAGTTTCTCTGATTTTGGCCTGTGTTTCATTTGAATTAACTACAATTTCCTATGTCATCTGTTTCAAACCTAATGGCTGCTGGTGCAAATGTTTGTTTGCAAAAAAAAATAGCTCCTCCCACTACCAAGAGGTCTCTGGGCATCTTACAACAATATATTAAAACTAAAAACACAGCATAGTTATTAAAACCATAAAAACAAAGCAATTTAAAATAATTAATTTGCAGTACAAATAATGAAATTCTACTGCTCATGAGCCCATCTGAAAAGATTGCAGTGGTGAGGCACCTGTTGAATCCTGACCATGTAGCACCCTGTCATTCTTATCATAATGATAATTCTCAGGACTAAAGTAGTTGTTATAATAGTGTGGGAGTGTTTGTAAAAAGTTGTGACACTTCATATCTTACTACAGGGAGCATTTTTATATTCTTGTCAAAAACTTGAAATACAAAATGAAAACAGTTTTCATAAATTGATCCATATTATTCAGATGGAAGGTCTTTGGATCTTATTTTTGTTTTAGTTGTTAGTAGAAGAATTTATTATATTCCCTTACTCAGCAAAGACCCATCATATGGAAACCTTTGCTTCTGTGTACTTGAGAAAGTCTAAATTTCACTGGAGTAGTCCCATTGACTCAATAGTGATTTGGTTAATTACTTATGTAAATTCCATTTATTTGAATAGCCTGCTAACTGACTTAAGCTGCCTAGATGCCCTAAGTACATCCGATCTCTCCTGATTTGGGAAGCTAAGCAGGGTTAGCCCTGGTTAGTACTTCGATGGGAGACCACCAAGGAATACCAGGTGCTGTAGGTCGCCTGGAATAGAAACTAGAGATGGGCACGACTCAAAAAATGGTGTTTCATTTGTCGTTTGGTCGTTTAGGGGGTCTGTTTCGGTTCGTTTCCGTTTTCGTTGGGTTTTTTTGTAAAGTTTTCGTTTTCGTTTTCGTTGTGTAACAAAACGAAAAAACAAAAACGAAAAATTGCTCGTTTTGTGCCCATCTCTAGTAGAAACTGGCCAACCACTCCAGTATTCCTGCCAAGAAAACTCCATGGATATGGGGTCACGGAGCGTTGGCCATGACTAATGGCGCAATAAACACCCACTCACACCCACACACAAACTGACTTACTTTATCACAGTTAGGGCATAGTCATAATAGCCTTGTTTGAATAAGAGAATCATGGAATAATGAAGTTGGAAGGGGCTCACAAGGCCAGCAAGTCCAACTCCCTGCTTGATGCAGGAATACAAATCAAAAGGATACATGGGTGGTGGTTGTCCAAATTTATCTTGAATGCCTCTGCGTTGGAGCACTTACCTTTTGAAGTAATAGGTTCCACTGTTGTACTCCTCTATAGTTAGGAAGTTTTTCCTAATACAGTGGTACCCCAACTTAAGAGCAGCTCAATTTAAGAGCAATTCGACTTAAGAGTGGAAAACTGTTGGCGTTTTAACTGTTGCCTTACAAATTTTATATATGGTCTGCTCGACTTACAAATATTTTTTTCATTTTTAACCCCCCCCCCATTTTTTTGATAGTTACCCCGATTGAAAAGTAGTTTGATATAAGAGCATGCTTTCGGAACGAATTAAATTTGTATTCATCGGAAAGCTGGGTTCTCCATGAGCTCATTGTTGTATGTCGTGCAATCTGAGATCAAAAACAGATTCTGTCCCTCCTCTGTATGGGATCCTTTCAGATATTTGAAATGTGCTATTTTATTGTCCCTCGGTCTTATTTTCTTTAGGCTAAACATGCCTAATTCTTTCAGTCTTTCCTTGTAGAGCTTGGTTTCCACTTTCAAGCCCCCTGAATCATTAGGACTTATGGAGGAGGTGATTCAACACATCCCTATTGATTCAGTGGACCTACTATAGAGAAATACACTCTGCTTAGCAACAGGATTTTGGCTATTGTTTTCTATTTTAAATGCCTTAACCTTATAGTTGGCAAGTGCTTCTCTTCATCTGCGGTATAGATTGGCACAAAGTGTTTGCATTCCTTTCTCCCAGCCACCCCTTGCTGGCATCTCCACTCACTCAGCTCCACACGCCAGCTAGTTTCTGTTCCAGGACTGACTGGCCAGTATGGGAGGAGACCAGGTTTCCCTGCCCTGGGTCCTTCGGGAGCTAGCCACTGAAGAGTCATGCAGGTGGCCTCCCTGTCCTGGCTTCTCACCTGGCTGCCGGAGTAGAGCTTCTGAATCAGGAACTGCATTCTGTATATGGACATCTGTCCACAGTAAATGTTCTTGTATCAGTTGTCATTAGCTCGCTTCAGATAATAGTATATTTGATTTTATGTACCATGGTTTGGAGGATATAAGAATAAGTCCACTTCAGGGAAATTATGCTATTTCTAGAAGATAATGGATTTATCTTGTGCATACCTTTTATAGATCATATTTTAGTAGTTTCAAGATTAACTATAATTCAAAGTTGCAAGTTATTCAATTAGAGCATTTAAAAGTGTTAATTAGGAAAGTGCAATGCCCAGTTAGCTGTTCTTTTTATCTGTCTTGAGAAATATTTTGCTATATTATAATGAGTTGGTCAACTGTAGCTGTACTTTTTGTTTTGTTTTGGCCACTGATATAAATTTGAAAGAAATAGAGGCCAAATAAGGATTGCATAGGTTGCATAATGAACCTTATAAGGTGGTACAGTGGTCCCCCACCCTTTCGCGGTTCACATACTGCAGTACCTGGAAAGGGCTTGAGGGAGGGGGGAAGGTTTGGGGGCTTTTTAAACCTTCCCCCCTTTCCCCAAGCCCCCAGCTCCATCTGATTGGCACTGGGGTGGGGAAACAAAAGTTTTTTCTCCCCCACCCCAGCTGGAGCCTGGGGCTTGCCTTTGGAGGTATCGCATGCCGCTTCTCCCCACCCCCTCAGAGCACGGGCAAGCAGCATGTGCAGTCCACAAAGCCAAGTGCTCGGGCTTTCTGCCGCAAAGCCAAGCGCTCGGGCTTTCGGCTGCAGAGCCCAGCGTTGGGCTCCGTGGCCAAGATCCGTTTGGGCCAATTGCCTGACACCCGCCAACGCCTCCCGGGAGGTCCGGGCAAGCGACGTGGGATGGCAGAGGGGCTTTCGCTGCGGAGCCAAACGCTGGGCTCTGCGACAGAGAGCCCTTTTTAAACATTGCACACTGCTGCATCCACATATCGCAGATTTTCAGCGATCGCGGGTGGGGTGGGTCCCTAACCCCCACAATAGGTGGGGGCTTACTGTTTGTGAAGAATTGTTTCCAATATGTGGGCTCTTCAAATGTGCTAGGACCCCCTAGGGCCATGTGCAGCACCCACTGAGAATGTCTGCTCTAATATGTCAAATAGCACTGCAGGAAAAATTAACCACCTAATTGCATACTGCAACAAGGATAAAAAATAAAGTACTTGGAATCTTTTGTGACAGACTAGCACCCTTTTATTATCTGCATAACTGAAATATATAATAAAAGACTCCCTGAACCAAGACGTATTGGTCTTACTGCCAGAGGGGTGGCACTGTAAAACCAACATATAAACCTTTACCATGTGAGCATCTTGACTTCTTTGACCACAACTTACTTTGGTGGTGTTTCATGAACTCTATATGGTGGCAAAACCCAAGCACATACTCATACAGTAGGACCCCCATATCCATGGGCAATTGGTCCCAGGCCACTGCATGGATACGGAAATCTATGGATCAGAGCAAATGCTCTTATTTGTGGGTGGCAGCAGCAATAGTGGGGGGTGGCTAGAGTGAAAGTGGTCACACTGCATGGCTGTCCTGTGCAGGAAGGAGATACTGGCCGGATAGGTCGAAGAGCTAGGCCACCTCCTGTGCACGCCATCTCCTTTTCCTCTGTCCGGGCTGGGCACATAAAGCACCTGGCGAGGAGAAGAGGTGGCCCAGCTCCTCCACTTACTCACCCAGTAGCTCCTTCTCAGGCAGGACAGCCTCGGAGGCAAGAGGGATCAGCCTTCTCTTGCTTTTCTTTGGGCCCTTGCGGCTGACCTGAGGCCAGTCTTTGGCTGCCAGCAGTGGTGGCGGCAGGGGCAATAGCAGGGAGGGGGGCTCGCTATTTGCGGATTAAGTGAATCCGTGGATGGCAAGTCAGCAGATATGGGGGTCCTACTGTAGCAGAAAGAAAGTGTAACAAATAGTCTTCGTTAGAAATGATTGTCAAGTACAGTGGAACCTTGACTTACATGCTGCTTCACTTGCAGCATATTTGACTTGCAGCAAGAAGGGGCCTGTTTGACTTGAGTCGCAGGCTTTGACTTACAGCTTGGAGCTGCGGCGCAAGGCCCCGGAATCGGGCGGCAGCCACGACCCAGCATCGCGGTTGCCACCTCCAAACTCCTCCTGCCTTCTTCCTCTCCTCCGGCAGTGGTGGCTTCGTCGAAGCCAGCTCTGAACACCTGGAGCTGGTCCTCGGCCTCACCGAAGCTGCCGCTGCTGCCAGAGGAGAAGAAAGGCTGGGAGCTCTGGGCTGGCCTCGCTGGTTAGACAGTCGGCTCAGTCTTGTAAAAAATCTGGCTGCAGAAATCTGGTCCACAATGGAAGCATTTTAGTTGGGGAGCTGTACAGTTGTGGGACTCTAATGGTAAGCATAGAGTTGTTAGAATTTGGAACGTCAGGTTAAAAATCAGTAAAACTTAAATGTTAGACATTGTTGCTATGAAGATTAAAAAGTGGAGGCGTATAACTTGTGGACTATAATTCCACTGCCCCCTCCTCTCTTTGAAGAGACATTTCATTTACATCCCCAGAAGGAATCTCCTATCCCAGTCAAATTTGTATTAAATTGCTGTTTTCGGGGGTCTTTTTCATCATCTGGAACGGATTAATCCACTTTCCCATTACTTTCTATGGGAAAAGTTTATTTGACTTAAGGCATGTTTGACTTATGTCTAGACCTCTAGAACGGATTAATGACGTAAGTCAAGGTTCCACTGTACATCCTTCCAGAAGGTTTCTTTCATGAATCATTATTTTGAGTGTTATGTTATAAAAAATAAAGTGGAATATCATCATTCATTTTTTAAAATGTGGACAAGGGCATCAATATTATAATAACCCATGATTCAGATATGATGTATGCATGAGGTCAATTGGAGTAAATTGCTTAAATATTGCAGCTTCCTAGTTTAAACATCAGATTCAATGCAGGCTGGGTAAGTAACATGAGTTGTTAAGAGTGCTACAGAATTTCAGCAAGTATAGCTCTTCCTGTACTAGCAAAAGTCACCACTATTGGAATTCTCCATTGTAAAAGCATAGAGATCTCTTCATATTAAATCTGGCAACATTACATTCCAAACACCCACATTAGCAATATGGTGCAGGACAATTTGTCTCTTAGCTCCTTTCTGTAATACTTCCCCCCCCTCCAATAATGTTCACATTATTCTAGTCAAAGGATTCAAATATGGTAGGCAAATTACTGACAAGCAGAAGGCTTGAAATTTTCACTGTCTTGTAACCAAATAGTTTATTTCAGTCAGCAAACTAGAAATGGATTCTGAAAAGAATCAAATAGCACTGCTTGTGGGGATATGGGAAGCTGTCTTTCCAGAAGAAGTATAGCCTCTGATAGTCAAAAATTTGGAATCCTAAAACTGATTCTGTGAGAATTTAAACGCTATAGCCCTTGTACTAGCACAAGAGTTCAGGCTATACAGTATTTCTATCACCCCAGAGATTTTTCTATGAGGTCAACAGAAGGACAATATCCCTAAATGAATATTGAGAGCCAGATGGAGGCTCCGGGGGAAAGTAAGGCATTTACAAATAAATGATATGTATGTGTACCAAGTTGCCAACAATAGGCCTTAACTGGTTTGAAAAGTACTAGCAAAGCATATTCACTAAAATATATGCACAAATGTAAGGATCTAAGCAGCTTTTTCAAGGCCCCCCAACATAAAACATAGTGGGATCGGGATTTAATTTTTTAAAAATATGATTTTGTGATGATTTAATTAAAAAAAACTTTTTTAAAATTAAATCAGGATTTAAATCAATTTGATTTTTTTAAAAACATTTATTTTATCCATCTTTAGTTTAATGCAGAGGAGCAGCAGACAGGAATGGGATGGTTCTTCCTCCAGTGCTGTTCTTCCTGAATTTATTTATTCAAGCAGTTTTTCTCCTGGCATTATATATAGAATTAAATTTGTTAGGCAAGTTTTTTCACTTTTCACAGTATATTTTTCCTTTGCTCCTGTTTTCAATTATATTTTTAATTGAAATTATTTAGCTTCATTTGTGTTTTCCAAAATTGCTTTGTTGTTAACTTAGAGTAATTGGACATTAACTGTTTCACTAACTATGCTTTCAAACCTTACTACACTGTAGAAGATTTGAAAAACTCATGATGTTAGTGTCCTCATTGTCATTACCTTATATAGACATAAACATGCCAAGGGGGGTTGCCTTTAACCAGATCCATTTCCGCTGTGGTCATAAACAGGAAGATTAGTGGTTGAGAGGAGCATCTCAGTTTTATGTCATTTCATAAAAGATTTTTAAAGGACCAACTTCAAATTGACAGACTGGTTAAGTGTTTTTCCAACTTGTTTGAGACATATGCCGCTAATCAGACTGTCCTTTATTAGCTAAACTACTTTTGAAAGATTGATAGGTATGGTTTATGTGTTGTCATATAGTGTCTTGTGTAGCGGACAAAAAAGCTCTACAGAGAATAATTAAAATTGTCCAGAATGTTACCGGGCTCCAGCTACCAACCCTGGATGACATCTTCACATCTCGCTGTTTGAGGAAGTCACACAACATTCTGAGGGACTCTACTCATCCTGCTCACAATTTTTTTGAACTGTTGCCTTCTGGCAGAAGATACAGAACAATTAAAACTCGGACCACACGTCTTCTGAACAGTTTTTATCCCAGAGCTATAATTGCACTTAATAATGAACTCAAGAACCACCAGTAGTGAGCACTTGGACAGGATTACTTAGCCTGTTGTGTAGATGCTTGTGTTTTCAGGGGGGGGGGTCTGGTGGGCGGGCGTGTGTTCAGGGATTTTTATGTGTGTGTGTTGAAGGGTTTTTGTTTTTGTTTTTAATGTGTGTGAGAGTGTTTGGAGATTTGTGTGTGTGTGTGTGTTGAATCTGGTCTCTGGGTGTCTGAATTTCGTTGTATGTGTATACTGTGTATATACACTTATATTTATATGCTGTTATCTCCTCATTTCTGTGCATCTTATTACCATTGGAAGGTATCATCTAAAGGGCAAATGTGTTGCAGCATTTATAGTGCAGATTTGAAATATTCATCTTCATATTGCAGTATATTTTTTAAAATCATGATATATGACTTGCTTACTAAAATAATTAAAAGTTACCATTAGTTAAGGACGCTAATTATCAGGATCACACAGCAGAAGTAGAGGAGGAAATTGAACCCTCTTCCTTGGGTGCAGGGCTGAAACTTCCTGTTGTGTTTGGAGGAAATCAGAACTGGTGTGTCACATATAGTTTGGTACTGTCAAAGAAAACTGCTTTCTTCACCTCACGTAATAACCTGTGTTTGAATTCTGCTTGTACAGTGATACCTTGTATAACGTAATTAATTGGTTCCAAATTATACGTTATACAAAGTTTTCGTTGTACAAATTCTAATTTCCCATAGGAATGCACTGAAAGCGGATGTAATCCGTTTCAATGCATGGTCACCCCCTCCGTGTCTGCCGCCCCTCCTCTCCCCTCCCTCCTTCCCTCTTTCCCCCGGTGGCCAGAGGTGGTCGGGGGAAGGTGGCCGCGGGGGTGGGGGAAGGGAGTGGGGTGCGCCACTTGTCCTGGGCACCCCCTCCTCTCCCTTCCCTCCTTCCCTCTTTCCCCCGGCGGCCGGGCAAAGGTGGTCCCGTGAAGGAGACTGCGGGGCCGATCCGGGAGCCGCCGCCGCCTTGCTGCTCCCGCCGGCCACGGGCACCGTGACCGGCCTCACGGGGCCGATCCGGGAGCCGCTGCCACCGCCGCCTTGCTCCCCCCGCCGGCCGCGGGCACCGTCTCCGGCCTCGCGGGGCCGATCCAGGAGCCGCCGCCCCCTTGCTCCCACCGCCACCCCCTTGCTGCTCCCGCCGGCCGCGGGCATCGACCGCCCCCCGTCCTCTTCCCGGGCAGCCGCAGGTGATGGACGGAGGTGGCCGCGGGGGGAGGGGGCGGATTTTTTTTCGTTGTACAAGTTTTTCGTTATACAAACCCTCCGTTATACGAGGGTCTACTGTACTTGTTCTGGCTATTATCATTTCAAGTCGCTTCTTTTACGTTTGAGTAGCAAAACATTTATTTGCCAAAATGTGTTATTCTGTAATAAAATTAAGAAACTAAAGTACTCAACAGCAAAGTCAGTTATTTTCATATGGATTTTTGTTTTACTATGATAGAATTTTTTTCTCTTTATAGACTGTTACATGTACTGAAAGAAATACTTCTTTTTCAGAATTTCAGGCAAAATTCAAAGAAAAATAAAATAAAATAAAAGACACAAACATGTGGCACCTTAAAGACTACCCTCTTTGAAACTTCTTTTTCAGGTACGCATAGCAGCAAAATTCATCATCCATGCTCCCCCAGGGGAATTCAATGAAGTCTTTAACGGTAAATATTTATACTATTTAATGGTTCTCCTTAATTTTTACAAATATCTTTTGAAAATGATGTTTTTTTTAAAATGCATGAAACACAAAGTAACATGCTCTTCAGATTGCTTGTGTCTGTGTGGATATTTCCAGTAATAAAACCTACCATAGAGTAGCATTCATAACAAAGCAAAAAGCCATCTACTGTTTAATAATACAGATTAATTTGGGTATTACAGCTGCATCACCAGTGCTTGGAGGTTAAAATCCCCACTCTGTCTCCTGGAAGAAGAGTTAGCCTCTATAGCCTTGAGTAAATTATATCCCCAAACAGAAGGGAATGGTAAATTGCTTCTAGCACCCTAAAATTCTGTAAACATAGCACCATAAATGGGAATCAGTTTGATGGCACATGTTGTTGTGTTAATTTAATAGTGTGTGGGGGGGGGAGAAACACCCATAAGAGAGGGTTTCTTTTATTTTTTTCCTAAGCACTCATCCTTGACTTTCCATATTCAGGAGGATCATGTTTGTTTGTTTGTTTGTTTGTTATTTTTATACCACTCGTCTTCCCAGGGAACACTGGGCAGTTAACAATAAAGGTTAAAAGAACCAGTAAAACACAGAGTAACATCAGCAAAAATCGAGGGAAAAGAAAGAACGAAAAAGGAGAAAACAAAACAATAAGTAAAAATCATTGGCAAGAGGCGTCAAAAAGCGGGGAAAATGAATTAAATTAAATTAAATTATACGTTGCCAAAAGCCTCACAAAAAAGCAAGGTTTTAAGTGCTTTTTTGAAGGCGGGCAGGGACTGTGCAAGGCGCAACTCACTCAGGAGATGGTTCCAGAGCAAGGGGCCAACCACAAAGAAAGTGCGGTTGCATGTGAGCGATTTCCGCGCCTCCCTGGGTGTGGCCACTCGGAGTGAGAGCACCTGCGGCATTCTAGTGGGTCGGGCCTCAGTTGACCTTTGGGAGATATGCTCCAACAGGTATTCGGGTCCCAAGCCATGGAGGGTTTTGTAAACCAAAACCAGGACCTTGAACCTTATCCGGAGTACCACGGGCAAACATTACAGGCGGGCCACAACTGGGGTGATACGATCGCATGTACACGCACCCACCACCAGTCTGGCCGCTGCATTCTATACCCGTTGGAGTAAGGGTCAAGGGCAACCCCATGTAGAGGGTGTTGCAGTAATCTATCCTCGAGATCTAAGTCAACTCAAAAGGTAAAGCTAATATATAAGATAGACTCACTAAATGCAAAGCAAGATAAGTCAAGCCTTACTTTAGTATAGTTGTGATGATTACGGCGTACAGCTTATGAAAAACCCAAATTCACAATCTCAGAAATTTAGAATATTACATGAAAGCAATAACACAAGGATTGGAAATCGAACAGTATTGGACCTCTGAAAAGTATAAACATGCATATGTACTAAGTACTTGGTTTGGGTCACTTTTGCATCAATTACTGCCTCAATGTGGTGTGGCATGGATGCTCTCAGCCTGTGGCACTGCTGAGGTGTTATGGAAGACCAGGATGCTTCAATAGCGGCCTTCAGCTCCGCTGCATTGTTCGGTCTCATGTCCCTCATCTTTCTCTTGGCAATGTCCCATAGGTTCTCTATGGCAGTGATGGTGAACCTTTTAGAGACCGAGTGCCCAAAGTGTGAATCAAAACCCACAGATTTTTCTCAAAGTTCCAATATAGCAATTTAACCTGAATGCAGGTGGCTGTGAAGGAGCAATGTTGGGTGCTCACAGAAAAGGCTCCAATTGCTGCATTTCGCACCCGTGTCATAGGTTCGCCAACACTGCTCTATGGGGTTCAGGTCAGGCGAGTTTGCTGGCCAATCAAGAACAGTAATCCCATGGTCATTGAACCAGGTTTTGGTACTTTTGGCAGTGTGGGCAGGTGCCAAGTCCTGCTGGAAAATGAAGTCAGCATCCCCATAAAGCCCATCTGTGGATAGAAGCATGAAGTGCTCAAATCTCCTGGTAGATGGCTGTGTTGACCCTGGACTTAATGAAGCAAAGTGGACCAACACCACCAGATGACATGGCTCCCAAAATCAACACAGACTATGGAAACTTCACACTGGACTTCAAGCATTGTGCATTCTATGCCTCCATTCTTCCTCCAGACTCTGGGTCATTGGTTCCCAAATGAGATGCAAAAGTTGCTCTCATCAGAAAAAAGGACTTTGGACCACTGAGCAACAGTGTTCAGGAGCGGCTTGACAAGAGGAATATGACATTTGAAGCCCATGTCCAGGACCCATCTCTGTGTGGTGGCTCTTGATGCTCTAACTCCAGCCTCAGTCCACTCCTTGTGAAAGTCCCCAACATTTTTGAATGGCCTTTTCCTGATAATCCTCTCCAGGCTGCGCTCATCCCTGCACCTTTTTATTCCACACTTTTTCCTTCCACATAACTTTCTATTGATGTGCTTTGATAGAGCACTTTGGAAACATCCAACTTCTTTTGCAGTCTGTTATGGTGGGTGTCAATGATGGTTTTCTGCACACTTGTCAGATCAGCAGTCTTTCCCATGATTGTGATTCCTACTGAACCAGCCTGAGAGACCATTTAAAGGCTCAGGAACCCTTTGCAGGTGTTATGGATTCATTAGCAGATTCGAGTGGGACACTTTGAGCCTAGAATATTGAACCTTTTCACACTATTCTAATATTCTGAGATTGTGAATTTTGGGTTTTCATAAGTTGTATGCCATAATCATCACAATTATACCAAAGTAAGTCTTTACGTACTGTATCTCGCTTTGCATGTAATGAGTTTATCTAATATATTAGTTTCACTTTTAGAGCTGACTTGCTGAAATAAATGAACATTTGTACAATATTCTAATTTTTCAAGTTTCACCTGCCCAAAGCACTTCAAGCGTTCACTGGGAGGTTTACAATTTAATTATTTAGGCTACATATTCCCCCTGCACCAAGCAAACTGGGTACTCATTTTACCAACATTGGAAGGATAGAAGGCTGAGTCAACCAAGAGCCTGCTACTTGGGATTCAACCCCAGGTTGTGAGCACATTTTTAGCTGCAGTACAGCCATTTAACACACTGCCACAATTAAAACGGTTCATGGTGAATAGAGAACAATAGTGATACTTCTAGAGACCTGTGAGTGGTTTTCTTGCAATTTACCATTGGAAGTGAAAGGCCTGTTGCATAATTTTAAATTCCTGCCACATATGTAATTAATGGATGAAAAATCTGTCCTCTTAAATTATGTGACCACCCATTTTTGTGGCCTTTCATCAGATTACTATTGTGCATTTGGTCAAGATAAATTTTCTAGTTCCGATTTCATATCTTTTTACTAACAAAACCAGCAGGAATAGAGATGTTTACATTTACTATGTTTGGCAGCATTGGCACATTGTTCATGTGCAGTGTATTTTAAATAAGAGAGAGAGAGAGTGGTGGTGTTACAGTAGTGACCAACTCTTTGTGGAAAGGATATTTCAGAAAACAATGAGTTAAGGAATTATATTGGTGTGAAAAAATGCAGCATGCCCCCTTTGTTTGTTTGTTCCATGTAAAATAATAACAGTCCTGTATATTAGCTTGCTTCTAGATTAAGCCAGGTTGTGCTCAACTCAACCTTTGGAGGGCATATTCAGATTCCATCACAAATGACCATTGGTCTTGGCAGGAGCTTGGTAGTAAACTAACACTTGAAGGGCACCAGGTTTCCTACCTGCTGGCAGAATAGAGAGAGGTTAGAGGTAGCTTTGTGTACATTTCAAATAACTGATGTCTTATCTCTGGAATCCTGAAAACTGTTAGACTGGTTTTGGCTTAAGATCCTCCCAATAAAGTTTGAATTGTTTAAAATGGAATTTGATGTTTTGTTTTAATTAGTTGGTGCTCAGTTTGCCTGTTAGTCCTTTATGCAAGTTTCACATTTGTGATTGAAAACGTAAAACTTACTTACCTTTCATAATTAACATTAAAAAGGCATCATGTCAGGCTAGTTACAGCTATGTACCTACCAGTTGGATGGTAGCACTAATGAAACAAAAGGTGTTCTCTATTCCTGTGAATAATCTCTACCCGAACCCTAGTAATAAATTTTCCAACCTTTGTTGTTACTGATTGAAAGCCAATAGAATGTACTGGTTAGTGTGTCGATCCCTGGGTTCAAATTGCTTCTCAGGAGCAATTCAGGAGCCCTGGGTTCAAACTGATTTTCATCAGGGAAAGTCACTAAAAAATAAAAGGGGTGAACCACTCCTAGTCCTTTTCAGTACATACACACTGTATCAGGTTGCCACTTGACTTAGCTCGTAAACAACACTGTATAGCTCAGTGGTTTATATCTTTGGCTGTGGAGTCAAAGGATGGGATCTCAGTTCTCCTTGACAGGGGCTGGACTCAGTGATCTGCAGAGTCCTGTCCAGCTCTGTAGATCTAGGATTATAACACACTGGTTGAAATCCTGTAAGGTTGATGGCCTCATCCGTTGTGGTGATTTTTTGGAAATACAACATTTCTGCCCCACCCCTACCCAGCCTCAAAGGGTTCGTGGCTCCCATAGAACTATCTTCTTCATTAGGAAGCCACTTGGGGTGCAGGATAGAGGGGGAAAACTGTGGCCACTTGGTCGACTTGAGTGTTTGGAAATTAAAGACACATGGCTTCCTCACAACAGGGGATTCCATGGGAGCTTTAGGATCAGGGTGGAGTTGATTTAAATTTTTAAAAATGTGATTTTTAATATTAAAATTATATTTTAAATTAATTTGATTTTATAAATTTAGTTATTGTTATCCACTCTGTTGAAGACTTTTGGAGGGAGGGAATTGGTCATTTTTTCATTTCCAAAGAATGTCTGTGTCTGATGATGTTATCAGCTTTATGTAGAGTAGCTGAACAACAGGATTTAACCCACAGACCAACATAAATACCAGGTTTTAATAGATAATTTTCTCTTACAGAATTTTTTTCTGACAATGTTATATATATTTTGAATGTATTAATGCTTAGGATTGTTTTTCAGATGTTCGATTGCTGCTCAATAACGATAATCTTCTCAGGGAAGGAGCAGCTCAGTAAGTTTTACCACTTTTTCTTAATTATTCACTTCACAGTGTAAATACTTAATTCAGGGATTTTTGAACAATTTTTCAAAGGCTGAATGGGAACTGGTGAGAAATTGCCCCTAGCTTGCTTTTTGCTTAATCGGAATTCTCAATGTGAATTTGTCCTCAGAACTATTTCTTTAGAAGTAAAACAGATTTATTTATTCAACTTGGAATGTTGAAATCTCACTTAAAATATGCAGTTTCATTTATTTGCCTGAAAGACTTGAATTAAAAAAAAAAAACCACACCGGAAACATGTGCTTCCAAGATGTATTATTAGAACTGGCTGCTAGAGGGAACCAGAGGCTGCTATATATAAGGTTCAATATATCCAGTGGTTTTCAGCATCTTTGATAGGTCTTGGAACATACTCTCCACAGATATGGCAAACCTACTGCATCTGGATTTATTCTGCACATGACATATGAGCAGTAAACAACAACAACAACAAAGTTAACCATAGCTTTTGAGTGATTGGATGAACTGATTGGATGAATGGTATTATAATTTTTTGAAGAGCATGTAGCCACATTTATGTTCTTAATGCTTTTTTCTCCTTACTTTCCTAGTGCATTTGCACAGTATAACTTGGACCAGTTTACTCCAGTAAAAATTGAAGGCTATGATGAACAGGTATGCCTTCAAGTATTTAAGTCTGAAGTAAACCTTTTTACTTTGAATAGAATCTGTTTAGGGCAAGCAGCAGTATTAAAAAGCATTTAACACTGGGTTGGGATGATATCAATAAATTCTTTGTGTTCTGTTAAGGTAATAAGAATTGATTCATAGTGGATTTTGGCAGTCACGTCTCCATTCAATTATCTGAATACATAAAAGGGTCAATGATGCTTCATTAAAAGCAGTTGTAACTGTATGATTATTTCTGGTAATTGAATGTATGGTGTTTCCTGTTTTCTTAGCAGGCTGTCACAGATATGCCACAAATAATAATAAAATGATATTGTTGAAACCATATTATGTTCATTTATTTATTGAGTATTTTTACCCTGCCTTTCTCCTTGGAAAAGGAACCAAGGTAACTTACAGTAATGAGGGACAATATACAGTCCAGTACATTTAAGAAATATTCAAGTTTGAGAACAGTTAATTGAGGGGCATATTACAGCAGTAAAAGGCAATATTAAAGCTAAAAGAGAATGCGAGCAGTTAAAGAAAATAGTAAAAGTTCCATTATGAAGGATGGCGCTAACATTGAAAACATAGGTGTATTTATGAAGTCAGTCAATGCAGTGGACCATCTAAGCAAAGCAAGTGGACCATCTAAATGTTATGAGGGATGGAAACTTGTCTTTGGTGGTGTCACTTTATGGGCACCATTGAAGTTAAAAAGTGCTGAGAGACTTGTGTGCATGTGATCTCTCCGAACTTTTTCTCATTTTGAACTTTGGATTTGTCAGATTGTTGTTGCTTTAAATTTTAAATTTGAAGTTTTTTTTTCTCTGAAAAACAATTGCAGTCATCACACTGCAAAAGGATATGCCAGTTTCATTTAGCTGAACTGAGACAAAAGGTATAATAGCTGTTGTTACCAGCACCAATCTAGGCTTGTCACTTTTCATTAAAGGGCTTGACCTTAGCTGTCAACCACCCTGGCCCCGAGTGAAAAATTATATTCTCTTTATTACAAAGTAACAACTTAGGAAAGAGATCTAAGCTTCATTTTGGATTCAGTTACAAGCCATCAGCCCAAAACATGCCTTCTTTCATCTGTTGCACTTTTCTTCATAATCCAGTCCTCCTGCTCCCCTTTCTCCTTTGGGGGCTCCTAGATAGATAGGCTGGCCACACTTATCACCCAACCCATTACCTTGTGTTTCTCTTATCTAGCAGAAGGAACAGGGTTTCCGTCATAACTGGTTATAAAATTTTATTATTTATTTATTTATACAGCTTATATGCCACCCACTATCTGAAGGTCTTGCTTACAATTCAAAATTGAAATGAGCAATTAAAAGCAATTGAGACATTAAAATATAATACAACATACAATTAAAATAGCGTATATACAGCACATGAGTATAAGTCGAGTTTTTCAGCCCTTATTTTTTGCTGGAAAAAAAGGCTCTCAACTTATACTCGGGTCAATATAAAGTTGGGGTCTGGAGGGCAGGCGGCGCTGGAGTTGCCTGGTGGCAGCGGCGGCGAAGCAGGAGAGGTGGGAGCGGGGAGGGGGGATAGGGGAAGCAGCGCCAGTGGCATGTGGCATCGCCTGCCACCAAGGTGATGGATGTACTGGCACCTCAAGTCACACGAAAAACGGGAGGTTTTCCTTTTGCCAGGCAAACTGAATTTCGCTCCGCTGTTCATGCTGGATCTGTACAAGAGCCTCTCCAGTGAGGATGAGGAGGAAGCGGGAGCCGAGGGAGAAGCAGAAGACACTGCTCAGTCAGCCCCCGCACCTGGGCTCCTGCTTCGTCGCACAGGGCGAAGAAGCAGCTGGGAGAGTGCTCACTCGCTGCTAAATTCAAAAGGATCAAGCCTTCCCCATCCTCCCCTTCACCCGATTATTATTCAGATGAACTCTTTGCCCCTGTGTTAAAACTTCAAGCAAATATGGACATATAAGGAAACCAGCCTCAGCATCCCGTGAGCTTACTGCTTAGCTGGAATAAGTAATAGGATTAATAAACCAGTAATCTGACATTATGGCAGCTTCATATATGGCAACCTTTTTGGTTGCAGCATTAAAGGGATTCTTTCCGTAATCCTTGGGGAGAAAACACAACCATGTTTGTACTTTTATCAGCTATGCCCTAGATGCCCTAAGTGCATCCAATCTTGCCTGATTTTGGAAGCTAAGCAGGGTCGGCCCTGGTTAGTTTTTCAGTGGGAGACCACCAGGGAATACCAGGTGTTGTAGGCATTGGAGTAGGAACCGGCAAACCACTCCAGTATTCCTGCCAAGAAAACTCCATGGACATGGGGTCACGAAGAGTCAGTGACGACTGTAACGACGCAACACACATCAGCCATGCATTTTGTGTTCTACATCACTTTGGTGTTATACATCCTTTGGTCTTAGGTTGGCCCATGTTACTGTCTGCCCTTGTAGTAATTTGCTGATGGTCCCTATGATTTTGTGCTACTTTTATATGCTACTTTGGGCAATGTTTGGGAAATGCAAAAGAGAAAATGGAAACATGTAAGAACCATGGTTTTTTTAAATGGCATGCCAGCTGAAATTAATAGCTGATGTTAGGCAACTCGTCTTAAGCCATATCTCCATTTCCTTTCTCAGCTGACTGAAGACATGGCATATGAATAGGCTGAGTCCTAGACGGGTGGTATATAAATTAAGTAAATAAATAATATTTAAAAAATCAAGTAAATAAATAAAATTAAATGGACAAACAACAATTTGTAGGTAATGTTTACATGATTACATTGATTGATTTCATAAGAGCACCAGTGTTTTCCATGTTACTTTCCTTTTTCTTTTGAGTGCTCTTTGTAGCTCTACTGTTACCTTTTAATGTTCTAGGATGCCTCTTCAAATTCCCTGTTCTTAACTTGAATATGTCTGAAATGTTCTGGGCTGTATATTGTCCCTCATTACTGTAAGCCACCTTGGGTCTTTTTCCGTCAGCAATGGTGGTGCCGGCAGGGATGGGGCCGTGGCAGCTTCAGCAGTGGGCGGCGGCCACGGAGGCGAGCCCAGGCCGGGTCCATTTGGTGTCTCTGGCAAGCAGGCCCAGCAGGCCGGTCTGGGCCCACCACCGCCACTGGAGAAAGCGAGTGAATGGGCGGGGGGGGGGTTCCACCACAACACAGGGTCCTGGCGGCCAACCCCTGAAGGCAGTCAACATCTTGTGCAGGCCTGAAATATTTTGGCCTTTTATGGTTATAGACATTTAGTCTTTATGCAAAGCAGAATTGTATACTAAGATACAGTCAGTTGCTATCCTGCCATGTTTGCATTTGATTATTTGTTATTTATTTGCCTTCCATATAATATACTACCATTTAACAACCTTTTTACAGGTTTTAATAACAGAACATGGAGACCTGGGTAATGGAAAATTTTTGGATCCCAAAAACAAGATCTCTTTTAAATTTGATCATTTAAGAAAAGAGGCTATAGATCCAAAACCTCATGAAGTTGAAAATGCAATTGAATCATGGAGAAGCTCCATAGAAACAGCAGTAAGAGCATATGTGAAAGAACACTATGGAAATGGTGTCTGTACAGTAAGTACCATAGGATCCAGAAAAGGATCACTATCTTGTTTGATGCTGATTATTTGAATTGCTTGTTTCATATTAATCCTTATGACCATATTCCTCTGGAATGAAGATTAGTTTGTAATACTTAGTGTTAATTTTTTTTTGTCTGCAGACCATGCAGGTAACTTTTAAATATGTGGTTAGGGGTAGTTTATGTCACAGTAAGAAAGCCTGGGAGATTTGATGTCCGTTTCTCCAGAAATGATAATCAATTGAAAAGTCTGATCCCAGGAGGTAAAATTGAAAATGAAGCCTTCCTTTAAAAAAAAGATTATTGTACCAAAAGTAATTTTTAAAATCCTCATTCCACAAAAAACAAAGCATGTAATTTCTCTTTTGGAATTAAAGAACATCAAGTAACATTAACTGAAGAGAAAAAAAGCCAGAAAACTGTGTACATTATTTTCCCATGTATTAGACTATGTTTTTGACCAAAATTGTTAGACTAAAATTGAGGGTCATCTTATGCATGGAAGTAAGGTGAAGAGAGAACCGTGGGATTGTGAAATTATAATTTTGGGTTGAAAAGTGAGGGTCATCGTATACATGGAGGCATCTTATAGACATAAAAATACGGCAGATGCTGCCCTGGAGCTGTACATTTTCTATTGTTTTTAAGGCAAGGAATAGACATTTTACACAAAAGCAAGGGATAATGTCTCTCTTAGGTCTAAATAACTTCAGATAATACGGAACAGAAAAATAGCTGCAAAACTGACTACATCCTCCGGTGGAGATATATAAGTAGCAGAGAAGCTCAAGTTGTAGGGATCTAGAACAGCCTGCACACAGCACCTTAGAGGCTGCATGCAGTCTGTCTCTGCACTTTGCCCATCCCTATTTTCAATATATCATTAATTCATTCACAGCTGTAATCTAGATTAAAAATATTTTTGCATGTTTGGATATCCACAGAAGTAGTCTGTATTAACTAGTAATTTTTGGCAGCCAAGAGAGAACTTCTGGTACCTTGATTCCAGAGGCACCAAATATGTAGAAACCGGAAGTAGTTGAAAGAGATGGTGGCTGAAATGTTGTTGCTTAGTATAGTAAGGGTAAGACACACCTAGAGTAGGTCCATTTGAGCAATTGGATCCCCAGATCTCCTGTGATTTTGTTGGCCTGCTGTAGTGTAACTTACTAGGCTGGCAGGACATTTGGGAGTTCCAACCCCAAGGGAAGACTGGAAAGCTGTGACAAAGAGTAGGGCCTCCTATGTGGTCGCTCTCCATTTATGGAACTACTTACCACCAGAAATTTGCTTGGCTCCCTCACATCAAACCTTCCAAAAATTATTGAAAACACGTTTTTATAGAATGGCCTTCCCTGACTTCTTAAACACCTACTAAGATGCTATCCTTCTTTTCACTGCTTACCTCTTTTTTTAAAAAAAATTGATCAATTGCCTGGTTATTTCTATTTTTATTTTAGTCTATTGTTAATTTATTTAGTTATATTTCATTTATATTATGTTTGGATTTTGTTTTTAAAATGCATTGTTACTGCTATGTTGAAATAACAGTGCAATCTCAGTCTTTTGCTGGGTTTTTGTATACTAATGTATGCGCTAATTATGCAGACCTAATGTAGAACGTTGTATACAACATAACAAAAGCTGTACTGTATAGTATTTTATTTATTTATTTTTACATTTCTATACCGCACCATTTTCCCCAAAGGAACTGGCAAAAGTATTGCTGTGTCACATCAGACATATTTTTTCTAAAATTACGTTCCTAGGTGTTAACTAATAGGAGACCAACACATGAGGTTAATATAATAGCATCCTTCCATTCATGTTAATGACGGCTATACAGTGGAATAGTTTATTTGGTGTTGGAGATAATACCCTACATGTTTTCTTGCTTGCTTGTTTGTAGCCCATTCCATATCACAAGATCTCAGGGAGGGTTACAAAACTATATAAAATAGCTTAAAATATATTTAAAATCAAACAATTTCAAGTACAAAATTGAAACATTCATACATTAAAAACGTTGAAACCATTGCACTAAAACCTGCACAAATTGTCTCTTTCAAAGTTTTTCTCATTGGTGGCACTATGTGAAGTGCTGTTTCTTTTGAATCTCCCAGTATTTATCTTCATTAGGTGACTTTTAGTCCTTATTGGATGGAGGGAATGTGTCTTACACTTTTGCCATACTGTGCATAATTTTATACATTTCCCATCTTATGTCCCATTATCCCCTCCCCCGCTCCACTTGCTATATTATTATTTAAGTTGGAAAAGAGAGGTTACAGATGCACCTTCATTGCAGTTGTCTTAAAAGAAGAAATTCAGTGGGCTGCAGTTTTCTACTTACTATGCCATGGTAGAGGATGTATTGAGAAACTTACTTTAAATGATTGGCTATGAGCCACATAAGATGTAGAATTGAGTTGACAATTAAGAAATCACCTCTGGAATTCACGGAGATGTACATACTTACTGGATTAGTGTACACTTGAGAATCCAAGCAGTGACTCTTTAATTGCCATCACAGAAAGACAGTTTTAATGCTTTTTTGCATAACAGAGCAGCGGGATTATAGCTATTATATTAAATTAATTTCTTTCTTGCATATGGATGAGTATGTGTAATGATTGTGGTTTTATATACTATTAATGTATAGAGTGGGAATAGTAGATCACTTGAAATTTGCCCTTCAAGGTATTGATGTATCACTAATCTGTCTTTTCATTTGCATTTAAGGTATATGGAAAAACAATTGATGGGCAACAGACAATTATTGTATGCATAGAAAGCCATCAGTTTCAAGCAAAAAACTTTTGGTAAGCGTAAGATGCCTTACTAGTTATTTGTAAATTGGTTCCCCTTTATTCTTTCTATTCTATTTCTTCTGTTAACAGCTATATTAGGTTTTTCTGAGAACATACATTCAAGATAATAAAGCATTGCACAAGCAGGCTTTCCTTCAAGCAGCAAATATTTCCTTTTCCCTCCTCCTCCCACTCAGCCCCCGGAAATCTCATATGAAGATGTTAATAGGTGGAGATAATTCTATTGTTGCATGTACAGTACAACCGCGGTATTTGCGGGGGATAATTTCCAGGACCCCAATGGATAGTGAAATCTGCAGAAAAGAGCGAACACTCTTATCCGAGGGTGACAGGGGTGGCAGTGGTGCAGGCAGTGGTGCTATGCCAGCTGTCTACGCCGCCCGGGCTGCCTCTTCCTCATCATCGTGGTGCTTGTGGGTGGGCACTTGGGAGCGGAGCGGCCTCCTCCACTGCCACCATCACCACCATTCTTACAGGTGGGTGGGTACTCCGGGGCTGCATGGCCTCCTCCAGTGCCGCCACCACCAATCTTACGGGCAGGCAGGTATGTGCTCCCCAGCCACGCGGCCTCCATTGCCACCGCTGATCTTGCAGGCGGGTGCTCACCAGCCGCATAGTCTTCTCTGCTGCAGCCGCCGACGATCTTGCAGGCGGGCAGGTGCACCCCATCCGCATGGTCTCCGCTGCCGCCAGTCTTGCAGGCGGGCGTTCTGCAGCTGTAAGGCCTCCACTACCACCACTGCCGGCGTTGATCTTGCAGGTGGGCAAGCACTCCGGAGTCGCATGGCCTCCTCCGCTGCTGCCATCACCGATCTTGTGGGTGGGCGGGTGGACAGGTGCTCCCCAGCTGTGCCGCTTTCTCTGCTGCTGCTGCTGCCGATCTCACAGGCGGACAGGCACTCCGGAGCCATGCAGCCTCTCCTCCTCCTCCTCCTCCTCCTCTGCCCATACTTTTGCCGGCCCGTTGCCAGGCCCGGGCCCTTGCACTGCTGCTCGCCATCTGTAGATAACTGAATCCGTGAATGGCGAATCAGTGGATATGGGGGTCATACTGTATAGAGAGTGTAGGGAAATATAATTTGCTGTTGAATGCCATCATGCTTCTTCTCACATATTTCAGATTCAATATTTTAATACAGTCACATTCAGAAAGCTAGTTTAGGTATTCATTCTGAACAAAATGGCAGTGAACGTGTACTTGGAAGAATATTTCCATTGCTTATCAATGATGCCCTCAAAATATTTGCTTTTGTATAGTATATGGGAAAATAACTGCATTAGATAGATGTACTTATTTTGATTATCTGACACTTTCTTTTTAAGGAATGGTCGTTGGAGATCAGAGTGGAAATTTGCAATTACCCCTTCAACCACTCAGGTGGCTGGTATACTGAAAATTCAGGTATGTCTTCCCTAATTGATCTGAGAGGTTTCAGTAATAAGAATTATTTGTAGTTCGTAGTGCTAATTAACAGTACCATTTGCATGCCTTTGATGGCCTTCAGAGCAGTTGCAAAGAAAACAAAATAACTGGCAAATCAAATCCCTTAAATCTTTTGTGAAGAAAAATGATGGAGTAATGAAGTGGATCTAAACAGTAAGGCATTGTCTATAATAGACGTATCACAGTCATTGGTGAAAAAAATCAGACAAATGCCAGTCTGTCTCAGATCTCAGCTTTGCAAGATGATCATCCGCCCTGTTGTAATGCATGGCAAACATATGCAACAACGGGCATAGAGAGCCATCTCTCTGCCGTGGAAATATGTATGCTGTGTCAGAAAATGGGCATCTTCCTACTTGGTCACATCACAAATGATACTATCCAATAACAACTAGATGTGATACAAGTTATAGAGAAGGAATCAATGAGAATCAATGGACACTAGGCATGTGGGTGACCAAAACAGAGATGGCAGGATACTGTCAATAAGGACTTGCAGATCATTGGCTTGTGCCCTGAAGACGCAGTTGATCAGACATAATGGTATTTTAGGATGTGAAGAATGGACCCTTTTGCAGGAAGATGTTAGGAAGTCACTGAAAAAATCAGCCACTAAAAATTCAGCAGCCCAAAAGTTCCAAACGGTTGCCTGTTTCTCTGTGGGAGAGAGTTTCACAAATAGGCACGACCACAGAAGAGCACTTGTAAGCCCTCTCCTAAATGACAAAACCAAAGGCACACAGACATGGTCTACATCTGTTGTTTACTTGCCAGATGAGTTCGTTTGAGTGAAGATGGCCCTTGAAGTATACTGGCTCCACTCCAATTGGAGAATTCTGGAGAATACCTACCTTATTTGTTCTGGGAAACAAACTTTTGTTAGCAAATATAGACTTATTTGAAAAAGAGAAGATTCATTATCACTAACAGCAATTTAGATTATATACATTAGATGATTAGAGTGCCAAGTGAACTGACATCATTTTAGTTAGCTGGTCTGCTTTATGTTTAGAAGAGAAGTATCCTAGTGGGCATTTGTTTATAGTTGTACATTCTTCAAAAAGTACTGAAAGAATCATTAAGATATGATGGAGAACAGATCATTCCTATCTGCACTCCCAACCTGGAAATATGCAATTTAGACTTATTCATATTCCCTTCGGAGTCATTCTACTCCCAAAATTAAATTCCAAGAATATATAGAAGTCAAAAGGCAAGTAGAGAAATGTCTACATATATAACCTGAAGTGTCGAAGTAAATGGAATGATTAAATATAGAAAATATTGGAAAAGTTAACATCTGCAAATACCTCAACATACTACGTACCAGTGTTTTATCTTGCTGCGTTTTGAGTGGAGTGTACCACGATTAGCTTACTAATATGTATTAGCCTTTTGGGCATGTGGTAATTTTGTATTATTAACCATTTGTATATAGGTTCATTACTATGAAGATGGAAATGTTCAGCTAGTGAGTCACAAAGACATACAGGATTCTTTAACAGTGACTGTGAGTATGTTTCCTTCCCTATTTTTATAGAAGCCATTTTTAATAAGTCACTGTTTCCAAAAGCATAGCTTTGTGAATCTATATCAGCATCCTGTGTGCTCCTTATACAGCTGACATTATACTGCTTTAATAATTGTGCTAGCCTCTAAACAATGTACCATATTTTTCTGTCTATAAGACTCCCCCTTACTTTTTGAACCCAAAATTAACAAATCCTCCCAGAAAGGAAGGGAAACCTCAACAGGGCTCCCTGTCCCCCATCTCCCTTCCTTTTCAGCAGACCTTGATTGCCTTTCACCTGCCCAGGATGCCTCTCCACTTTGCTTTTGCAGTGATCAGAGCCTGTTTTTTCAGTGGGGAAAGGCATATTTCCGTGTATAAGATGGCCCTCATATTTTAGGCTAGCGGGTCTAGAAAAAAAATACCATCTTATACACGGAAAATAATTGTTAGGACTGACAATGGGTGGTACTTCACATCACTGACTGAGGGTTTATGATTAAGCATAAACCATAGACAGGAGCGCTAGGTCACTTCGGTTACAAATTTAATACTGGGAGGCCTATTTCTCCATGAAAAATTTGGAAGTTACAAACCTATATAAGTAGTCGTCATATTCTTTAAAAAACTGTTATGTATTCCTTAGTTATCTAAAATTATTACCTGTTTTCCTCTTTGTGATTATCATTTACATTCAAGGCAGTAAATTCTCACTTTCCTCAGGCTTTCAGTTTCACTCACTTTTTCGTGCAGGGTGCAGAACTAAAAGATAAATTATATAATCCATAATGTAGTATTGACACTGGAAGTCCAGAAAAGCCAGAATGTGAAAATCTGCCCATATGTATTTTGCAATAAATTTTGTTAGATTGCACCACAGATTATCCAGAATCTAAAGAGAAACTATAGGCATGCTCAGTTGCTTTTCTTCACAACCAGTTTACCTCATAGTGAGGAGTGCTGCTGTTCCAATGCTGAAAATCTAATGGCTGTGTTGAACCTGATTTGTAACTTTCTAGCTGATAGTTGTACAAGATGTAACAGTATAAAAACATTGTGATGGAATTCATTCTGCAGTGGTTATATGAGTAACACAGAAAAGTTGTCTCAGAGGGCTGCTCTTGATACAAAGTTTAGCAATGAAACATTGCTGCCAGTGAAGAATACAGTACAGTGAATTAAAAGGAGCTTTCTTCTCCATTTTTTGGGACACATAAGAAATTCCAGAGCTGCTTCAGTGTCAGAAAGTACATAAGAAGAGCCATGCTGGATCAGGCCAAGGGCCCATCTAGTCCAGTTTCCTGTATCTCACATTGGCCCCACCAAATGCCTCTGGGAGTACACAAGACTGGATATCTGTCTCCTGATACTACTCCCCTGCATCTGGCCTTTGAAGTACAGTACCCCTGTTTTTAAGCCTGGAAATTAGACATCCCCATCATGGATTGTAACCTGTGATGGACTTTACCCCAAGGAATCTATCCAGTCCCTTTTTGAAGGCATCCAGGCCAGATGCCATCACCACATCCTGTGTTAGGGAGTTCCACAGACTAACAACACGCTTGGGTAAAGAAGTATTTTCTGTATTCTGTTCTCTCTCCCAATCAAACAGCGTGGATGTCCCCTGGTATTATGTGAGAGTGAGAATAGTGTCCATCTATCCATTTTATTCATGTCCTGCATAATTTTATAGATCTCAGTCATATTTCCCCCCCCCCCGCCCGCACCTTTTTTCCAGGCTAAAGAGCCCCAAATGCTGTAGCCTTTCCTCATAAGGGTGGTGCTCCAGCCCTGTAATCATTTTAGTCACTTTCCTCTGTATTCTTGTTAATTCCACTGCATATATTTCAGATGTTATGCTGGGAATTTGTGTAACACCCCCACCCCCACATAGGAAACTATGCTAAAGTGATACATGCAGTGCTTGTTCTATGGAAGTTTGCTAGTATGTTTCATATGACCATTTTTTTCTGGAGAGTACATACTGTAAGACCCCCATATCCGCTGATTCACCATTCACGGATTCAGTAATCCACGGTTGGTGATCAGCACTGCAAGGGGCTGGGCCGGTGGTGGTGTGCTGGCATAGGCAGCACATCAGCGGTGGCTGCAGAGGCCACACGGCCCAGGGGCACCCACCCAGGACATCAGGTGGCTGCAGAGGACCATGTGGAGCCAGGAGCACCCACCTGTGAGATTGGCGGCAGCCGAGGCAGAGGCCATACAGCTCAGGAGTGCCTGCCCACGATATTGGGGCAGAGAAAGTAGAGGCTGTATGGCTTGGGAGTGCCCACCCGTGAGATTGGCAGTGGAGGAGGCAGAGACAAGGTGCAGAGCCTTGGTGGGGTGGGGATGGGGGTGCCTCTGCCGCCTGGGCAGAGGAAGAGAAGGAAGAGGCTGAGAGGAGCCTCCAGCCAGCCAAATTCCTCTGCCTGCTGCACTCCCTTGCCTGTTCACCTCCTTGCTTGACTGGCTGGCCAGCGACGGGGCTCCCCTCGCGCTCGAGGCAGCTTTGGGGCTCAAGCAGAGCAGTGTGCGGGGGGGGGGAGGAGGAGAGGATGGCTCAAGCAGTAGCGGCAGCTCCTTAGCAATACTACTTTTCCCGGCATCCTCAACACCCAATAATACCCTTCCCGCCTACTTCTCCAGTCCACACACACCTGAAGAGCTGCCCTCCCAAGCAAGAGTGCTGCCTCTCCACACAGGCCCCAAAGCCACTTCCAGAGCAAGCGAAGCCCCGTCGCTGGCCAACCAGGCAGGCAAACAGGAAAGGGAGCGCAGCGGACACGGCAATCAGTCTGGCTGGCTGGAGGCTCCTCGGAGCCTCTTCCTCCTCTTTCTCTACCTAGCTGGCCAGACTGGGTGCACAAAGCAGCCAGCAAGGAGAGGAGGTGGCCCGGCTCCACCACTTACCCCCCCCCCCCCATGGACTCTTTCCCAGACTGGCTGACTGTGGCACCACGAGGACCTAGCCTTGCCTTGCCTTGTCCTTAGGTGTTCGTAGCGGGCCCACATCTGGCCTCCAGCCGGCAAATAAACAGGCGAACAGACAAGGGTATGTAGCAAGCACAGTGATTGGTCTGGCTGGCTTGGAGACACCTCAGGATCGAGCTAGCCTTCCTTCTCCTCTGTCTGGCCGGCCAGGCTGGGTACGCAAAGCAGCTGTCTAGGAGAGGAGGCTCCTCCACCTTCCCACCCTCTTCCTGGGGCTGGAATGGTGTTAGGGGCCAGCCTGCAGCCACACAACATAACAGCTTTTGCCCACCTCATCATTGTTGCTGCTCCTCATTCGCCACGTGCTGTCACCCTCACATAAGAGTGTTCACTCTTATCCGCAGATTTTTCTCTCTGCAGGGGTGGGGGACTGACTCCCCATGGATATTGGAGTCTTACTGTACTCCCAAATGGATGCATAGTACACACCCAACCTTTTTGCTTGCAGAAGCACGGTTGTAATATTTGACCTTCCTAACTGTTGCACGTTCCTCCTATGTTGCAGTTTGCGTATAAGTAAAGCAAGCAGAAAGAGCATCTTGCTTTCCACTTATGAGCTATGGCTTAGGATTGCACTGAGTTCAAAGTAAAACTACTTAGATACCGTGTTTCCCCGAAAATAAGACAGTGTCTTATATTAATTTTTGCTCCCAAAGATGCGCTAGGTCTTATTTTCAGGGGATGTCTTATTTTTCCATGAAGAAAATTACGGTACACATTTATTGTTATCTTATTATGGGGAGGCCTTATTTTCGGGGGATGCCTTATATTTCAGTGTGGGGCAAAACTGTAAGTAGGTCTTATTTTCAGGGGATGTCTTATTTTCGGGGAAACGGTATGTTTTTGCTATGACAGCAAGCTGAAGAGCCAGACCCATAGTTGTTTTTTTGACTCCTCATCTCTCTTCTCCTATTCTGTCCAAAACACATTTTCTCAGCTGTCCTCCAGTTGGGAGGTGTGGAGACTGAAAGCTCCTTTATAGGCAGATGTGCAAGCTCCATTCACCCAAGTTGAGAAGGTGCAGGGAACAGGAAACACAAATCAGTCTGCACATTGTTGCCCTCAAGAAAGCACTATGTTACTTAGTAGCTTATTCTTGTCACATGACTCCAAATGCACATTGATCAGGCATGTCCAAACTTCAGCCCTCCAGATGCTTTGGACCACAACTCCCACAGCCCTTTGCCTTTGGAAATGCAGGCTTGGAATTCTGGGAGTTGTGGTCCAAAACATCTGGAGGGCCAAAGTTTGGACATGCCTGACATAGATGTACCTGTGTTTTGTAAATAATGCTAATAGTTTTTTGTAAGGCTTTGTAACAGTGTGTTTGCAGTACTTTGGACAATGAAAGAACATTTTAATTGTTTGTAATTAAGTCTCAAATTTCCCTCTTATGGTACATCTCAATTAAAAATGTTCATGTCCGTTTTAGAATGAAGCCCAGACAGCAAAGGAATTTGTAAAGATTGTAGAGGCTGCAGAAAATGAATATCAGGTATGTCATAAGCTTGTGATACATACTTTTAGCCTCCTGCTTTGAATCTATTTCTTATCTCATTTGTGGTCAACAGTGGCCAAAAAATGTGTGGAAATTCTGAAATTTGAAATGCCTCTCTGGCAGAAAAGGAACCGAATTTTGCTAGCTGTGTACCTGAACATACACATTTAACAAAAATATGTGCAGCACTTTCCAGTACTATTCCAACATACACATTCAGAATGTGAGTTAGAAGACTCAAAACATGCAAAAGGTCACTGATTTAAAGTACCTAAATTAGTATGGAGACCTGCTGCTTTTCAAAGTGGTACCATACATAAGATAATCTTTATTGTTAAGAAACTATTTGGCTGAAATCCTGTTGTAGTTGGTGTAAAGTTTCACCTGTGGAAGCTCGTAAGGCATTACACCATATTATTCGTATTTCATCTTGTCATCCAAATCTATAAGGACAAGCTTGAATGCTTGTAGGGGCCTTGAGCTGATCTAGTTGAATCTCTTCCTTCCTTCCTTCCTTCCTTCCTTCCTTCCTTCCTTCCTTCCTT
>JAHTLZ010003526.1:53378908-53421744 GCA_023846285.1 Phrynocephalus versicolor
TTGTTGTTGTTGTTGTTGTTGTTGTTGTTGTTGTTGTTGTTGTTGTTGTTGTTGTTGTTGTTGTTGTTGTTGTTGTTGTTGTTGTTGTTGTTGTTGTTGTTGTTGTTGTTGTTCCATGGTGTTCTCTCCCTCCTCTTTGTCCTTTTTCTGCTTGTGGAAGTATTTGGAGGAGGCACTCTGGTTCATTACCTTCCAAATTAACGATGAATATTATGGAGACAAATTGTAATGCACCCACCCCCATAATTGCACCTTGTATTAAAATTTGTCTCAGTGGATTAATTTACAATTCTGCCTCAAAGAGATGATTACCAGCCCTAGTTGAGCTTTGCCATGTGCAGCACTGTGTTGACCAAATCCGTGTTTCTTAGCACAGTAAGTTACAACTGGAGCAGCACCATTGAATCAGAAGAGATCTGGTGAGGCATATCTTCTGTAAATGCCATTGATACAAATGGGACTATTCTAAATGCACCTTTAGGCTAAACTAAATTGCAGCTAAAGGTACCCAGTGTGGTTCATAGACTAGGACTGCGAAGACCAATGTTCAGATCCTTACTTGGCTATGGAAGCTCACTTGGGGGGGGGGTGTCTTAACTTGCTTTGAAAGCCCATCGGGCTGTTGCCGTAAACCTGTTCCAGCTTGACAGCACATAGCAACAACAAAGAGCAGCTAGAGTAGGCCCCTATGAATTAATGAAACTTACAGAGGAGTTGACATGGTAAATGCCATTGATTATGCGGGCCGATTTTTGTGCAAGCTGCTGTGCTGTACAACAGGATTTTGGCCACTGTCTGCATAGGAAATGAAGTGAGGTCATTTAACCCAAGAGACATTTCCCTGATTCATACTAAGTTCCTTTCCTGTTGTGGACAGATAAACCAACTAGACTGATAGCTGAAAACCACCATGGGATGGTGGCTGTCACCATCACACTTCTGGGCAGTAGGAATTAGGACAGTGTTGGCAAACCTATGGCATGGGTGCCAAAGATGGCACTTGGAGGCCTTTCTGTAGGCATCTGACATTGCCCCTTCACAGCCATCTGTATTCAGGTTAAATTGCTGTATTGGCACTTTGCAAATAATTAGTGGGTTTTGAATCGCAGTTTGGACTCTCGGTGTCTAAAAGGTTCACTGTCACTGAATGAGGAGACCATGGCACAACACACAGCACATGCAGCTCTCGTCCTCTCGTCCTCCAACATTGGCACACAGACTCCCATACATACACCCTCCCTGTTCCATTTCGCGTCTGGTCACACTGGCAGCCATTCAAGACAAATGTTGCGGTGCAGATGCAGCACTGGTGCTGACCTGTGTTATTTGATCAGAGCAACAGATGGCGTGTATGATGCCCACTGGAATGCATGGGCTGTACGTGCTACTGTTTTGTGTACTGATTTAGTCAGGGGCATGGTTGGATGGCATTGTTTGTGAAAGGCTGAAGTGTGTCAAGTCAAGATGGGCTACTGTAGGGGCTACCAGGAATTATTGCCATAAGGGCAGATTCAAGAGAATTGGGTAGTCTCATTCTGTCTGATATCTAGTCCTGTGTTGTAATCCTTACTGAGAGTCCTCTAGACTGGTGGGTGACATTGCGACTTGTGATGGTGAATTGCACAAATAGACTTGTCAGTTGTATGAAGAAGTACGGTTTGTCACAAAGCAGGTGAAAAGGAATGTGAAATTAGAAAGGAAATCTTTCCATATCTACTCCCTCCTCATGATTTATCATTCTCTGAATTCTTCTTTGTAGCCTCTTGATATTTGTTAGGCTGGCATCCTAGATGCACTTACCAAGGATTAAAATCAGTTCCCTGAAGTGAGTTGGGTGGGTTGAGAGTTTGATTCCTCAGGATGCCTTGTAGGAGACAAGCCCGCATTTGTAGTATTGGGCAAACTACACAGTCCCAGAGTAGCCCCAGAAGAAGCCAATAGTAAACCAGTTCTGAGTACCTGAAAAACTGACTTGAAAATTGACTTGATGGCCTGTACAGTACTTACTATTTCACACTGTTAGTTTGTCTCTTGCAGCTCTGTTAATACTCATTTGAGACTGAGCCATCAGAGCAATACTCAATATTCTTGAGTGTTCTTCATCACAAATTTCGCCTTTTCACCGTTATCTGTATTAAACTTGATTAGTACCGCTATAGATTTAATGTTTCATTTCCCTCAGCTGTTAAATTGCTCATATATAGTATTTCTGAGCTCTGCTTTCAATTTTTCTACCAGTAGCCAAACTCTTTGTACTTTAGGTATTACATGGTCAGGACATTTTGGATAGCACCTTTTAATGGAAGTTGCCAAAAGGTGTTTAAAAAGAATTCTACTGTATAATGTGTATTGAGCTTCTCTTGTTTGCCTCATTGTTGATTTTATTTTTTTAATGTTCTGAAACAAGATGAGCCAAGATTTCCACTGACAAAGCTATAGTGATTTTATCTAAGCACAGCTTGTTCTCATGTATGATTGGCAATTCTACTCTTAATCATTGATTTCTACCAATTAAGTAGTCTTTCAAAGACAAGTATGTTTCTCTCTGTCTTCTGATGATAAAACAGCTCTTATTTTTCATCCCATGAAAAAGCCCCAGGATCTCTTTTTTTTCCCTTCAGTTTTTTTAATATAGCAATAACTGATACTTATTAGTATGCTTGTCTTTTGCAAAGTTTGTCATTCTGATGCAGTACTGAAACTGGAGGGAAGATACATCCATACTCTGTTTCAAACTGTGTGTGGGGAAAAAACAATATGTTTTCAGCAAACACATATATGATGGATAAGTGTAACACAGGGGCAAGCCCATGTGCTTAATAGACTGTGATGCAATTGACATGTTCTACTGTTTACATCAGGCACATTGACTGTGACTCTTCCTTGTTCACAAGGACCATGGTACTAAGTTAGGTGTTGGTCACTTCTAGGCAGGATAGATGCATGATGTGATCTGTTTAAGGGGGTAGTTTAACCTCTGTTCCTCACATGTTGGCTGTCAGTTTGCTTTTGGGCTGAGTTTTACGTATGATTACTGCAAACAAAATGTGCAACATGTTCTGGTCCCAATGCTGTTGCTAATATGGTTCCCATATCTCTCTCTGTTTGATTCAGCTGTGGAGGCTTCTGAATTGATTGATGTAAAATCCATGTGCGTTCATAGCATTAATGTTTTCCATTGGTGCTGCAACAACCTACAAATAGATCTGCCATGAAATGCTACATATTTGCTTTCTGATCTTCATTCCTTTCAGAACTATCTGTTTAGATACTGGCTGTATCTATCAGTGTCATTTCCTTGAATGTTTTTGGATTCTTTCCTATTACTGTACTTTATCTTTGTCTAGATAACCATGACCATTTTTAATTTTACAGTAGTTAATATAACTTATAAACATGTACAAATATGCATATTTGAATGAGTATCTAACTTAGTTGTTTAGGGTGTGCGGTCTAAGGCTAATACAAGACTCTGTTAACACTTTTTGAAATTTTGGCTAAAAACACATTCAAATGTGTCTTGGAGATAGATTTAGCCTACACTTAAGAACAATTATGCATTCATCTATTCAGTCCAAGAATAGCACTTGACCACATGCTTCTGAGATACAAATACATTTTATTAAGCTGCTTTGATTTGAGTGGTGGTGGTATGTCTGGCTGTTGCTCCTTCATCTAGGTTTGGAATTCTTTCACATTGTTGGTAGCCTTGTTATGATAGCCTTGTGTTATTATAGCAGCCTAAAGCTGAGTCATCCTCTTTTTCCTTGACATAACCCAAACACAATGAAGGTACTGCTTGAGTCTAAAAATGGGAAGAACTCTGTCTATTACTGTAGCTTTTAAAATACAGAGGACAATAATGTTTTGCAGTTATAGCTATAGCTTTTAAAATACAGAGGACAAAATTGCAACAGTGGTTGATAGATTTATTAGACCTCTGAAATCTACAAATGAAGCTAGCTTCCATCACTGCATGTGTCTTCTCAGTCTGTGTACCACAGAGCTATGAAAGGTGCAGGGGAAAAATGTAACTGTTCCAAAAATCATGTCCAGATGTGTGCCAGGCTCCTTAACATTAAAGCTGCATATTTTGCAAACATGCTCTGTCATGGTCTATGCTTTCAAAATTAACGTTACAAATTCTCATTAGCCACCTTTCTCCTTTTTTTGTTTAAGTATAGATAGAAATCAAGAATTTAAAATGGGTGGCTGAAGTCCAGCACAGCATTATGTCCACTCAAATCAGAGAGCTTAAACCAGTTGCTTCTGTACCGGACTGTGACTTTCTCTTCTCAAATCTGTTTAAAAAACCAAGTGATTTAATTCTTCTTACAGCAATCAAAATATTTATTGCCGCATGCTTACGGCAGCCCAGACAAAGAGACTCTTGAGCAGCTTTTGTAACAGAGGAAAGCTGATAAATCTAAAAAGTGACTCCCCCAAAATAACCATAGTCGTTCCACTCTATATTCCCTTTTATTATTGTGATTAATATACTGAAGACAGGACCTCTTTTATACATTGTATTTTGAAACTGAGACTGTATTGTTTGTTGTGTATTGCAGTTATGCAGTACTTGTTTAGTGTTAATGCAACTGATGGAAAAAAAGAACAAACCAACCAAAAATACTGAGACAAACCTGACATGGAGGCCTGAACTTTAAACTAGCAGAACAGGATGAAGATAAACCCAAAGCTCAAGAATGGATAGGAAGCAGTTAAAACAATGAGGAGGAATTAGTGTGTGAAAGTAATTAAGCAGAATAGTTATTTTTAAGTAATGAAAGGATAACTCTATTATGTTGTGATGGTCAACAGGAAATACAGTACAGTAGGACCCCTGTATCCACTGATTCATTATCCACTGATTCAGTTATCCACGGTTGGCAGAGGGAAAAATATTAATTAATTAATTAATTAATTAATTTGTGAAGCTTATATCCCACCCATCTTCCCGGGAGGGAACTCTGGGCGGCTAACAACAAGGAGATGCAACAATAAACACAATAAAATAGCACAAGAGGTGGCAAAAGAGAAGGCAAAGATGACGGTGGGGGGGGACTTAAGATGAAAGGTCGCCAAAGCCTCCCTAAACAGATGGGTCTTTAGGACCTTCTTAAAGGCGGGCAGGGACTCAATTAGGCGCAGCTCACTGGGGAGGTGATTCCAAAACATAGGGCCCACCACAGAGAAGGCGTGGTCACGCATATGCGATTTCCACGCCTCCCTGGGTGTGGCCACCCTCAGTGAGCGCACCTGCGCCAGTCTCGTGGGTCTGGCCCCAGTTGATCTCTGGGAGATACGCTCCGCCAGATACTCAGGTCCCAAGCCGTGGAGGGCTTTGAAGATCAAAACCAGGACCTTGAACCTAATCCGGAGGACAACGGGCAGCCAGTGCAAGCGGACCAGGACTGGGGTGATGCGCTCGTATCGATGAGCACCCACCACCAGCCTGGCCACCGCATTCTGCACCCGCTGTAACCTCCGGACCAGGGTCAAGGGCAACCCCACGTAGAGGGCATTGCAGTGGTCAATCCTCGATATCACCAGAGCCTGCACAACTGTCCTCAGGGAGGACTCATCAAGGTACTGGCGGATCTGGGCGATCCTGCGGAGATGGATCAGCAACCACAAAGCAAGCTGTACAGCAAGCTGTTGTAACAAATAGCATCTGTAAAGTAAGCTACTGTCTGAAAACAGCAGTCATAAAGCAAGCTACTGTCAGGAAACAGCAGTTTGGGGGTGGGTGGGCAGGCGTTCTCTCTTATCCACGGTTTTCATTATCCACAGGAAGGCCTGGAACCAATCCTCAGCGGATACCAGGGTCCTACTGTAATGCCATTTTCCACAAATGCATCTGTAAATGTTACTGGTGTAATTACAGCAAATGGTGGAGGAAATCTGTCATGTGGATCAAATGCTGGGTTGTACTCTTTGTTGTAGTAATTGATGTTGTTTTGCTGGTGTTTTGCTTCTGCCTTACACTTTGTTGTGGGTACTGATGTCGCTGTGAGATAGGCAAGAGAGAAAACATTTTGTACCATAAGTTGCTGTCTTAGAGCATTCAGATTTAAAAAATAATAATGGCATAAGGCTTCCCAAATGGATTAGTAGCAGCAGCAGATTGCCACTGATACAGGCATTTTTTTGCAATATTTTGGTGTGCAACTTTGTCATGTCATGTGCACACCATGCACACCCTACAAAAGGAAGCCTTTAACCAACTGCAGCTTCCTCCTGCTGCTGATGTTGTTCCTGTTTTGCAGGAGCTATCCAATGGAATTTCACTCAATCTGTCTCATTAAAAGTAACTGGTTACGTTTGGGAAACAGAGTAATATGGAGAAATTGTTATAATAGTGGCTAACTACTTGGGAGGCACTTTTAAATTATAACTGGTACTAAGCACTTCCTGCAACATTAACAAAAGTCCTGGGAAAGATTTAGAAATTCAGAGTGAGGTGGAAGAATTTATTGGGGAAGTTGCTTTTGATCAGACCAAGAACTGGAATGATGAGAAATGAGATACCATGGGGCCAAACATTGGGGATACCTCTTGAGTAAGTATTAATTCAGAAAGCTAAATGGAGCCATTGCACAAAAAAGAAGACAGAAATATTATAATAGTAGAGTGAAGATTGATACTACTGTACCTGTAATTATTTAACTTTATTCATTATGGTTATACATTGCCCCCTTTGTTATTGATTTTACTGTAACCCACAATATATTTGGGGAGAGCTCTGGTAAAGAATTTTCACAAATACTATTCACTGTAATGGATCTAGTTTTGTCTCTAGTTTATTGTCTTCTAAGAGTAATAGGGTTAAGTGGCCATGAAAATGGTCTAAGTCAGTGGTGACGAACCTTCAGCACTCCAGATGCTTTGGACCACAACTCCCACAATCCTTTGTCATTGGGAATACAGGCTTGGAATTCTGGGAGTTGTGGTCCAAAAACACCTGGAGTGCTGAAGATTCACCACCACTGGTTTAAGTTGTTCCTTAAACAGTGACAACATTGCTTGCACAGGTCTATGGTCAGACCCATTTATCTGACGTATCTCAGAACTACTAATTTGATTGGAACAAGAATTGGAAACTAAAATATAGCAGATTCTTGAGTAGGAGTTATGTCTATGTGAATACAATGTGTAACCTCTTTCCTCCAGAGGAGTAATTCTCCGAATATCACTTAAGTTCAAGGATGAAATAATTAGAAATATTACAGCACAATGTATGGTTGTAAATCCAGTTTTAGGATTAATGAATTTATTCTTAGATTCCAATACATCGCTATACCCTAAAGAGCTTTTGAGTCTGTGTAGCTGATAGAGAAACAATTGCTTAATGCTGGAAAAAAGCTGCAGACATTTCAATGAATGTTTGGGAATCTTGGGTATAGAAATTAGTTTTGATGGAAAAACTCACTGCATTCACATCTGATGTATCAAGATTCCAGTGTAGACTCATTTTATAAAACCTGGCTTCCTTTTATTCAGTATTGTTGTTATAATCACACTGACTCTCTTAGCAACCCCTTAGCTACTAATGCCAATTTATGGGACAATTAACTAGTAATACCATCTGATATGTTTACTGTGGTGTTAGGTGGTTTATAACTATTTTATGGTTTTTATATTGTATGAGTCCCACTTAATTTTAATACATTGCCTCTTGATTAGCACACATACTGTACACATACATTTTCATCCTCTTGGGAGCAGAGAGAAACCAAACAATCATTATCAAAAGATTACTTATAGAGGAGGAGCATAAGAAGTCAAGTACTTCCAGATGATGCAGGCAGGGCAACTTTTCTCTTTCCTAGTGTTTGCCACCTCTATTCCACTCACTCTCCAACAAGTGATATGCAGAGGGAAACTGCCTCTGAAGAAGGTCTTATGTAGCTATTTTACCTTGTAGCTGTGGGCACACCTATGCTCTATGAATCTGCATTATTTCCCTTTAAAGTAACTCAGCTGGTGGTGGTGATCATCATATCTTGTGGCCCTAAATTATGTGACCTAATTACGTGTTGTAAATAGTTCGTGCAAAGGGTGAGCAATCCAGATGCCTGGGCTAAAGCTGGCATAGGTCCAGGATATGGAAGGTAGAAAGATGCCCTTAGAAGCTTTCTATAAAGAAAGATATGTATCAAAGACTTTTGTTGGTTTAACCCCCAAAAGGCAATCTGAATAAATGTTTGGATGTCGGAGGGCAGGGTTAGCTGGTCAATGAGGACTTTTACTTCGAATTCATTCTTAATCTTCATCATTCCTTTTATGTTCTCATGGGGGTAGTTCCATATTATTCTTTCCCTGAGTCAGGCTGTTATGGTTTTTTTAACTTCAAGGTGCCTCAAAGACTGCTGGATCTAGAGTTAAGAAATCAATGAAATGCCTAGGCCTGTTTATAAGCAGCTGTACCTGTCAAAAGTGGCCCCTGTTCCATACTGGGGATGTCAGATCAGGCGAGTGGACAACAAACAAGATGATGGTGGTGTCATATGTTAATTCAGATGATCTTTCTTACATCTATTTTTAACATTTGCTGGAGGCGTATGTATATTTATGAAGCTATCTTCCAATCCCTTTCTTCAAATGGCACTGTGGTTATTTTTAGGAGCCATTTAGGAGCTGTTAAAATCAGAGATACACACAGAGAGAGAGAGAGAGAGAGAAAGAGAGAAAGAGAGAGAGAGTATGGGTAGTTTTCTGTCCGCTAGCCTCTGGCAGTTAGTGATCAAATTAGCAAATCTGAATATGTGACTACATACAGAGAAAAAAGTTTGGCCCTGAAAAAACGAATCATTCTGCTCTATACCATCTTCTCTATCAGTTCTGGAGTGGTGGGGTGGGCAGGGAAAAAATAAAACCTGCTTTGTATTTTTAAGTGAGTTATGTGTACCAGGATTTTTTTTATTTTCTAAAAGCTAGTCATTGTGCAGGAACCTCAGTATAAGTTAGACATGTATAGATAGTAAAGATGGGCATGAAACGCAAAATTAATGTTTTACATAAGAACATAAGAACATAAGAACATAAGAAGAGCCATGCTGGATCAGGCCAAAGGCCCATCTAGTCCAGCTTCCTGTATCTCACAGCGGCCCCACCAGATGCATCTGGGAGCTCATGAGACTAGATATCTGTCTCCTGATACCACTCTCCTGCATCTGGCCCTTGAAGTACCCTGGTTTAAAGCCTGGAGACTACACATCTCCATCATGGTCTGTAACCTGTGATGGACTTTTCCTCCAGGAATCTGTCCAGTCCCCTTTTGAAGGCATCCAGGTCAGATGCCATCACCACATTGTGTGGCAGGGAATTCCATAGACTTACAACGCGCTGGGTGAAAAAATATTTTCTTTTGTCAGTTTTTACTCTCCCAGCCCTCAATTTGAGTGTATGTCCCCTAGTTCTGGTATTTTGGGAGAGGGAGAAGAGCTTCCCTCTATCCACTTTACTCATACCCTGCATTATTTTGTATGTCTCAATCATATCCCCCCTCAGGCGCCTTTTTTCCAGACTAAAGAGGCCCAAATGTTTTAGCCTTTCTTCATAAGGGAGGTGCCCCAGCCCAGTAATCATTTTAGTCGCCCTCTTCTGCACCTTTTCCAGTTCCACTATGTCTTTCTTGAGATGCGGTGACCAGAATTGTACACAATACTCCAGGTGGGGCCTTACTATTGCTTTGTATAATGGCATTATAATGTTGGCTGTTTTATTTTCAATCCCCTTTTTGATAATCCCTAGCATGGAATTGGCCTTCTTCACCGCTGCCGCACATTGGGGAGACACCTTCATGGAGCTGTCCACCAACACACCAAGATCTCTTTCCTGATCCGTCACGGATAACTCAGAGCCCATGAGTTGATAGATGAAGTTTGGATTTTTTGCCCCAATATGCATTACTTTACATTTGGTTACATTAAAACACATTTGCCATTTCTCAGCCCACTCCCCCAGTTTAGAGAGATCCTTCTGGAGCTCTTCACAATCTTCTCTGGTTTTTACCACACGGAAAAGTTTTGTGTCATCTGCAAACTTGGCCACCTCACTGTTTATCCCTGTCTCCAGGTCATTTATGAACAGATTGAAAAGCACCGGTCCCAGGACAGAGCCTTGGGGCACACCGCTTTTCACTTCTCTCCATTGTGAAAATTTCCCATTGACACCTACTCTTTGTTTCCGGGATCTCAACCAGTTCTCAATCCATAAGAGGACCTGCCCTCTTATCCCCTGACTGTGCAATTTTCTCAGCAGCCTTTGGTGAGGGACTGTGTCAAAAGCCTTTTGAAAATCCAGATAGACTATATCAACCGGTTCACCCAAATCCACGTGCCTGTTGACCTTTTCAAAAAATTCTAAGAGGTTTGTCAGACAAGATTTACCCTTACAGAAGCCATGCTGATTTTCTCTCAGCAAGGTTTGTTCTTTTATGTGTTTTAAGATTTTCTCTTGGATGAGGCTTTCCACCATCTTCCCTGGGACAGATGTAAGGCTAACCGGCCTGTAGTTTCCCGGGTCCCCCCTCCTTCCTTTTTTAAAAATTGGTGTGACATCTGCTATCCTCCAGTCCTCCGGCACTGTGGCCGTTTTAAGAGACAAGTTGCATATAACCGTTAAGAGATCTGCAATTTCATTTCTCAGTTCCCTAATAACCCTTGGGTGGATGCCATCTGGGCCCGGTGACTTGTCAATCCTCAATTTATCAATTAGTCCTAAAACCTCCTCTCTTTTAACCTGTATTTGATTTAATTCTTTAGTCAAGAGGGACGGCTGAGGCAGCGGAATCTGCTCAAGGTCCTCTGTCGTGAAGACAGACGCAAAGAACTCATTCAATTTCTCTGCAATGTCCAAGTCTTTCTTAACCTCCCCTTTTCCTCCCTCACCATCCAGAGGGCCAACTGGTTCTCTGGCAGGTTTTCTACTTCTAACATATTTAAAGAAGCTTTTATTATTACCCTTTATATTGCTAGCCATTCGTTCCTCAAAGTCTTTCTTTGCCTCCCTTATCATCTTCTTACATTTCTTTTGCCAGAGTTTGTGTTCCTTTTTATTTTCCTCATTTGGGGAGGATTTCCATTTACTGAAGGACCTCTCCTTGTGCTTTAGAGCCTCTCTAACTCCACTTGTTAACCATGCCGGTGTCCTCTTGGACTTAAATGAGCTCTTCTTTCTTTGTGGTATGCACTTGTGCTGGGCCTCTATTATTGTTGTTTTAAACAGGCTCCATGCACTCTGAAGAGATTGGATTCTTCTAACCTTCCCCTTCAGTTTCTCTCTAACTAGTTTCCTCATCTGAGGGAAGTTTGCCCTTCGAAAATCAAGGGTTTTTATGTCTGATTTGGTTGACACTCTTCCTCCGACATGCATGGCAAAGGTAATTGCAGCATGGTCACTGTTCCCCAGAGGCTCAGTGACATTCACACCCCTGACCAGGTCCTGAGTATCACACAATATTAGATCCAGAGTTGCCTGTTCTCGGGTGGGCTCCGTGACAAGTTGCTCTAAGGCACAGTCATTCAGCAAGTCGAGAAACCCAGTTTCTCTTTCTTGCCCAGAGCTCGCATTGGCCCAGTCAATGTGGGGATAATTGAAGTCCCCCATGATTACTATCCTATCCCTCTTAGCCACCTCCATGATTTCTCTCCTCATTTCAAGGTCCCCCTCAAGGTTTTGATCTGGTGGACGATAGAATACTCCAATGATCACATCACTCCTTGGACCTGGTAATTTAACCCACAGTGATTCTATGGTGGAGTCAGACCCTCTGTCAATCTCCATTCTGCTGGATTTTACCCCTTCTTTGACATAGATGGCCACTCCTCCTCCAACCCGCCCCTCTCTATCTCTTCTATAGAGTTTATAGCCTGGGATTGCTGTATCCCACTGGTTCTCCGCATTCCACCAGGTTTCTGTTATGGCTATTATATCAATGTTATCCCTAGCTGCCAAATGTTCAAGTTCTCCCATCTTTGCTCGGAGGCTTCGAGCATTGGCGTAGAAGCACCTGTACAGTGGGTCCCGCAACAACAGCTGCTGCCTTGTTCTATTCGCCCCACAGCTTTTATTTTCAGTAGATGAACTGTCACATTCCGTTATTCTCCCGGTGTTAATACCTATACCTGCTATGTCTTCTCTATGTGATTCTCTACCCTCTCCAACCTCATTCCCCGAGGATGAGGTGTTCCGAACCGGATGCCACTCAGCTCCTGTCGGCTTTCCCCCAGTTATCAGTTTAAAAGCTGCTCTGCTGCCTTTTTGAGGTTGAGTGCCAGCAATCTGGTCCCATCATGATTCAAGTGCAACCCATCCCTCCTGAACAGGTTTGGCTTGTCCCAAAATGTTCTCCAGTTCCTGACAAATCTAAAGCCCTCCTCTCGACACCATCGCCTAATCCACGCATTGAGGCTTCTGAGTTCTGCCTGCCTGGTGGGTCCTGCACGAGGAACAGGTAGCACTTCTGAAAATGCTACCTTGGAAGCCCGGGACTTCAATCTTCTACCTAGCAACCTGAATTTGGCTTCCAAGACTGACCGCTTGGCCTTCCCGACATCATTGGTACCGACGTGTACCATGACCACTGGCTCCTTCCCAGTTCTCTCTAACAAGCTATCTATATTTCTGGTGATGTCTGCAACCTTTGCACCCGGCAGGCAAGTGACCATACGGTTATCATGCTCCTCACAAATCCATCCCTCTGTATTTCTAATGATAGAATCCCCTAGTACAATGAGCTTCTCTCCTGCAGCCTGGTCATCAACATATACCTGATCTTGTATCTCATCAATGGTGATGAGGGAGAGATCCTCCGGTGGAACCAATTCTTCCTCTATGTGTGCCTCATGAGGTGTGCTGAGGGAAAGAGCTTCAAACTGGTTGTACAAGATGAGACTCTCTGAGCGATGCCTTGGCCTTCTACTCCTTTGAGTCACATTCCTCCACCCATCCACCTCCTGAGTTGCGGGAGTGACTTCCTCCTCTGAAGTTTGCCCTGTCTCCTCTTGGACCTGGATAGTCTGTTCCTCTCTGTCCAGGAACCGCTCAAGCTCGTTAATATGTTGCTGGTCGGATATGCGAGCCTCCAGCTGCTGGACCTTCTCTTCCAATAGCGCCACCAGCTTGCACTTGCAGCAGATGTAGTTCTGCACACGCTCTGTCAAGATAACAAACATGGCACAAGTACTGCAGGTGACTACAGCTGCTCCCTCCAACTCCATTTTAACGAGTGCAATAAAATGTATTGAAGGTCTCAAAAAGTGTAAACTTGCACTAACTTTTTTAATCTAGTAAGAATCTTTTCTTCTTTTGTTGTTTATTAAAAATCTAACTGTGTAGGGGCTGCTAAAGCACCTCTACTCCAACTGCAATCACGTCAGGAAGTTTCCAGTGCAAATTATACCCAGAAGAAATTATAAGGTTTTTTTGTTTTTGTTTTTTTTTTTTAGTTTTCACGCGCCGTTAGGCGCGTGCTGCTGGTAGCAGCTATTTAAAGCTAAAACTCCTCCCCTTGCTCTTGCAAAAACAGGAAGTTAGCAATCTGCCCTTTGGCCATGTGCTCCTCTCAACAGCTCCTTCCTCTCTGCAGCTCAGCCAGAAAAAAAAATGTTTTGTTTAATTTTGTTTTGTTACTCATTGTGTTTCATTTCATTTTGTTACTAAATGACTTTTTATTGAATTTTAGTAACAAAATAAATGAATAATGAAACTATTCAGAAGCTGCTGCGACCCAGGTGAGTTTTTTTGACAGGTCGGGCTGTTCCAAGTGGGAACAGCCCCACCTGTCAAAAAAAAAAAACCCCACCTGGGTGATGGCAGCTTCCCAATCATTCTGACCTGTCAAATCCAGCTGGGAAGTGGGTGGCAAGGCAGAAAGGAGCAAGCAGCACTCTGTTTGAATTTCCCGCTGCTTGCTCTGTTCTCCCTTGCCACCCCGCTTCACAGCTGGGACTATTTGACAGGTGGAGGTTGAGCTGGGGAGGGGGCCACCCTCCCTCCCCACCCCCACGTTAAAAAGCCCAAGCTGGGAGGCAGGGGGAGGGGCAAAAGGCGGAAAGAAGCAGGCAGCAGGGAGGAAACTGCTTCTTTCTGCCTTTCGCCCCTTCCCTCTCCTCCCAGCTGGGGCTTTTTGACAGGTTGGGGTGAGAATGAGGGGATGCCTTAGGAAACTATGAAACAGTGTGTCATTTTTTGCAAGGTTCCCATCCCTAATAGATAGACCAGTAGCATTAATGTGCATATAAACATAGTAGATCATTTCCTCTTTTCCTTTTTCTATTTGGTTACCAAATATAGAAAATTAAACAATTACCCTCATCTTTCATGTAAAAACAGGGTCACTTTGGACTACTTCTTTTAAATTGTTTTTATAGAATACATTAAGAGACATATTGAATAGATTGCTTCGTAATCTTTGGCAAATTTTGGGACATTTTTGTACAAATGCGAATGATCGCTTTTCTTGTCAGCTCCATGTTGAAGTACAGTAGAGACAGTGCTTGGATTGTAAAATTTCTGCCCATGTACATTGCTGCAGGACCAGCTGGGCCCATTATAAATACAATAGCCATGCAGCTCTGGCAAGGGCAGTGCAAGGCATTTATTGAAAATGGCAATGCTTAGTTTTCAGGAGAAAAAAGAAACAATTTGTTCCTCTTGCTCTTTTGAAAAAGGTATATAATTGGGTTTCAATCAGAAGTGGTCAGCTGTTAAGGCAAAACAAAAGATTATCACTGCTCACTCTGGAGTGTAGATTAATTTCTTAGGTAATTTTAAGTGCATTTAATATACCAATTAGTGGAACTGCTTTTAAAGGCAATGTGTAATTGTTTATAATTTTCATAAGCAGTCTTCTAATGTTAGCAACATTTCTGGCAATAATCCTAGCGATTTCTTTGCTTTTATATTTTAAAGATAATTTTATATATTGAGTGTTTAAACCAAAACTGAAAGGAGTTGATACAGAAATAAATTAATACTTTTTGAATTATGTGCTTACTTTTTTCCCTTTTCTATCTTTTCACCTTTATGTCACTATAAAACTCTGAATGTATACTCATAGTAATATACAGTATTCTGATCCATAATGCACAATACCTGCTGTTTTATATGCTGAAGGCTAAAATGATTGATAGTACATATTGGTCAATTCTAACTTGCTGTCTTTTCTTTTCACCTTTCAAGATGAAATCAGGCTCTGATAATTATTTTATTATAATACTGTGTTGGCAATATAGTATCTGCATCATGGGGGGTTCTGCTTTGCATGACTTTTACTGTGTATTCTGCATGAGTTTTTTTTTTTAACTGCTGTGCATGCCTCTTACTGTATGTTATGCATTGGGGCGGGGATCTGACTTTTTTCTGACCATTGGAATGGATAAATTGGTTTTCAGTGCATTCCTATGGGAAACTGCACTTCAGTTTACCAATTTTTCGTAATACTAAACATTCCAGAGAACTGATTAATTTCATAAACTGGGGTACCACTGTATTTTCTTTTAGTTCTGTAAATTTGTAACAACCCACATCCCTGCTTTTCTAATCTCAAATTTAAATTCCTTCTCAGATCTCTTGTTGACCATTTCATTCTTATAAAATACACATATTTGGGATGGCATGGGATGATGGTTCACCTTCTCAGTCTAATTTCAAAAGATGACATACATACCTCTTAAGGTAGAACTACCTTCTCAGTAAACTTTGTGTGCAGAATCTGAGAATGCCTATTATAATTTTTAAGCCTGGATAAAAGTAGCCATTTTTGTCAGAACAACATCTATAGTCATCTGTCCCAGAAAATGGAAAAAGTTTCATTGCAACGCAATAAGCAAAGTGTTCTGCTTATATATCACCCCATAGCAATTCAAGCACTCTCTGTGTGGTTTACAATTAAATTTATGCAGGCTACATATTGCACCCACCCCCAGAAAGCTGGGTAATCATTTTACCCACCTTGGAAGGATGGAAGGCTGAGTCAACCATGAGTCTGTTACCTGGGATTGAACTCCAGGTTGTGAGCACAGTTTTAGCTGCAATACACGCATTTAACCACTGCACCACAAGGCTCGTGTGGTCAGTCTTGTTCTTTATGAGATTTTACAAGCAGCTCTCTAGAGGACAACTTCCAGGGTGACTTTTTTAAATTCTTCTCTGTAGAGTGCCGGTGACTGTCCAAGAAAATGTCAAACAAGCATATCGGGGAAAAATGTGTACAGGAATCCCTTTCTTAATTCTCTGTTAATTCTGTAATATAAAGATGGAGCAGCTAACTTGGCCACCCTTGGGTTATCCATTTCTTTCCCACAGCCATAACGTAAGATGCTTCAACCTCTTTGTTGTCATTTTCTCGCTTCCAAGAGTTAGCATCAATATGTAGCTACCATCCTGTTGTGGTGTAATGTGGATTTATTTATTTCATAACTCAAAGACTCAGGGTAGGATACAGCCTACCCTCACCTGTTTTTGCTGGCAACTTGATGAATTAGGCCATGTTGTGAAAGAAGGAATAATAGACTAATATCATAATTATGGAAATATGCATTATGTTTACTTGTTTGGCTGAATGGAAGCCTTAATTTGCTAGAACAAACAAGACAGCTATATGCCTCATATAATCCAGAGCGGAATACTGCAGTATGACCATAGACATTTTTCTCTGAAGTACTAGTTTTAACACTTGGGATAGTTCCCTAATGTATGACCAGAAGGTGTATTGAGAGCCAGCCTGGACTGAATATGTTGAGTAAACCTCCAATATTGAGACTACTTTCACTTGTCTCTGTAATAAAATCCAGGCCGGCAACCTGTGTGGGATTTTGACTTGATCGCTTGTTGATGTAGCTGATGAATAAGAATCTAATTTCTGCATTCCTTTAAATGTAATATAAGATTTTATTTTAGTATAAATGTGTTAACTGTGTTGACAATTCAGATTATTATAATGATTTAACTTTGTTGAAGGATATCACTCTGCAAAGCAAAACTTCAGATAGATCAAAAACTAAATAAAGAAGGATGTGGGATAGTAACCTTTCAAAACCCCTTTCAATGCATTTAGAATTTTAGAAAATTACAGATGTTTTTTCCTCTTACAAAGTTTATTAAAACCCATTCTGTGTCTCTGTGTTTTATCTTACAGTAAAAATTAAGTTATTGATTTTAGACTGACAATGTAAACTAGGTTTACTAATTGTGTTTAAACCTAGAGAAATAGTGTAGAAATTTGATAATTAAAATAATCTTTTGTTTTAAAAATTGCTTTTACGCACACTACATATTTCACCCATTTATTTGATTTCTATTTTTAATAACAAGATTAATTATCCAACTTGGATGGTTTCAAATTAAAATGTTCAAATATAATTTTCCATTTTAATATTATTTTCATTATTATGAAACAAATAAATGAGGCATTGCAGGAAATCTGTTAATTATACAGTATTTTTATAGACAGTGGGGAAGCTTCTGTTTATACCAAACACTAGAGGTCAGCCTTTAAACACTGTACCATTAAACTTCACTGACCCCTGGAGCTGAGAAAAGGTATCTAATGATGAACTATGGGAAATGTAGTGTATTTTAGCATTTGGTTTTTGGACTCAAGAGTATGAAACAAGCCATGGGGAAGCACACTTTAAAAAACCTGCTATCGGAGCACATTAAACAGTCATTTCTCTATACCACACTCATCAGTCACCGATATAGGCCCTGAGCATGTTAGTAGTGTAACACATTTGTCTCCTGTGCCCTCAGACTCATCTATGAGATAAACTGAACCATTCTGTTATGGTGCTACTGGATGCCGATACCAATGGCATAATTAAACATGATGGCATTTATTAACAGGGACAATGTGAGATAGAAGTCACCTGGGGAGGTATTTGTATCAGGTGCAAGACACACCACTTACAAGCTGTACAGTGAATATAATCCATATGTTTAATAGCTGGCATAACCCAAATCAGATGTTCCCATGTTATGTTTGACATGAACCTTTCCCCTCCCCCTTTTCTGGTATTTATTTATTTATTCATTCATTCATTTATTCATTCATTCATTCGTTTGTTTGTTTGTTTGTTTGTTTGTTTGTTTGTTTGTTTGACTTATATACCTCACCATCTGACATAAAAGCCACTCTGGGCATTTTACAGAATTTTAAGGTAAATAATAAAACATAATAACAGATATAGACCATAATTAAAATTAAAATCAAGAGCATGATTTAAAAAACAATATTACAACCCAAGATGTCCTAACAGAGATAAAGTAAAGGTTTTGAAAACGGATCAGCAGCAATGATAATCAATAGCCAGGGAAAGCTGTTTTGAAAAGACAGGTCTTTAAGCGTTTTTTAAAGACCCACAGTGTGGGTGCCAGGCAGATATCTGGGGGGAGTTGATTCGAAAGATGAGGTGCCACCACTGAGAAAGCCTGATTCATGGTAATTGTTTTATAGGCTCCCCTCGGCGTTGGTGCCCTCAAATGACACACCTGGGAAGAACGAGTGTTCTGGGTGGTATTTTCAGGTAGAAGACATTCTGACAGATAGCAAGGTCCTAATTTTTTTAACCAACTGTTTTGATTGGCCCTAACAGAAACAAATTCAGAGTTGTTTGTTAATAAGCAGTGAGGTTGGTGTAATCTCTCATTAAGTTATACAAGCTGCTCTCATTGGTATTAAAAGTTAGCATTTTAAAATTGTTTATGCTATTGACTTTTCAAGACTGACAAGGGTTCTTTCAGAATTTGAATGCTAATAAACAGAGGTTTGTGACAAAGACTCAACATTATATTTTAAAAATCAGAGAAAATAAAGCAAATAAGCATGAGCAGCAAAAGAAAAGAAAAGAAAAGAAAAGAAAAGAAAAGAAAAAGAGAAGAGAAGAGAAGAGAGGTCTCACACCACTGCTGCATGATTGGACCCCTAAATAAAACTGTTGGCTACAAAGTTGGCAGCTCGGTGGTTCGAATCCCAGGTGCCATACAGGGAAGTGAGCTCCTGGTGTTAACCCCAGCTCCTGTCAACCTAGCAGTTCGAAAGCATGTAAATGCAAGTAGATAAATAGGTACCGCCGTAAAAAGTGGGAAGGTAAAACAGTGTTTCCTTGCAACCATGCTGGCCACTTGGCCCTGGACTTGCACAATACTGGCTCTTCAGCTTGAATATGGAGATGAGCACTGCCCCTAGAGTCAGACATTATTAGCATGCATGTGCAGGGGGAACCTTTACCTTTTAAACATGGAAATGAGCTGTGCAGCACCTTTGGGACTCTGAACTATGGTGCATTTCAACAGTGGCCAAAACTGAGGCCTTTATGTGCTTTTTAATCGTGTATGACTGCTGTTTAAGCACAGTTTGTTGGATATTTATACTTCACTAATTGGCAAAATGATTAACATAGTCCCTCACTAACAAACTGACAAAACCAGGCATTAAAGCATTGTAGAGTTGCCCATCAAAGCATGTCACCTGCTAGGACTTTATGGCTTGGATGTGCCTTATTGTTTATCAAACATCTCACCCCAGAGCATCTGAGTTAAGCATCTTAGTCATTTGAATGAAAGAGACTAATTTCTGCATGTTTCCAGCACTTTGAAGCCCTCCTCAGTAATCTCTAGTAACCTCTCCTGGCCTGCCCATAAAGGTAAAGGTTCCCCCCTGCATGTGTGTGCTAGTCGTGTCCGACTCTAGGGGCGGTGCTCATCTCTGTATTCAAGCTGAAGAGCCAGTGTTGTGCAAGTCCATGGCCATGTGGCCGGCATGGCTACAAGGAAACACTGTTTTACTTTCCTGCTTTTAATGGCAGTACCTAGTTATCTACTTGCATTTTACATGCTTTCAAACGTCTAGGTCAGCAGGAGCTGGGGTTAACAGTGGGAGTTCATCCGCAGGGTAGCACCCAGGATTTAAACTGCTGAGCTGCGGACTTTGTAGCCAACAGGTTTCAGTACTCTAGTTCACTGAGCCACCTGCCCATGGCCCACAGGAATTTAGGCATTTTACGCATCGGGCACACAGAAGAATATTGCTGCATAAGAAACTAGACCTTCTCACCATTCTCCCAGGAGGGCATGTCAGCTGTTCTTCTCAAAGATGCTAGAATTTCTGAAAGAAGAATATTTAAGATACTTGGAGACTTTCTAACATTAGCATGTAGTTATATTGCCCAGCGTGCTTCAGTGGACACAGCAGGTTCCCAAGTTTTTGTGGAGTCATGGCCCCCTTTTACAATAGCCAAGGAACCCACAACCACTGCCATGTTTGCATTAAAAAGGCATTTTTGATGGAGTAAAGTCATACCTTCTCAGAAAGTAGGGGCCTGTTCCTCATACGTCCGCAGACACATTACCTTTAATATGCCCCCTACAACCAAACAGGAAATTATTTGACAAGAACTATAGAATATATAAGGTGACACACAACTCCACCAGAAAACATTTGTGACCCCCTTGGTCATGACCCCCATGTTGTCTATTGGAAACATACTGGAGTGGTGGTGCAGTCGGTAAAACTACTGATTTTGAAATATCTGGGTTGCTTTAAGTTGGTTCTGATTTGGCAGAACGTAACATATAACATTACCCCATTAGCAGCAGGCATTGATAACCCTACTATAATCCTTTGTTTTTTGTTTTGTGGCTACAGGTTGTATAATCAGATGATTATAATCCATGGTGACTGGTGAAATGAGCTTCTGGAAAATTTTTGAATTGGAATGCCCTAAATAGCACATTGATTTGACATTTTATATGTCCCAAGAGCCTGTAAGAGTCTGGACTAAAATATCTCATACAGCAGTTACACTGTCAGATAAAAACAAGAACTGGAATTAAAGAGCAGTAGATGCTAGAGATGTGCATGAAAAGGAAAATTAGTGTTTCATTTCGTTACTCATTGTGTTTCGTTTCATTATTAAATGGCTTTTTAATATAGTTTTCATATTAAAATGAGTAATAAAATGAGTAACAAAATGAATAACAAAATGAGTAACAAAAAGATTTGGAAGCTGACTCTACCCAGGTGGGGTGTTTTTTGATAGGTTGCACTGTCCCAAGTGGGGAAAGCCAGACCTATCCAAAACAAAAAAACAAAAAAACAAAAAACAAAAAACACCTGGGTGGTGGCAGCTTCTGAATCGTTTCCCCAGCTGGGAAGCGGGTAGCAAGGCAGACTGGAGTAAGTAGCACTCTGTTTGGCATTCCTGCTGCTTGCTCCATTGTCCCTTGTGACACCTGCCTCCCAGTTGGGTTTTTTTTTTGATAGGTTGGGCTGTGGGGAGCAAGGGCGCCCCCTCCATACCCCGACCTGTCAAAAAGCCGAACCTGGGAGGCGGGGGAGGGGCGACATGGCAAAAGGGAGCAGGTAATGGTAAAAAACCCTGCTCCTTTCTGCAGTGTTGCTCCTGTCCCCTCTTCCCAGGTTGGGGGTTTTTTAACCCTAACCCTCCCCACACTCAAACATGTCAGAAAAACACATCTGGGAGGACAGGGCAAGAGTGACACAGCAGAAAGGAGTGAGTTTTTGCTGCCCAACTTCCGACGCAGCAACAGCAGTCTGAAAAGGTGAGCGCTGACATTGGACTCACCTTCTCAGAACCCTGCTGTGTGGGAAAGCCCAGGGAAGTCCCCCAGGGCTTCAGGGCTTGCCCTTTCGGACCTGCTGTGAACCACAGAGTGGAGTAGGGAAGCCTTTGGGACAGGCAATTCAAAAGCCTCCCTCTTCAAGCAGTCAAAAACAGCTGGGTGGCGGTGGTAACCGAGCAGGGAAATAGCCCCTGGATCTCACTGCAGCCCCTTGCCTGGAGTGAGATCCGGTGGTGGCTCCCCGGTTCGGCTCCTCCGAACCGAAAATATCATTTCGTTTCAGTTCTTGATAACACACTGTTTGCCATTTTGTTTCATTTTGAAACATTTCAAAACCTTACAAAATGACAAAACTGTGTGTCTTTTTGTATGGTGCCCATCCTTAGTAGATGCAGTTCTAGATTGGCCAGTTTACTGTCTTCCACAGGGATTTTTAGCATCCCCCTCTCTTCTGGCTACCCTGTATAATTTTGATGGGTCACACAGAAGCTAATGTGGAGAGGCAGAATGGTACAGTATTTAGAAAGACACAAAGCTGTTGTGGGGATAAACACTTCCAAAACTTGAGAAAAGGAATGAGACACTATGTGTGATGAAAGTCTGAAGATTCCCAGTCTTTCATGCGAGTTTATCTGGAAGTTGAGTCATGGCAACTGGGCTTCTTTTTCTTGAGCGACTGAAATGTTCACTGCTCATTCAAACAGCTTTGTCAGTCTGAAGATAGTTAGTTGTGAGTCCCCCATTTTATCAGGTTATCTTTACTTATTAAAGGGCAACATCAAAAGTAATTGTTTGGGACATCTAACTTCTATCAGTGGTTTTAGTAAGCTTCTATTTTTTGACTTCGCTTTGACATCACAGCTATCTGATATTTTAATATTTTTAAAAATATTATTGCATGGGGTAATATGTTTGACAACTGATTAAAATGAATAATAAACATGCACATATAAGAAAGTGAATTTTGACTGGAGCCACGGAAATCTGACTTAGAGATGGGAAATCATCTCTATAAGGATAATGAAATTACAGTGTTTAAGTGAACTGATGCTGTATATGCAGCCTTTATTCACAGTTTTGAAACAAATAGGAATAACTAATCTCTTAATAGTACAGGTGAAATTAAAAAAATCAAGCCTTACTTTGGTATTATTGCAATAACACAGATACTACAGCCAATGAATATTTGGTATGAAATGTATATCCCATCACATATTATATTCCACACCTCGTTCTGCTGCTATATGTCTGAAGAAGTGGGCGTGTAGTCCAGGAAACGTTACATTGAATTATGAAAGTTAGTCCTTAAGGTGCCACATGTTTTGTGTCAAAATTTGAGATGAGATTTGAACAGTGCATAGGAAAAAAGCCAATGGCAGATACAAAAATGTGTTGCATTGAAGTCATCCCCAATATATGAATCAGCCTTCCTGCTGATGGGTTGATGAATGGCAGAAATGATGACTAAGACAGCACTTTGGTTTTAAAAATGTATCCCGCTGCATTCCATAATTTCTAGGCTAATTCTACTGGCAACATATTAAAAACATCTTAAAAATAAATGGTGAAAAACAGTGATTCTTACTAGTAGGATTGCAGTGTTGCTTTATAAGATAAAAGAGCAATGCTGGGAGTATTTGTTTGGGAAACACCAAGGGCAAATCTGCTCAAGGGGTGAGGCAGAGTGGGCTGCCTATTTTTCATCTGGACAGCCTGGGAATCCAAGTTATATATTTGATGCCTGCAGCATTGTTTTGTCCTGGTGATTGCACATCCCTAATAGTTAGGAAAAGTTGCAGTTGCCTTATATCAGTGGCTCCCTCTACCTCACTCCTCTTGCCTTCCTGCTTGGCCTCTATTAAGCTTCATCAAACTATGCTTTAGCAGCGACCCCATGGCTAAAGAGATGGAGGCATACAATCCTAGTTCTTGGGTGAATCAACTGAAATCAAAGCAGGGAGAAAAAGAAGGGTAATCACTCCAAGTAAACCTGTGATCTGTATCTGTTTGTCCTCTGTGGTCAGCTGCAGGTGAAGACACCCAGACCCAGACTTGATTAAATCCAGTATTCTGTCTCCAACAGTGCATAGCAAAATGCTTCTTTCCCAAAGGACAGCAAAAATCCTCCCTGAAATTGTTCAGCCAACATGCTCTCTTTTGGTTTGGAACTTCCATTAACATGAAAACAGAGTTTGGCACAATGGTGGGGGAATTCTGGAAACTGAACTTCAAGGTGGAGGGGGGGAAACAACCCCCCACCACCACCCAAAAAAGGTGTTTTCACTCTCTGGGAGCCTGCACTGATAATATGCTATTGATGTATTCTTGAAGGCTTTCACAGCTGGGATATGATAGTTGTTATGAGTTTTTCAGGCTGTTTGGCCATGTTCTGGAAGGCTTTTTTCCTTTCTGTCATTAAGCCAGACTCTGTGGCTGGCATCTTCAGAGGTCAAGGAGCTCAGAGTTCTCCTTGTGCTCTAGGGATATAGATGCGATTGATCGGCCTATCCTCTATGAAGTTGTCTAATTCTTTTTAAAAGTATCAAAAGCTGTAACTACTGTAATTGCTAGAGGACCTGAAGTGTAGGATTCAAGACCACTATATCGCTCAGCTCCACTTTCCTAAGATGACCTTGTGGCCTCCTGATATTTCTTGACATGATCTGTGTTGATTAATTTATTTTAGAGTATTTTTACCCCGCCTTTCTCCTTGGAAATGGACCCAAGGCGGCTTACACAAATGAGGGATAATTTACAGTTCAGTACAATTAAGACATGTTCAGGTACTGAGAACAGGGAATCGAGAAACATCTTACAGCATTAAAACACAAGAGAAAGCGAGCTATTAAATTTAAAAGGAGAGTAAAATTCCATATAAAGTTATGACTGATGGACAGTAACATTGAAAACATAGTGTCAATGTAATCGCACAAGATTATAAGTGGTTATAAACACAAAGTCTATAGCTAATAAGATAATCAATATTTTACCTGTAGTGTTTTCTTCCAATATTTCCTTCACACCTAAGTATGGAAATAAGTATCAGCCACCTGAAGCGACTTGCTGTGGTGTTGTTGAAGAGTAGTGCGTAGTTTGAAAAAGTATGTGCCAAAATAAGCTAGGGCATTTGGACATGCAATTTAAACAGTGAAATCAGAAAGGTAGAAACGATTTTGCTAGCCGATAACACATGAGTTAAAATGACTAGAATCACGTTGATGATTCAGAATGTTTCCAGTAAGACATTAAATGCCTTATAAGTGGGAATCTTGTTGATTGACTCTAGGATCCATTAAGTACAGGGATTTTTGTTGTTGTTGCTAATAGCCCACTGGGAGAGTCACAAAAAGCATCCATGATGATGATCATCCTAGAGATGTGAAGGCCCTGAAGAAAACCAGAAAAATTCAGAAAAATAAACTGTTCTTCTGAATCCTTTTGGGTCCCCCCCCCCCAAAAAATGAAAGAATTGAAAAAAGAAAAATTGATGATGGAATGTTTTATTTTAACACGATGAATAAAATATTTTAAGACAGGGTGTTCAATATTTTCCAAAATCATTTCTAAAAAATATGCATAGTATCAGATTATTGTGATTTCTGTGCACTAAGGACATGCAAGTCCTAGATTACAAAGTGAACTCTCCAATGCAAGAACAAGAGACATTGCTTCCTTTTTAGGAGGTGCAACTATTGTCACAAGGAAAAGAAAAAGGTTTCACTTTTGTTTTTGCTCGTGGGTGGGTATGTTTGGTTCAAAGCACTGGAAGAAAATGCAGAGCAACAGAAATGATTCGGATTATTTTCATGCCCCACTTTAGTCCCACTTCCTTCTATACATTTTCCTCCCCTTCAATTCTTTTTATGAGAATGAGGGTTTTTTTATTTTTATTTAATACTGTAGAGAGAAAATATGAATTCTAAATTCTGGATTTTAAGATATTGTTTTATAGGGGCTTTTTTATTCCCCATAAACTAGTAAACAGTTCAGGAGATTGTTACTCCATTTGTTACTTACAATTACAAATAAATATTATTTAAAAGTAAATTCTGTTTGTAATAATTGTTTGGATACACTATATTTTAATATGGTAGTTGTGATAATTTTATGCCAAGTCAAATTGTCCATTGTCATATTTTATGTTCCTAAAGAAACAGAATAACTTTCATGCTGTAAAAGAGGGTGGGGAGTTCTAATGTAGCATTTTTTTCAATTTTTCCAAAAAAATCCACCACCACCCCTTAACTTCAAAATTTCTGGAAATTTTACATCTCTATCTTAGGGCCATATAGGACTTATGAAAATTTTCCCTATGTCCCAAATATGAAGACATTTCACTTTCTATTTATCCTGAAGTTCCTGCAAAACAAGTTTGTTACAAATGACATTTGACTCGCAGTGGCAACAGAATCAGGCGATGCAGCCAGACTTCTGTGGTGGCTGTAAAGAGCCCACTGTGGAATGCAATGTGTTCTGGGGGTTCTAGCACAGCTTCACAACTCAAAAAGTTTCCCTCTTGCATAAAAGAAAAGGAATATTTTTTTAGAAGTATTACCGTAATTAACTTACCCAGGGTTGGAATGCTATATTATCAGCAACAGCTGTTTTGTGAAAAGCCATTATTAATATGGACTCAATAAACTGCCTTTAGTTTGCAGAGTGGTTAATAAAATAACAGGGCCTTTTGGAGTTAGCAATTAACTTATAGGGTTGACATAAGTCTGAGGTTAGTTGGTGGTGCTGGTCCCAACAACAATTGTTCCTATATAACTTCTATTGTTAGTACTTTCTGCATTGCATTTCTTCCTGATTTCACTCTCCCATCCTGCACAGATTTGATACTGTGATGGATTTTAGTGTAAAGGTACCTAAGAAGTGTACTTCATAGTGTGTTTTCAAGGTTTTTCTGCACCAAAACATGTGTGTTTTAAGGTGCTTCAGCATCCAAATGTGACTAATAATTTTGGAAAAGGACAGATATGATGGTTTACTATAAGATCCTGATATATTCTTCTAAGATGGACCGTTTTCTCTAGGAAAAGGGGGAAAGGGAAAGTTTGTAACAAGATGAAAATGCTGCTAAGTTTCCAGGTGCATGGCTTTTCTGAGTCTGGTATTTTTCAGAGCTGTGATAGTTTACTCTTAGATATGTAAACCAGCCTGTGCTAAGGAGATAGTCACCTTTAGACTTCTGGAGTCAAGCAATGCCATGGCTGGTGATTGAACCTAGTGATAAAATCAGTACAACATGCTCTTTTTTGGGTAAAATGTTGCAAAACTTGTTCTAACATAAGCACACGTGTCCGTACTATTTCTGCTCAAGTTTGTTGAGTAAACAGTACTGAATCTTCTCTGCATTCAGAGCTCCCATGGACTGTTCAGGTAAAGACAGTATTTACAATGTCCTGATTTAACAATGTTTTGATTTGCTTGGATGTATTGCAAATGTGCATATGTCAAATGGTTTCATTTTAATTTCCAAATGAATTCTGCATTTGTAACAACCAATCAGTCATTCTGAGTCTTCTCCTGCAACCCCACCTGAGGTTTCAGCTGGACAATTTGATTTTTCTTTCTCTTCTAGATTTACTAGTTAACCTCTAACAATCTCAGACAATTTGTTGATTTTTGTCTGTCTCGAAAACCTGTGTGAGAGATCTGAGCTTTACTGTGTATCACCCATAAAGAATATGCACCTTGTTCACACATTCTCCCTACTATAGTGCATTCAACACAATTCATACCTATTCTTAGAGTGAAGCTTTTTTAATTCAGGCAGAGTAATATAGATGGGTATGTACCATCATACATTTGGTTGGAGGCATTTTAATAATGTTTTGAATGTTGCCCTGGTCTTGTGGAAGGTGTGTCGAAATTTGTATTTGGTTAAGGAAGTTTAACGTTCAACAGATATATTGGAAGTTGAGTCATGGCTACTGGACTTCTTTTTTGAGAGATAGAAACGTTTTGCTGTTCATCCAAACAGCTTCATCGGTCTGAATACAGCTATTTCTCAAAAAAGAAGTCCAGTAGCCATGATTCAACTTCCAGATAAACTCACCTGGATGATTGAGAATCTTCACAGACAAACAGATATGTTGGTACTTCCCGTGGCATGTATGTAAAGAGAGGACCTTACAGTTTCACTGGAATGCTTCGAAAAGAAGGCTTCAAAGGAGTGTTGAATTAGAGAGCTGAAACTTAGAAGATGAAAGGCTGGTTAAACTCTTCAGTCATGCTATTTCATAGGGAAGGGAATCACCTAGTAGGAAAATGTCTGTTTGACATGCTAGAAAATAATGTTAGGAAGACCTCCATCAGAGTTAAATACTGTATTTCCTCTTACACTAAAGGAAAATTCTTTGCTCCTTCATTTGCTCTTTCTTCATTATTTCTGTTCATTTTGTCTGAACTGTGTAGAGCTGTCTAGAGAAGTGAAATATGTTGAAGACTCTAGTTGCAAAGTTTTATTAACAAACATCATGCCTTTTGTTCTGGGACTGCTGTTCTCAATGATATATTTTCTCTTCTTAGTGGATGCCATTGAGAAGTTTTTGTTGTTTGCTTCTACGGTGGTTCCCTGCCCTTTCAAGGTTCATATACTGTGGTCCTGCTATATTGCAGGAACATAGTATAAGAAAAAAGCCCCCCTGGGGTAAGGGGCAAAGGCTGTTTCTGGCCTCCCATACTTACCCAGGACTGGCGCTGCCCTGAACGGACCTGCGAGAGCCTTCCCAGGGGCCTCCAGAAGGCATGGAAAGGCCCTCGCAGGTCCATTTGGGACAGCACCAGGCTGGGGATAAGTACAAGAGCCCCCAGTTAGCCCCCACCCCAGGCCCGACCTGACCTGCATCTGCATATTGCAGATTTTCAGTTATCGCGGGTCGGGTCGGGTCTCTAACCCCTGCAATAGGTGGGGGGGGGGACCACTGTATTGGGCTGGAGAGAAGAATCCTCAAACTAGCCTGGTTTAAAAATGCAAAGCAACTTCATTATGGTATCTGAACTTTACCAAGAGTGTTCAATGTCTGGAATAGAGAGAGACAGATTAAAATTATCTCCTGTCCTTCCATACCCTTATTGAGTGTTGTCATTTTTAAGGAATTGGCGAGGTGCTTTAATATGAGTATGTAAAAAAGTATTAGACTGAAATATTTTATATTAATGAGGGTTGGATGATGATGATCATCATCATCATCAACCTTATCATCATCACCATAACTCTGCCACTGTGAAACTTAGACATCTGAAAAATATTGTACATAGTAGAAGGATCCGGGGTGTGTGCATATTGATTACTTAATTCTAGTTAATTAAGAACTCTGTGGCCTACAGTTACTTTTTCTCTCTATGAAGAAGGATGATAAACAAAAGGGGATCACAGCTGGTGGCTGGGTGGTTCTGAGAGTTACAATCAGCTCTTTTTTTGCTTTTAGGCCTACGAAGTGGTTTTCTGTAATAGCCTGTTTTTTTTTTTTTTTAAACAACCCTAAAGGTGAGTCAGTTCAGTATGACTGTGCCCATTTGGTAGACCGGGTATGGCCAAGAGATTCAGCATACTATCAATTTGGATACTTCAAGTGAGATTCCAAACAGAAATGAGATTCCAAACTGGGCAAGATATAGCTACTTTCAAAGACATGGGAGCTCTGTCTGTGTGTGTGGGGTGGGTGGGGGAGAGAATCAAGAGGAGACTCTATACTGTATATCACAGGCCTCCATGGTGATCACATATGCCTTATATCCATCCATCCATCTGTCTAAATAATCTGCTGGTGCAGAAGCTAAAAAGTGTTGAAATGGCTTTTTAGTAAAACAGGGAAGAGAGTATTCATCAGATCCTAAAGGGTGGGCAGCATGATGTGAGAATACGTGAACCTGTAAGTATTGTGTATCAGTGTCACATAGAGATTTACAGGCTAACCAACACTTTGAAGTAAAACAGGGAGCCTTTTCACACGACCCCTAAGATCCGCTGGCCACTTTAATTCGGACCAGAGATCTTAGGGGTTTGTTCCCACCCCCTCCGCACTCCTGGCTGCTGGCTGCGTGAGGGGAGGGAGAAAAAAAGGAAGAAAAGAATGCCGCTCACCTCCGTTCTGCCATCCCGGCACTGCATTCAGATCTATTAAAGGGGCGGGGGCCAAAAAAAAAACAAAACAGAAGCAAAGAGAGCCCAACAGTCACTACGTTATATCCGCATCAGGAATTTTCACCTCCGGAGAGCAGGTACCTGAAAAGTGCGCTGAGACGCGCTTAGGTGGGTGTGGTCGCACTTAATTATCTGTAAATTCCGGAGCTGGTGGGGAAACAGTTTTAAGCTCCGGAGCTGGGAGCCATTTGCGGCGGAGTTTAGGGGTCATGTACAAATACCCTGGAAGTATCCTGGTAAGCAAAGCAGATGTTCTAAAATGGTAATGTCACAGTACATTAGCTGTTTCACTTTGGACCAACTGATGATTCCAAAGATCCACCAAAGACAACCCCCAAATAGTTCACATATAAATGTGTCATGTGTCACTTTAGCCTACAGGACACACCAGAAATTGGCAGATGTGGCAATGCTAGCCAAGGTGGTTTTTCTTTATTAGCATTTCTTTACTTGGTCCTAATAAAGTAAGAGGTGTATGGCAATTAAAGTGTCAATTGTATCATACAACTTTAATTGCTGTGTCTCTTTCCCCTCTTCCTTTCTCAAACTTCTTTTGGACATGTGTAGCCCTGTATTTTGCATTGTAAAAATATTAAGGGGCTTAAATCTGTCTACATGTAAAGTTCAGATAGTGATGTTTTGAGTGAAATTTATGCTGATTTTCTGTAAAGTTGGAGAGCTTTAATACTAAGGCATGCACTGAGTTTGCAAGATTTATACCTTTCTACATGAAGTGAAAACATGGAGAGGTAGTTGACATGATTTAGTGTATCATCTGCCATCATGTTCATGTATCCCCTCTCTAGTTAAGTTTATTAGTGTTTGCATTGGTAGGGCTTAATAGGCTGTGGACATTCTTCATAGCAGTTTAAGTATATATTCATTTCACTATGTAAGAACAGAGTTAAAATTATTATCCTTTGCAACTGGCAGCATATATTCCATTAGTTTCAATGGGGTGAATGGGGCTGATATTGGCATTAGATGTAGCCCTTTAGGTGCTATGGGTTAGGAAATCCAGGAAATAATTACCTAGAGATCATTTTACAAGCCTATCTGTTCTGCCCAAAATAATGACCTACAATGGTCCCCAGCCAGGCTGATTTGTTGACATACAGAAAAAATACTTAACATAATATATTGACACTGCTCTCTGTACCTGAAAGTACAAACACACACCATATTTTCTTATGAGCAGTTTGCATTTACAGTACAAACAATGGGCATCACTCCTGACCTATACCACATCCCACCAATTTCCCAAATTTGATATTGCCTTCACTTGATGAGGAATTGTGGAAAACTCAAAACTTGAAGAGTATTTTTTTTTTTGTGATCTAATAAAAACATGACTCCACTGAGAGTTTCTCTTCTGTGGATGGATTGCACAACTATGATTTCTGTTTGTCTGAAGATGTTGACCTCAACCATTTACGTATTTTCAAATATGTCCATTTGGTTCTTGCAATTTTGACAGCCTCTGGGGTCTCTTTAGAGATATACCTGGGTTAGATGGGGCTGTGCTGTTACTCAGCATGGTGTGTTTGAATACCTAGCCACAATGTTGTATGTATACAAAGCCCCACAAAGACATGTTATTACAGAGTATCTGTCTTGCATTGTAAAAGCATTGTTCTGGCTTCCTTATGACTGAAAACATTGGCAAACATTTTAACTCACCTTCAGCAACATTTTTGAGGGCAGTCAGACAAAATTGCCTAGATTGCCCATTGAGTATCACTGGACAATACCAGGGATTCTGTTAGGGTGTTTTTTATGCCTGTACTATATTGTTCTGGCTGCTGTTGTTGATGTATAAGGAAAGGGTTAGGAGCAAACATGAGGTCCTAAGTAGCTATCAATCCCATTCTTATTGAATAGCCACCTACTGCATTGAATCTATTGGACCTCTGACTTAAATGGTTCTTGTTGCGACTGTTATTGCTATTATTACTAACACACTTGCAAGGATGCTCTTGCTACAGCTAAGCAGATGTGTTTGCAATTCATCTAAGGACAATGCCGCTGCTGCTGCCACCACCCCCAATCTCTTAGCTTAGAAAAGGTTTCTTTAATCATTGGGGAAGGGGGGAAACGAGTGGTTCTTTGTCTTCTGCATTTTGTGACAAAAGAATTCCCATTTGAATTGCCGTGCTCTGCTCAGGCTCCCTCCGAGCCTGTGGTTAACAGCAGTCAGTCTTTGCAGTGTTCTGACGTCACCCAGTGCATGCATAAGCTATGCTATTGTCTTACTGAGCGCAGGGGCTGTGGATTGCAGTATCTGGTGTCTGCTATCTGTTTCTGCCTCACTGCCTCGGTAGAAGGATCTTCCCATGTCTACAGGATTTTAACACAAACAGCCCTGGAGGGAAACCAAAAGTTGATGATCTTTTTCTTGCTTCTACGAGGAAGAGCTGTTGTGCTTTAAAGGCTGCAGGAGAAGGCGGCTTGCAAAGTGAGGCTTGGGAGAGGAGAGCAAAAATCTGACGGCTGCAAGAGCTGTGGGAACTGCGTTGCCCGGCTTCATGATCCCTGCTGTGTAGCAGCTTCATCCGTCCTCTCACACATTCCCCTCTATATTCCTTTCCCCTTTTTTGAGATACAAGCATCTGGAGCCAGCCATGTTTGGCACCGAGTCGTCATGTAAGTAAAGGTCTCGTCTCACTTGTCTGTCGTTCAGTATGGGGTGAATGAATGGGGGTGGATGGCTGGGGGTGGGTGGCGGCGGTCAGGACTTGTGCTGCGGCTCTCTTTCATTGCTTTGCTAACCGCATCGCTGCAGTATCCTGGCGAACAACAGCAAAAACCCGTGGTTCTAGCCGGTTTGTTAAGGAAGAAAGGATGCTTCGTTTTGACCCCTCTTCTTTTGTGCGACTTTGGCGCTGCCAGCAAGACAGCAGAGAACTGTCACTGATGCTGCATCCAGGCCGCTTGAAGATGCTACGCAAATCTGTCTCTGCTGGAGTGTGCTCATTGTGCATGTGTGTGCCCGACCCGCCGTCTCCCCTTTATCAGAGATGCAGTAATTAAAGTTTTACCTCTTTGATAATGAGGGTGTTGGGAGGGGATTGGCAGGATGCTACAGGATTATGCACTGGAGAGCTAGCTCATACTTGATTTAGCCACCCAGCACCATCTCCCTGCTATTAGGTAATAGACATCTCCCAGATTTTGTTTAAAAATATGCAGACATGGGCTTGCTGATGCGATGGTGTGCGGAGGGCAAGCATTTGAGCTACAATGAAAGGAAGACATTTTTGAATGCTATGTCAGTGCTTCGTGCCATATAAAAGGTACAAAGAAAACAGCACAGACATGCTTCTGTGAACATCAGATGCATTTATTTTTAAAAAAAATATCACAAGGACCTAGCAAAAATAAGGCAGGATTAAAGGAAGTGCCCTGTTCCTGCTAAAGAGTTCTGATCCCAGCCTAAGCAGACAGTTTTACCTCTTTGACTGGGGATCAGTCGCGCCCACTGAGGTGATTAACTGAAATGAAAATTAAAATGGGAATTTTGTGTAACTCACAAGCAGGTAGTGCAATCAAAACTGAAACAGTTCTGTTTTGTGATCCAAGTGTTCATGAGATGCAAAACAATGTATTTGCCATAGAGATGAAGTGACAGCTCTGATTGCAGATACAGTTCACCTAGAAATATACCATTCTAGGATAACACAAACCACAGGAGATTCCAAAGGGTTAATTGGTTGTTTTAACTCAGCTTTCCACTCCTTTTGATATAAAGCCTGCTCAAGGACAAAGCAGAAGAAAAGGTGTGATAGCCTTCGCATTGTTACTTTTCCCGCCCCTTTCTTGAAAAAGCCTGCTTTGTTTGGTTTCTCCTCTTAACTTGGATTGCTTTGGGGGTTTGTTTGGGGTGGAGATGTCTTATTTATTTAGTAGCTGATCTTGAAAGGTGAATGCTGAATGTACTGGTACATGGGCAGTTGCCATTTTATTAAGGAAATATACTTGAAAGGGTTTGCATTAGAAATAAGAAGAAATCACCAGTATTATTACTTCACTATGTTTTCCCTAAGACCGGATGGTACAATGATATAGTTAATGGTAAGTAGCTGTCTGTGTATAAATAGTCCTCAACTGAAAGGACACTCTTATTGTCTGTTGAGCAGGGCTTTTTAGTAGAGTCACCAGTGTGCTGCCCGTTTGACAACAGCTGGGCAAGCTTTTGTTTCCATGACATCCAGATTAATGCATTTTCTCTTTTTAAAGGAGTGTGTGGTGTGAGCACAGCTATAACCTGACAAGTACTTATCTTGTAAAAATGCATTTTACAGGCATTTCAGGAAGAGAAACAGCAAAGAAAACAATAAATTAGAGTATTTAATAAAATGAAGTGATACCTTAGTGCTGGGGGGAGTTGTCTTTGATTTACTCCGCCCCATTCTAGACAGGTTACATTAGTTTCCCATGTATAAGACTATATTTTTCTCTAAAATTGTTAGAAAAATTGAGGGTCGTCTGATACACAGAAGTGACCCGAGGACAGAATCGTGCAATTTCAAATTTTGGGTTGGAAACGTGGGGGTCATCTTATTCATGGAGGCATCTTATAGATGGAAAAATACACTAATTGATCTTTCACACTGAGAATTTGCAGTGCTGGAGCCAAATAGGAGGAAGTGTTTCAAAGGTTTTTCATTTTCCTCTTTATAGAAGAACCGTTATCTGCCCTTTGTCTTGGGGCTCCTTCAACTTGCTTATGTTTAGAATGTCCATTGCTGGTAACAAATTTAAGGGTCAACACACACAACAAGCACATTACTCAGTGATATTTTTCAGTGGCAAGTTCCTTGGAAATATTTTTTTTTGGGGGGGGGGGTGGAATGGGAAGTCAAATGTGCCCCTGGACACCACAAAACACCTGAACACCACACGACACTCCATGTTTGTTTGAAACAGGAAAACTTTGGCTTGTTGAATGCCATCTAAAACCACCCCGAATCTTCTTTCAGGCAGGTAGCCTCCAAATAATGGATGTTGGGTTTTGGTGGTCATGTCCAGAGGACACCAGGTCATGGAAGCAAGATTAAGGCTCGGTAGTGTTCTGATATGGTATTACTTATTTGGGGAGGTAAATTATTCAGGGATTTATTTATAAACCGTACCCAACATTTTAGGAATAAGAAAAAACATTTATTTTTCAGACCTTTCTGAACTTAACCCTCCATCATCCTTTCTTTATTTATATTTGTCCTTTCCTTTCTAAAAGCCAGCATAATTTGCCAGGTGACAACATGGAGGTTTCATGTGTGCTATCTCTTATTGCCTATAGTGATGTATGGGTTGAAATATCTGTTTCTGACATTAGAAGAGAAATGGGATATCTGACCCCTTTAAATTCATGCATAGAGAATGGGTGTGTCTGTTCGGGGGCATTCATTCACACTTTTGCCATGGCCAGTGGAACAGCAGTAAATTTTGAGGAATAGCTGCACACCACGAGAGGCCCTGCAGAACAAATGTCCTGATAGGACAGTACTAATACAACAGTCAAAAAGATGTAAGACTGCTGGATTGGTGCATGTTAATGATAGAGAAGCAGATCTTTTGTCAAGTTGATGGCTCTAAATTGTCCATTCAAGAGTAAGGCAGCTAAGGATTGCAGCTGAGCTCATGTGGAACATGAAAGTGGTTTGTCTCTGTTAATTTCTATTTCTTCAAATCACTGTCTAACAAAAAGGGGGCATCCTTGTATACAATCCAAAGGAAAAGGTGGATAGGCTACAAAAAAAAAATCATAACATATTTTAAATTCTGCAGATCTTTATCAGCCTGGCCACCATAGGCTGGTGGGGAAAAAAATAAGAAAAACTAAAAATCCCAACTGGTTGTGGGTGTCACACTCCTGTTGAAAGTACATTTCAAAACAGGGCCTGTAGAGTTATGTCTGAGGTGCAGGTGCCAATTTCTACCTCTGATGGTGTGGCTGTCTCTCCCAGTCTTGTTAGGAAAAAAAATTACAAGTCACTGAGCAGTTTTGTTTTACGGAGGGAGGGGGGATACCCTGTACTTTACGCTGGACTATGAGGCACTCGAAGGCAGTGAGAATCTCTACTTTTGGGCAAACTGAGAGGTTGCTCTTTTTGTGTTTCCAGGAATCACCCGCAGAAGCCAGCAAATCTGCAGAGGGAAAAGCTCTGTTTATCACACCTAGCTTGGTATTCAATGAGAAATTAATCCTGTGTATTTTCTGTAGGGTGGAAAAAGTGGACCATAAGAACCATTGTTATGTAATGTCAATTCGGAACTGACTTAAAGTGATCCCAATAAGACTTTCAGGGTAAGTGAGATATTTAAAGACTGGTTGTACCAGTTCTACTCCCACAGTGAATTTCCTTGGCTGAGCAGGCCTTCTGAATCCCAGTCACTCTGTCCACTACACCACACTAGATATCAAACAACATTTATTGATTTGTTGTTTGTTGCTACCTGTTGATAGCCAGCCATTATTGGTTAGCTTCTTGTAAAAAGAGTAACACCCCACCCCAACCAACACAGAGTTTTAACCTTTGAACCAGTGCTTCATTACTTAGTGTAGTGAAACAGCAAATGAATCATTAAGATATGATCCAAGCAGCCAAACTTAACTGGTGTCCTAGTGGAAGTATTTTGCAGTGTGTGTGACATGCTCTCTCAAGAAATGGGTCCCAGAGAACTTTATATTCTGCAGACCTCATATTCTATGCAAAGCAAGGAGAAGCGAACGCAATGTGTCATCTGCCTAGCAATAGCTGTGCCATAATAAATACATAGGAAAGTCTGGTTTCCATGGTCTGACGCAGCCAGTGATAATGTTAGGATCTGCAGATCTTAGAACACATAGGAGTAAATGATTTAGGCCCATGTTATTGAGAGACCATAGCAGAACTGCAAATACTGCTTAAAGGCCATTTGTGACACATTGGCTGCCTGTGTAGAATGTCATCGTTTTCCATTGAGAGCTAGGTTAATCTTAAATATTGTTTGTTTGGATGATGTCTGTGAATCCTTAACCACTTACTGGCCATTTTGCAATTACTGCAGAAGAAAGCATTATAATTCAACATTATCTCAGCAAATAGATAAAAAGGGGCAAAATAAATAAATAAATGCCAGTCTAGTAACTGTGAAGCCCTGCAGTTGTTGAAGCAAAACGGCAAGTGCAGCTCTCACAAAGTGTCTCTTTAGTAAACCCAGATACATGGAAAAGCTGCATATTAGTAGAATGTTGGATATGGCACTGGGCTGTATCAAAAGGAAAATTACAAGTAACACAGTGGGAGGTGTTTCTCCTTGGCGTCAGCAAGGCGTTAGATGGATGGAAGACCTTCTGAACTCTGAGCAGAACTGGATATTCCTTGTGATGACCAGTATGCTTCATTGCATATCAGTGAGTAATGAAACAATTCAGGTTGAGTCAATAAGCTCAGTTGGACAACACAGTACAGTAATTCCATTAAAACTTTATGCATAGTAAATCAACATGTTTGTCATAAACTTACACCGAACTGGTTTTCTCATTACAGTGGACCCTCGTATAGCAAGTGGTTTGTTTGACAGAAAATCCACTTAAAGGAAAAAAATTCTGGGGGATGGGGAGGGAATCACTTAACAATCGCCTATGGGGTGAATCCGTACAACAGAAAAACGGTCATGGTTAGGGATTAATCTGTTTTCAATCCATTCCTACGGGAAATTTGTATGAAGAAAATTTTGTTTAACAGAATTTCATTTGAAACAAATTAATTCCTTTATACAAGATACCACTGTAAATAGTTCCATCATTATCTGAACCAGCAGTTTTCCAACTTTCTTGTTCAAGGGATACTTGAGAATTTCTGAGTTTTTCAATGGTGCAATCCCAAGTGCTCTCATGGAACTGAATGTTTGTGACAAAACATATCTAGTATTGCACTTAAAACAGGCTTATTGTTGTTCTCATTCGACAAATAAAAGTCACTTAAACTCAGTGCTTCACAGTACTGGAAATTGCAGACTTTGAGAGAGACAGTTCACAGGGCCTCTCTTCAACTGGTAAAATTTTAGGGGAAATTTGAGTAGGACGCTCTGAAAATCATGGGTCATATCAAAGGGCCTACCTAGCCTGTTTGACAACCAAGCTCTTGGTTTGTTTGTTTTTTTAAAGATATCTGCATTATCAAGGGGAAAAAATTAAATGCCGTTTCAAGTAATACCACACTTGTCTATTCTTCTGCATCTTTGTAGTGGTCATGGACAGACCCTGGTTCATGGACCAATGTTTGAGTATTTTTTATCTAGGCTACATTTTACAGTGGTTACCTTAAGGAGTCACAGAACTGGAACATATTAATGCTACCTGTGTTTACCTGTGAAGCAATGGACAGGAGTAAACTACAAGAATGAAGAAATAAACTGTCTAAAAAGGCAAACAATTTTTTCAAGAAGGGGTTATTAAGCTCAGGGTTTTCTGTTCCATAGTCTTCCATGCCTTGGTGGGTGGCCGCAGTTCCAGAATGCTTGCCCTCTTCTGAAACCCTGAATGAAACACATTTGTATTATCAGGAGAGGCTGAAGAGAAAAGGAGGCACATTTGTGAACACATTTGCATATCTCCCTTTGGATATAATCCAGAGTAAAATTTGCACGTGTCCCACTGAGAACAAAGAGTGTGCCTAGGTTCATGGGAAATGATGGGGGAGAATGTTTAAGAAGCCTTTGTATTTAAAGGCTAGGCAAGGTGAAGAGAACATTTATATGGTGTGCTCTGGCAAATCAACACCCTTCTTTGTCCTTGGAACATGGGATACATTCTTTTCCGGGTATGCCTATTAAGATAATGTGGGAGACTAAACAACGATGCATCTTTAGCTGAGGTTTGTTTGTTTTATTTTTCAGGCAATTGCCAATCAGATTGGGTTTACACAGTGTTGCTTTGCTCTCCTCTGCCTGTTCCATTTTCCACAGACCAAGTTGCAATCTTCAGATGGCCTATTTACTTAACTGAAAGCCCCAATTAAATATCGTAGCATTTTCCTCTTCTTCCCAGATGGTCCCCTCATTGCAAACTGGGAACAATCCTCTGTTGGCAGGAAATGCAGGAAATGGCTGGCACATGTCCAACGCCATGGACATGTGCACAATATGATCTGCATTGTACTGTATATTGCTTCAGACTAAATTAGTATCTGAATCTGAAAGAGTGGAACTGTCAAAAGAGGGAGAAATATAAAGTGGGGGACGATGTTTTGATTTAGCCTGCCTGGCTCTTAAAACTGACAGTCTTTCAGCAAGAAGGGGTAGCTATAAGCTTAAATGCCAGCTGTGCTGTGCCATGAGCTGTTATGCTATTCTCAGCCACTGTGAGAATGGTGCATTTCCATTTAAATTTGCATCTTTTCCATCTTTAAAAAGGACAGCAAACAAATGAGTATAGCCAATGCACTTGTGTTGTAACATTCATACAGCCAATGTTTACAGTAGTAATGATGAAACACACACATATCCACACTCAAAGTTCACATAGTTTAAGTCCATCTGATTTATAGTATATTACTTCATTCCAGTTTTTGTTGCCTGTAGCTACAGATAAGCTATTTTCAACTACTTCAGTTGTTTCAAACAGTGATATAAATGGACTATCATACTGTTATTCTTTGTTTTGCATGATATGAAAAGTATATATATTTTAAAAACAAAACAAGTTATAAAAAATAAAAAGATAATGACCAAAATTGTGTGGTCAGTACAGCTGGTAGCAATTCATATTTGAAAATAGCTGTAGCTTTGACAAAGTAATGGTCTCCATTTGAGGAGAGCCTCCTAAACAAGGAACATCTATTGTATGGCTTTACAGATGGACTGCACTGAATAGGAGAACGCTCAGATACCAATGGCTATTTTTTAGATTGGCAAGTAACCTAATGGCTGCAGATCCCTAAACTGGGGGTACCTAGCTAAAATAGCTAATTTAAATAGGTTTTAGAATTTACCACAGCTGTTTTGTAATGCAATGGTTACTGCATTTTTAATTGAAAATGACTTTAACTAAATTTTAGATATCCAAAGTAAGGGAGAAAGGTCCTCTTATATCCTCTAAGGCAGGGGTGCCCAAACATTTTGTAAGGAGGGCCAGATTTCATGGCTGAGAATGTGTCAGGGGCCGGTTGCTCCCCGCGGCCCGCCCAATCACTGCCATGCACGTGTGCCCAACCTCACAATGTTCCTGGCTATGCCGGTGGCAGCGGCCCGCGCCTAGCTTCACAAGGTTCCTGGAGATGCCGGTGGTGGCGGCCTGCCCATGCGCTACCCCCGCATGCCCCCAGCCCCACAAGCTTCCTGGTGGTGCTGCTGGTGGTGGCCTGCCCCCTCACCTGCCCACCCAGCCCCACAAGCTTCTGCTGCCCAGCCCCTCAAGCTTCCCGGTGGTGTCAGTGCTGGCGGAAGATTAAAAAAAAACATGGGACGAAGGAGGGGGAGGAAGGGGCGGGCCAGCCAGCTGCGGGCCACTCAGAATGGCCTGACGGGCCGGATTTGCGCCCCCCCCCCCCCGGGCCGGACTTTGAGCAGGCCTGCTCTAAGGCCATTTGTTTGTTTGAAAATATTTTGGGGAGAGTCCTGGGGTCCCATCAGAACTTGGGCAGTAGTGTCTGTTTGCCCCATAAAAGACACAAGGAGACTTTTAAAGCCAGTTTAAAATATTTATGTTAAACAATGAAGGGGTTGTATAGGAACTGGAGGGGAAAAATGGCCCTGGAGGCTGCAAGTTGCTCATCCTTGCACAGAATGAAATTGGGTAACACATACATTAAGATGGCAAATTACATGTGGCCAAAAGAGAAGAAACTGATAACCTAATAAGGTGATGTGCATCTGCATAAACTTGCCATTTGCTGATTTATGTGGATGTATGCCCTTTGATTAGCTGCCTAGATGCCCTAAGCACACCCGATCTCGCCTGATTTCGGAAGCTAAGCAGGGTCGGCCCTGGTTAGTACTTGGATGGGAGACCACCAGGGAATACCAGGTGCTGTAGGCGCCTGGAGTAGGAACTGGCAAGCCACTCCAGTATTCCTGCCAAGAAAACTCCATGGACATGGGGTCATGAAGAGTCGGTCACGACTGTAATGACGCAAAACACACACACACACACCCTTTGATTAATAATAGCTGTAATTTAAATAGGGTTGATCTCTGTAGTTGGTGCTAGGTCTGCTGTCCAGGTGTGAAATGGTTATGAGCAATTTCAAGGCCCCACCTTGACTTGCTTATTTGGGAAGAAATTTTATTAGGATGAACCAGAATGTTATAAGAGATTGTGTAAATTTTTAATTCATTGGAGGTTTTCATGAGGTTAAGTGGTGTAAGCAACACTTATGTTTTGCTTGTAAGAGGTTTCAAGTTCAACCTGTGACATGTCCAGTTAAAAGAATGAAAACAATGTCAAAGATTGCTAACAGAGATTGTACAGATCCACAGTTATTTGAACGACACTGGAGTACACGGGTATACAGCTTGACATGGTATAAAACAACTTCTCATATTCTGGGTATGCAAGCATAAGGACTGTCCTGAAACCTAAGACTCTACGTGTAACTCTTCTTGACAGACAGTTGAGGTGAGTGAAAGCCAATAGCCACCGAATCAAAGTGACACAAGTTAATTTTAAATCTTCCTTGAAAGCTGTTGATGATGCAAGACATTTATATCATACTCTCAGTCATTTGTCATTATTTTACTTAGTAACTAGGGGTATAAGGGGGCAATTTAATATACATACACATATACTGTTTTGTGTTTTTCAATGTGCTTACAATATAAGTTAAAGGAATGTCATTGGTGTAACTTCCAAACTTAATTTCTTAATGTTCTCCCACCTTCCATTGTGCTGTCATTGTGGATGCAGCTTGAATCAACTGCCACTGAACCCCATTTAAGAGTGGTACTGCTAGCTTTAGTGGTGCTACAGATTTTTAAGGCAGAGCATTCTAATGTCCATTGGCACAGAAGTGACTACAAATTACTAACATAAGAACATAAGAGCATCCTTGCTGGAATGGGCCAAAGCCCATCCAGTCCAGCATTCTGTCTCACACAGTGGCTCACCATTTGCTTCAGGGTATTCCCAAGCAGATGTCTTTGCCTGCTTACGATTCCCTGCAAATGGCATTGAGAGATATCCTGCCTGTCTCTCCAACCCAGAGATTGTCCTTAGGCATCCATAATGAAGATAGCCATTGATACCCTTGTTCTCCAGGAACTTGTCAAATCCTTTCTTAAAGCTGTCAAGGCTGACAGCTGTCACCACTTCTTCTGGCAGGGAGTTCCACAGACCAGTGATCCTTTGGGTGAAAAAGTACTTTCTCTTATTTGTTTGAGATCTAGCACCTAAAAGTTTCATGGAGTGCTCCTTAGTTCTAGTGTTGTGCGATAGGGAAAACAGTTTTTCCTTATCTACTTTGTCCACACCAGCATGTATGATTTTATGAACTTCAATCAGGTCACCTGTTGGGTGTTGTCGTTCAAGAGTGAAGAGGCCCAGCTGTTGCAGCCTCAGATGGTAAGGAAGGTGTTCCAGTGCCCTAATCATTCTGGTTGCCCTCCTCTGCACTTTTTCCATTTCCATAATATCCTTCTGGAGGTATGGTGTCCAGAACTGTATACAGTATTCCAGATGAGGCCTCACCATAGATTTATAAAGAGGCAAAATGATACTTGCTGACTTATCTTCTACACCCTTCCTAATGATCCCTGATTACTGTACCGTCGATGGCTTCAGCATTCTAGAGAAACAAGAGCTATGTGTGTGTCAACCCCTGAAGCTCAGTTTAGGCCAGGCTTGACAGTCGTATTGGATGGCAGTGTGCATGGACAGCTTTATTAGAGGAGTGTCTCTTCCTGAATCTTATTTAAAGGTACTGAACCTCAGTGTAATAACATATATTCTGTGCTGGATTGCTTAGTGGTTTAGGCGTGGAGCCGCAGGTTGTGAATGTGAATTCTTACTTGACAAAGATGGGATGGATTTTATGATCCACAGGGTCCCTTCCAGGTCTACAGTTTGATGATGATGATGATGATGATGATGATGATGATGATGATGATGATG
>JAHTLZ010003526.1:53431545-53454129 GCA_023846285.1 Phrynocephalus versicolor
GCTGATATATCACATAGTCCTCAACACTTGGGTAGCATTCGACTAGTGATTTGTAATACACAATCCAGCATAGTTATCTTGTCTGCTGTGTGATGATGATGATGATGATGATAATAATAATAATAATAATAATAATAATAATAATAATAATAATAATAATAATAATAATAATAATAATAATCTTATTTTCCTTTTACTTCCCTCTCCAACCTGCATTTCATGTTCTGTCTTTTTAGATTGTAATCCTGAATTGTCTTCTCTTTCAAAGAAAAAAAAAACAAATGTAAATTTCTCTATGAGCCTTTCCATCTGAAATAGTGAAGAATAAGTATTTCAGATAAAGCATTCCATTTTAATGGGGTGTGCTGTGCTGTGCCTTTTAAAACAGAAGGAAAAAGAGTAAACTGACTATGTTAAAAGGATTTGTGTAGAATGGGTGAAATGTGAGTATATGTTGTCTGTTGTGGGTTTTTCTGAAGTCTCTGAAAGTGCTAAGCTCACTGTCATGATTGTAAAATGTCATTTTTTTTTTGCAAAATCCCGATTTGCTTGGAGCACTTGATTGAATTATAGCTCCCAGGTTAATTGGCTGTTAATTTAACTGATACAGATTGGTCATGAGCTTTCTGCAGCTCAAGACAAGAAATGCTCTGGCTGTCATATGTAATCATCATTTCTCAATCCCAGTTACTGTAATCACTAAATTGAAGCTTCTTAAAAAGCAAACTTTATTTATCTTGCACACTAGTTATTAACTCCCATGCTGCCCTTAATTATTTGCCTCCCTGATCTGTCAAAGAGGGAACTGTTTTCATCTGGTTTTTTTTTGGGGGGGGGCAGAGGGTTGTTATTTTTTATTGTTGTTTTGCAAAACAGAGATGAATAATTTTTAATATACCCTAAGCATTGTAAGCTCTGTCCACTATATCACATGATCTTCCAGTGATCAAATAGATAGCTCTTTAAAAATATGAACAGTGCTGGCCTGGCTAGGAGGCAAAGTGAGCTATTGGATCAGCCAGCAGCTTGTAGGTGGTCTTGGCTTCTGAGAAAGAACTGTGAAAGATAGCCATCTAATCTGTTTCTGGTCCTGCAGCAGTGTATCAAGAGTTTGGCCATCTCTGTTGAAATTGCAACTCTTCAGGGTGGAGGCTGAGTTGAAGGGCAGTCATGTGAGCAGTAGCCCTCCCTTCATATGGAAAGGTAGATGAACCAAGCACAGAGGGCTCACTGTCACCATTGGCCATCATTGCTGTGGCTGCACTGTAGGAGAAGAAGGCAAAGACAGCAGTGGTGCATGCATATCACATAGACCATGTGCATGGGTTGATACGTACTCCAGTGTTCATTCAGACGCTCGCTCATGCATCTCTTTCCTAAACCATTTGCTGCTTGCTAAGCTTTTCTGAATGTGAAGCAAATATGCTTCTCTCCCCATATGCCAGCTGATGAGCAACACACTCAGTTGCACTTGCAGCAGAGGAATACAGTAGAAGCATTTTCTCTTGCAACTGTTCTTACCAATGCCAGTTATTTGCTATAAAGGTTGGTCTAGATTCCTTTAGACTCTTAGTGGGAATATACTTAAAGAATAAACAGAAAATATTATTGATATTTAAGGACTTGGTGTTTCTCCCAAATATATGTTGCATTTCATGTTAATCTACACTTTTAGTAAGGCCTCCTTTTTTTAGCCTCCTATATCATACATAGAATGGAAGCATGAATGAATTACACTTCAGCCTCGTCATCTTCTTTTGTTAAGGTACAAAGTGGGCACTTGGTAAATCTTGCTAATGGTGAGAAGATGTAACCACCTATAGGGATTCTTCAAAGTTCAGAGTTCTTCTCTTAGCTGAGACTCTGCTTTTATACTTCACAACAGTTGAGAGAGCAAAGACAAATCACTTGCATGTTTATGCTTCCCTGGTTTGTGTTTCATTATTGTTGTTTCATTATTGCTGCACAAGAATGTGTTAGCAATCTTGTACTGGCAGAGAAAAATTGACATTCTATAAGGAAGTTCTAAAAACATGGACAGCCCAAACAAAAATTATAACTTTGAAATGGGCTGCAGATCAGCACTTAAATTTGCCACTGTTGTAGCAGACATTCTGTTCTTGTTCCATACCAAACTGTTTAGACCCCCTCTACGCCAAAATTCAGAAATAGGTGACCTAAGCCACCACCACCCCGATTTTAAAAAGGTCATATAACTTGAAGAGACCTTTTTGCTTTCCTTGAGAAAGAAAAGTTGATCCTAACTACTGTTTTTATTTGGAATAATCCAGTCTGTAAGGTCTGAAATATTGGTAATAAAAAAAGGGCCTTTGTATCAGAATTCCATTAAGTCCAAAACAGCTCTTCAAAATATTTTGGCACAGAAGGACCATAGCCACATCTCAGTTGTTCTTGCTTCTCTCTTTCCCCAGCAATCATGTGCTCATTTTCTGGGATCCTCTACCACTGGGTAATTCTATATTAGGGCAGTTTCTGCCGAAAATATTATGTACGGTATACTGAAACTTCCCTTTTGAAAAGTCAGGGAATTATTCAGGGAAAAAAACCTCTTGTTTATTAATGATGTGCATTTGTAGGCACAAAACAAAATGCTGTGAAACAACCCATACTGCTGCACAGTATTATTGTGCCAGCAGGAAAAAAGGATGTTGGGCTTTACATAGCAAAGGACACTCTGAATGGTGATTACATTCAGCAGTCAATATGGTCTATGGCAATCCAGATGTTTTAGACCACAACTCCCAGAATTCTGTGCCTAGATTGCCATTGACAAAGTACTGTGAGAGTTGCTGTCCAAAACACCTGGAGTGCTGAAGGTTCGCCACCACTGCTCTATGGGATGCCCTCTTGCTTTGTGTTTGGGTGAGAATTGGTTAACTGGTGAACTAAGGAGGCAGCTTCTGGGAGTTTCCCTTGCTTGATGTCTCTGTGGATGATGATCATCAGCACACTACCATTCCTATTAAAACAGAAAGAGGAACAAAGATCTGCAGGTGAACATAAGACAAAGGTTATGTTTACTAAGTTGTTTCAACTTCAGTGGGAAGCCACAAGTGACTTGAGGGGAGGACTGGTGTAAAATCTGTATTCCTTTTTGACACCTGGATGATTCCATTTGTGAACTTCCCAAATCTTTTGTTGGCTACTTTCTGTACAGGAAGTAACCTTGTGGATATTTTGAAGTGTCAGTTTTATTAAAGTGAACAACAAACTTTAAACATTTCTCTCTCTCTATTGAGGGAGAAACATGATGGTCACTTTTTGTGTTGTCTCCCCAGCATTATTTCCTTCCTGTAAAGCAGTGATTATTTCTTCTGAACACACATCAGAACAGTGTTATTTAAAATGAGAGACAGGAAGATCGTTGTGAAGTTAATCTCTGCCAACCTTCTGGCTGGGATTTGCAGAGTAATCTCTGAAGAGTTTTCCTAGACAAGACTATTAAATTAACCCAAGGAAACTCCCAGGTGAAAACCTTGCTATCAACCTGCTTGAGGGAGGCGGTAATTACTCTCTTGGGCATCACTAATAATCATTAGTATGCGTCCAGCAACAGCAAGACTGAAATAGCACATGCAGGTTCTGCTTTCTTCATGGTAGAAGTTAATACTATGGAGATTGTTCATTTCTTTGCCTTCCACATGGTTCTGTCTGCCTGTTTCAGAAAATAGCACCTTCACCTAACATTCTGATATAGCTGTTTGCGAAGATTAATAACCAGATTTTTACTGAGATTTGGGACTACATCTCATCACTCTTACCAGTCCTTATGCCATCTCGTGGCTCCCAGGTCTGTTTTCAAGTACAGCTGAAATGCTCGTGGGTTGACTTTGAAAGTCAAGGAGAGTTTATGAAGGATCACCCATCTCCGTATGAAGCTTTCTGTTTATTCTGGTCATTTTAAGAGTCTCTCTTCTGCCAACTGAGATGTGATGAGCTGTGAGTGGAACAAAGCCCTTTGAATGGGGTGACCATTTTTGAGAGGTGCAGTGCTTGTCCAGCACTCATGCTGTTCCCTTTAAGATCTTCCTTTATTTCTGAAGGCTTTGAAAAAGTAATTCAGCTTTGAACGGACTGATTTGGCGCTGTCTTCTTTGAGATTTCCTGAAAATTCTGATGTCCATGGGTAAGCATGCTGGACTGATACAGTACCCCCCTGCCGCCCTTTCGCGGTTCATATGCTGCGGTCCCAGTATATAATGGGACTGCAGTATATGAAACAAATTCCCCCTGGGGTAAGATGGATGGGCATGTTTCAGGCCTCCTGTACTTACCCTAGGCCTGGTGCTGCCCCAAATGGGCCTCTGATGGGCTTCTGGCGTCTGTCAGAGGGCCCAAAAGTGCTTTTTGGCAAACCAGATGTGACTTCCAGATCACCAGAAATCACTTCCAAGGCGTCTGACAGGCCCTAGAAGCCTGTTGGAGGCCTGCTTGGGGCAGCACCAGGCTTCAGGTAAGTGTAGGAGTCCCCATATAGCCCCCCCAGGCCCCAACCCAGCATCCACATATTGTGGATTTTCAATTATTGCAGGTCGGGTCAGGTCCTTAACCCCTGCGATAGGTGGGGGTTTACTGTATCTGCGGAATAGTCACCTTCTCCAGGCTTCTCCTTCCTGCAGGGACTTGCTAGATCGAAATGAGGATCTCACGGTGGGGGAGAAGAGCATAATGTATAAATGGGGACTGCTCCGTAAGAAGCCAGAATATAAAGCCAGGATTAGAAATTGTTATACAGTTCATGGCTTGTTTGGCTATGGTTCACATTTGAAGAAAAAAGTAGGCTTTTCCTTATGTGCATTTCTAGTTACTTAAATAGGCAATGGAACACACTGGGAAACATGCGTATTTGTTCACGAACAATAGGCCGTTGTTTGCTATTAACCTGGTTACTGGCATTGTGTGTGTGTGTTGTGTCGTTACAGTCATGACCGACCCTTCGTGACCCCATGTCCATGGAGTTTTCTTGGCAGGAATACTGGAGTGGTTTGCCAGTTCCTACTCCAGGCGCCTACAGCACCTGGTATTCCTTGGTGGTCTCCCATCCAAGTACTGACCAGGGGCGACCCTGCTTAGCTTCCGAAATCAAGCGAGATCGGATGTGCTTAAGCCATCTAGGCAGCGGTTAGTGGCATTACTTTAAATAAATAAAATAAGCTGAAATAAATAAAATAAGCTGAAACAGAATTGAATAGACAAAATAAAATAAACAAAGTCTCTCCATAGTGAAAAAGAAGCAACTGGAAACTAGTAATGGTGTCTTCCATTCCATGAAGTCACATTGCATTGAATTATATTTGCTGGTTTATCTAATAATGCCTGTTTGAACTGGCAGTGATTCTTTTTTTTTTTTTCATTTATTGCTTTATTTAAAACATTTTATTGAGGTTTTTTCCCCTTAAAACATTTTCCTTAAAAAGGACCCAAAGCAGCTTGCATCCATAAAATACAACATTTAAAACTAAAAACTATTCACATGCAAAGGGGCGTACATAATTTTAAACCAATATTTAAAGCTAGAAACAGTAAGTATATAAATACTAAAAAAAAACCCATGATGAGAAATAGTAAACAAAAGCAATATTAAAAGCACATTCAGAGCAGTAAGACATAGCAATCCATTTAATATCACTGAGGGAAAGCTTACGGAAGGACAGCAAAGATGGAGCCAGTCTGGCCTCCTGTAGGAAGAAGTTCCAAAGTTTGGGAGCATTCAGCAGAGAAAGACCTCTCCTGTGACACACCAAATACACCTCTGAGTCTCATAGGTTTCAAGTAGGGTGTTTCCAAGTTTTGTAGCCTCAGACCTTGTAAGGAGAGATGTGGAAAATGGCAGTTGGGGTCTTCTATGGTCAGATTGTTTTGTATTACATTGTGAATCCTTTTTGAAGCAACCTGGATTTGTCTCCAGGATAGGCGTCTGGAATAACAGAAGTCATCTTTTGTGTTTCTTCATTTTGATGATGCAGCATTGCAAAAAAGTTGCAAAATTTAAAATACATTCATCTTCTGAAATGCATTTATGAATTGTTGTATTGCGTGGCCCGGGGCACCTGTTTTGTTTTTGTTTTGTATTGTTTTGCACTGGAGGAGGAGGAGAGTGCAGTATGCAAACCTTTTGTATTGTTTTGTTTTGCATCTGTAAATCAATATCCTGTTGAACTTCTGCATGAAAAGTCTTGCTGATTGCGAATGCATTGATAATATACAGTGGAGGGCTAGTTTTCTTCATGGAGAACACCTCTTATACAACAGCAGCATATCTGCAAGTGGTGCAGTCCTGTCCTCATTGGAACTTCCCTTTCAAAGAGAACATAGACAGTTTCTATTTCATACAAAATTTACTGCTTTTAATAATCCGAGACTGTGTACATCCCTGAAGTTTTTAGTGGCACGTCTTGTTAGCTGAGGATGCACCACACAGACATCTTATGTCTCATGGAACCCTTATAAAAAGTCCAAGGTGATCATTACATTTTTAAACCGTTGGTGTGACTGTTTGAAAGGTATATGCCAAGTGTTAGCAACTGCATTCAAATAGTAAGCTTAGCTTCTCTCAGGTTTGCATACTTCCCCTTTCCTCAGACGCGGCCAACGTGTGGATACTTTTTTGTTGTTGTTTGATGACTACAGTTTGCCATGTTGTCCAGTTTGAAGGATTGCAGTCAATCTAAGTTTCTAAGAAGCCAGCTTCAAGCCGTCACTGTGCAGCTGTATTGTTTAAACCAGCCACGGTTAAGATTAACCCAGGTTTGGTTTTTTTTGTATATCATGACAAACTGTGCTTAATCAAAAGCAGAAACCTTTTGAAAAACGCCTGCTAAATGAGGGCAGGGGAGAAGGAAAAGGGAATGCATGGGGCCACTGGGGAGGATAGGCATGATGACATTTTACTACATCAAAATTTTACATGATCTACTCACAGTTAATTATTGTTCTTTGCTGGTAGAGCTCCTTTTTTTCCTTAATGGCTGCGAAAAGCAAAGAGCACTTCAGAAAAGGCTATAAGAGTGCTATTTGGGTGATCTTTCACTTGCTGTCATTAAGCTGTCATCAGTACTATTCCCATAACTTCCTGTGGTATTTAATAATGTATGTGTAGCCATGTTCGATTCAGAGCCATGTGTCTTCACTTTAGACAGCAGCACCGTAGGTTCTCTGCCACCAGCAGCTTTCATTTAGAACCAGCTATTACTTGGCTTTGAAAGGGAAAGGAAAGCAAAGCAAACCTATAACGGAGCATGTTTCCTTTGCTGCAGAATCAGTTTCTCAGGAAAGCCAGTAAAGGGAGTTGTTCCACAATATAATTCCCCCTTCCTTTTCCTCTTCCCCTTCTCTTAGGAGACTGCTGTAGACATCCTTCTATAGGTGTGAGTTTTGTTTCTGGTTTCATTTAATGTACTGTAACTGCCTTTGGCCACGTCCAAGTGAATCATTTTAGAAACTTGGTTATTCTTCCTAGAGGGCTATGTCAAAACATTGTGTGAAGTTATTCATGGACAGAGCGATCCCTTGGTGAGTGTTGTACTCTCCTGGCTTAATTCATTTCAGCCAAGCTATTTGCATAGAACATCACTGCTAGAGGACCCTTCATGTTCTTTCTGTTCTTGGGATCAGAACTGATATGTGTCACTTGCTAGAGGCTGTAATACTCAGTTAAATTCTGCTTATTAACATCTATGCTCTTATTTCCATTTTCGCATTTATTTCCGTATTTCCCACCAGGTTCTCCATGTTGCATGTAAACATAGAAAGAATTACAATGCACAGTAAAGCAGGCAGAAAAAGAGATTAAAAATGAATGAATGGAACATTAAATATGCACTGCAGAAATCAACACTGGAATGGCAGACAATATTAAGAGCAAATGATGGCTACAGACAACTTATTATCTATCTTTCCAAGCACAGGAAAGGGTTTTCCAAACAAAAAAAAATGAGTTTTATTAGTTGCCTTCAGTTGCCAAGTGTGAATGGCTTAGTAAGCCTTCTTAGATAAGGAGTTCCAAAATAAAGGCACAGTTTTATTGAGAGTTCTTGAGGTTGTTCCCATCCTCTGTATTTTGGCATGTGCTTTATGAACACAGATCTGCTTGAGAAAATATATGCTGCATTCATCAGCTTTATGGCGAGCTGTCTTGCCAAGAGTGGGCACCTCTGTTCTGAACACATTGGCATGGATTTGGAGGTTTAGCTATTTTTAAATGACTTATAAAGTTGCAAGAGAAAGTATGTGACCCCTGTGGCATTTCATGGTGTTCTGCATTAATTTGTCATACAATGTAATCTGTTCTTCCTCTAAATCATGTGTATTGACACATATAAAACATCACCGCAAACATAAATTATGGTGGAGGAAGCGTCATGATTTGGGCCTGCTTTACCACATCAAGGCCTGGCCAGCTTACAGTCACTGAGGGGAAGATGGATTCCAAAATGTATCAAAAAAATTCTTCAGGATAATACAAGAAGGCCTGTACACTAGTTTAAACTGTGTAAGTTGGGTGATGGACTGACTTGAAGAGAGCCATACAAATGTGACGTCCAAAGATGAGGACAGATCTAAAGCAGTTCTGCCAGGATGAATTGGCCACCATTCCTCCTGAATGGTGTGTAGGTCTGATTCACAGCTACAGGAAGTGCCTGGTGGAGGTTATTGCTGCCGGGGTGGGGGTGGGGGTCAACCAGTTATTGATTCCAAAGATTCAGTTACGTTTCCCGCTAAGCATTTTGAACCAAAAGGTTCACATGATTTTCTTGCAACTGTAACTGTACTCCAAAAGATGTACAGTGGACACTTGTATAACAAACGGTTTGTATAACTTAAAATTTGTACAACAATTCTGGAGATAGGGGAAATTTGCTTAACATAATTGCCTATGGGGCAAATCTGTACAACATAAAAATGGGATCACTCTGTTTTCAATGCATTCCTATGGGGGAAATTTTTATAAAGGAAAATTTGCTTAACATAATTTCATTTGGAACGAATTAATTCCTTTGTACAAGGTACCACTGTAGCTGTGCAGGTTTACAGCATAAAATTATGTAAGATGGTAACAGATAATAATCTGGTTATATGGTCAAAGCATTCCAGGCCAGTGATTTATCTATCTATCTATCTATCTATCTATCTATCTATCTATCTATCTATCTATCTATCTATCTATCTATCTATCTATCTATCTATCTATCTATCTATCTATCTATCTATTTATTTATTTATTTATTAGGCTTATATACCGCCCATGATGGAATTGCTCCTTTTGACTCCCAGAGGGGAATCCATTTTGTGTTCATATGCAAGGTGCACTATAGAGGGATGAGGCTACTCCTGCTGCTGGTGGTACTTGTAGGCATGCACATCTAAAAGAAACACACCAAGGCTTAGATAATTGTGCATGGCATGTATGGTATTCAAAAAGCCACCTCTTAGCCCAGCCTTTGTCTGTTTTCTGTAAAGACATTTGCTGCTAAGCTGAAAAAATTACATTTCTAGCCTCTGGTTTTAAATGTTTTTCAATATTATTTAATGTTTTGCATGTTAATGTATTTTACCGTTCCTTATTTACAAAATATATTTTTCATGAACTGCTTTGAGCATTTTAGATATGGTGCTTTATATGAAGTGCTTAAATAAACAAAATGCATGTGTTTCACTGTGGAATGCAAACGGATGCATTTAGGTACAGTATATACAGTATAGTTCAGTCCCATGTAGGAGCAATTGGGGAATATTGTGAGGATTTTCAAAATGCATGTTCTGGATTTTTAGAACTCAGGTTCTCCTTTTGTTTCCATGCTGAGCTATCACAGCTTGGATGGTAATTTTGTGTACCAGAATGCATGGCACTTTAAGACCTAGCAGTTTTTAAATGATCTAATGCAGCTGAAAAGTCAAACAGCTTGAAGGGTAACCTCCCACTGGTCGATAATTATAGCTTGAGTCTCCATGGAGCTTTTCACTGTGCTGCCTTCTTGATTCCTGTATTTTTACGGGATCCACAAGTTAGCTTTGAACGGTTTTGCCTCACTTATTCCTCCATTGAGGTAAACTGAGTGTAAAGAATGTGGCTGACAGTGTAACCCTCCGGCACCATGGCAGGGTTTTTCTTTGGTCTTCAGACAACTTAAAATATTTACCTCAGATTTTACAGAAGGGTCTTTCCTTCTGCTGAGATGAAACATAGACATCTAAGGCCCCTAGGAGGATTTTCTACAACCCCACATAATCTATCTATGTAAAATAGGCAGCGAGGAGTGAGGTTGTATTGGCTTAATATTTACCAGTGATGTGGAACAGCAGTTGTAGCTTAGTAATACAATGCATGCTTTGTAAGCAAAAGTTTCCATGGTATCTCCAAATGGGGAAGAAAAAAATGTGAAACCATGTGTTGTAGAATGCCAGGGAATAAACTTTCTTTTGGAATATCTCCTGTGTTATTGTGAGCAAGGACAAACATTTCCAGGTCTGCTCCAAGATTATCAGAGTTTTCATGCATTTCTTAATGATTTTTGCACTTTTTAAAGATTGGGACGGAGGAAGGGAGGGAGGGAGGGAGAGATAGGGTGATAAGTGAATTTTGTGCAGAAAACCTTGAGTTTTGTTCAAATGATGCAGTTTTATATACAAAATTGGCTTTACACACAACATACAAGATTTGAGTGGAAAAACCCACAATTTTTCTCCAAATTTTATTACTGTCTAAAAAAGAGAGTCTCACATATGTTTTGTCAGATAGGAGCAACAAATCCTGGAGTACTTGCCTGCTTTTTCAAAGGGATGTTTTGAAGTATCTTTTGCTGTTTTGATCAAGGATGAAAATTTCTGGATTTTTTTTTTTACATTAATGAATACTGGGCCAAGTCATACAAGCATCTTGCTCAGTATATGGGAACTCCTTACGTTTCTAAGCTGTTTTTGAAGATTGCTTTTGGAATATTTCCCAGAAATCTTGGGCCATTATTTCAAATGGCATACAATGGCCAGGGACAAGGCACCTGGAAAGAAGCAGGGCTTCTTCATTTTCAACATGTGAGGATAGACTGTAGCTGCTTTGTGATGAGGAAAAGTTACCTCACAGATCTTGGATACGAAGAATTATCACTAAATTCTCCATTCTGATTTAACCACTGAATTATTCATTTAATCAAGCTGTCTCCAGCAACATTTTTGTTTTTAAAAAGGACCCAAGGTGACTTGCATCATTGAACGACAAAATTTGAAGCTAAAAACAGTGAGTATATAAACACTTTAAAAGGTTAGCCAATGCCCACCGTAGGAAACAGTTGTTCAGTCATTCAGTCGTGTCCAACTCTTCATGACCCCATGGACCAGAGCACGCCAGGCCTTTCTGTCTTCCACTGCCTCTCGGAGGTTGGTCAAATCCATGTTGGTTGCATCGATAACACCATCCAACCATCTAATTCTCTGCCATCCCCTTTTCCTTTCGCCTTCCATCTTTTCCAACATCAGGGACTATTCCAAGGAGTCCTCTCTCCTCATGAGGTTGGAACCCTAGCTTCAAAATCTTTCTTTCAGGATGGATAGGTTTGATCTCCTTGCAGTCCAGGGGACTCTCAAGACTCTCCTCCTGCAGTACAGCTCAAAAGCGTCAATTCTGCAGCGATCAGCCTTCTTTATAGTCCAGCTCTCACTTCCATACATTACTACTGGAAAAACCATAGCTTTGACTATCTGGATCTTAGTCAGCAAAATGATGTCTCTGCTTTTTATGATGCTGCCTAGGTTTGTCATCACTTTCCTCCCAAGAAGCAGGAAATGAAAGCAATACCAAAAACACATTCAAAGCTGTCAAGTACGTAATGGCCGATGGAGACTATTGTCCACCTAATGAGTCTGTTCAGTCCATTGTTCATCATGAGCCTATTTTCAGACCCGTCAATCTCTCAAGAAAAGAAGTCCAGTTGTCATGACTCAACTTTAAAATAATCTCACCTGGATGACTGAGAATATTCCCACAAACAATCCATTTAAATACTCAGCTGAGGAAGCCACGTACCCCAATGTGGAATTTTCAAGTGCCACAAAATTTCCCTCTTCCAGGTGAAAGCAAAATGAGGAGCACTGCTTTTTCTCTTCATGGTGCCTGTAATTTCACAAACTTTCTTCACACAACTAGTGTGCTTTCTTTTTAAGAAGATACTGTTTTAAAATTGTAAAGTAAATACTTTTTAGGGGATTTTAGTTAAATTGGTTTAAGTAAACAAATATTTTACACCATATTTTAAAGCATTAATATTAAAATGTTTATTTTATTCTATAAATACTGATAATTATGGCAAGATAATATGTTTGCTTGTTTGTAGTGTATATTTTGCAATGAGCTGACGATTATGCAATAAATAGTCTATCTATTTTTAAGAAGAAAAGAACACACACAGTAGAAGCATAGAAGGATTGAAGAATACTGTAATTATAAGAGGTAGATGCAGTCCCTAGGTACTTCTAATCTTTAAAAGCTCACAGAACAAAGCAGCAGCTGTAGTCCTTTTGTGCAATTTCCACTGAAGTGTTAATTGCACAGTTTTCTTGGCTTTGAACAAAAAATAATTCCCTTTCTTGCCTCTTTCCCCCCTCCTAGCTGAAGGCTCTACAAAGACTTATATCCATAGCTCAGGGATATCTTCATTATACTGTATAAAGAAAAATGACAACAGAGAGGACTGCTACTATCATCATCTTCAACAGATACTATTATACTAACTGTTAAATAAGTAAATACAAAATATACAATATTGTGATAAATATATTTATATTATAAAGAAAGGAAATGGCCAATATCTGTAGATACAAATGGGGAAATTGATGCTAAACAAGAACAGGTAGGACACTCATAAAATAAATGTAAGGCTCTTCAGAAGTTGTTGGTTCCCAGCAAACAGTGGTCAGGGTTCTTATATGCTGTGAGGAGAAAATAACAAGAAATTAAATTGCATATTCCCCTACTTTAAAAGATGGTACATATACGCTGAAATATTTTTGTACTTGTTGTGGTTATAAATATATACTTCCATGAACTCCACATTGCATACCTGCTTGCACAGTTGATTGTGGATCTATTTGCATAGCTGGGACTGTGGAATGGCTTACTCAACATGATTTTTATGACATTAATTTTGTAATGGTTTGCGCAGCTCTTAAGTTACACAGGCATAACAATGCAATAGGATTTGGGTCATCAAAAGAAGACTGTATTGAAAGATATCCTTCATTCCAGTTTTTGTCATAGAAGAATTAGATGGTAAGGTGAAAGAGATATCTTAGATCCAGTTCGGGGAATAAAGATATTGTTTGTTGCCTGTCTTCAAACAAAACCACATGTTCACACTACTTGTAGAACAGAATAAGCCTTCCTAGTGTGTATGCATTAAAAATCACACAGAATCAATGCTCTATAGCTGGTCTTTCATCAAAGAAGTGGGAAATCCTCTGATCAGGGTGCTGAGAAAGTGTCCAAGCCATTAATCACATTAAATGACTCCTTCTAATGGCTTTCAGCTGTTGGTTCACTCTTAGTAAAGCTTAATCTCATAAAATCTTAGCACCATGTAAACAAGATACCCATAGTAAATGCTTTGCATAACAAATAAATACAGATATATGAATGTTCATACACAGAAGCATGAACTCACATGCTGTAGGTGTGAAAAATGTTATGACTAGAATCAGATTTATATTAATTTTTTTACAAATGTAACACAGGTGTGCCCTTTAAAATTTGCATATTGCTTTGACTCTGGATATATTTATCCAAAACTGGATGTTGGAGATGGGTATTTGCTATTTAGAAGCAGATAGTATGTAGGATCATGGATTACAAACTGTGTGCAGTCAAGAGTTCACTATTCTATTGGATAGGCTCTCTGATATGAGGAAGGGGCTTATATCCCCTCTTCCTTGTTTTCCTCCTTCTCATTGTTCTTTTTCCTTCCTCATGGGACCATACGGCTAATTTTTAAATAGACCAAGCCTAACACTGAGCCAGAACCCACAACCAGAGGTATATAGATTCATTATCATGACAGAATGGGTAGGTTAGCACTCAGAAGCAACTTGCATCTGACCTGTGTCTCCCTGATAATTGATTACTCGGGATGGCTCATCTAGACTGCCACATATGCTAAGATAGAGATCATTTTGAAAGGTCATGTAATGTTTTATGGCAAGCAAGCAGCGATTGCTTCTTGCGTTGCTCTCAGTAGTAGCACCAGCTCATTTTGTGAGCCCAATATGCAGTGAAATAAATTAGCATTGCACCTTCGAGATGCAGCAGAATTGCAGTTTCTGGCAAAGGTCCATTTAGCAAGCATTTGGAGTCATGGGATGCATGGGTGACTTGGCCGCTGTGTTCCAAGAAATCCAGAGCTTGACCCGCTGCACTTCGCTCTCATGAGGAGTTGGATTCAAGAGGCCTGCCTTGTGTGAAATGAAGAAATGATCAAGTGGTGTAATACTTGCGAAGATGACAGCTGTCACAGACCACCCCAGTGCATCAGGAATTTCAGACAAAATTAAAGTTAAACCAGAACTGTGTGTTCCCCAGAAGTCAAAATTCTACAAATTCCCTCTGCTTTGTGGCAGTAAGCCAGGTCAGACTTGGACAAATGTCATGAGGTCACACACATGCTGTTTATATTTCCTTGTCAAGCATGTTAGAAATTCCACATTAGTGTGGCAAAATTGCATAAACTTAAATCCTGGTTTAAATCACTAGTAGTCAGTAAGACTCAGTTTAAATCATGATTTTTTAAAATGTCAAGACTCATTCTTGCTGGCAGTTATAATCATTAATATTTGCAACCAGAGGAAGAGTCCATATTCAGAATAATAATGTGTCAGATTAGTCAAAGAGATATCTCAGAACTGATTTTAGTTTAATAAGTTACTCACATGTGGAGAACAACTTAAATTTAACTGAAACAATAATATTAGTGTATGCAGTATGTTATTATCTTCCAATGTGGTCTGCCTGTCCTACCTGTACTTCTCAGCACCTGAGGATGCTGACCCCAAGGAAAATCTAACAACTGCCAAGGCAATTGACCACCATCTCAATTTTTTTAAAACAAATATTTATTTATTTATTAATTTATTATAGGACTTCTATACCGCCCATCTTCCCGGAGGAACTCTGGGCGGTGTACAAAAAACTGATCCAATTCATCCTAGAGAAACAGACTCACAACAATCAGACAAAACACACAAAATTAAAACAAGTATGCACCCTGGGCACCAAATGGCAGTAATCGATAAAAACAGATGGCAGGAAGGAAGAAAAATAAAATAAAATAAAAAATAAAAATAAATAAATAATTACGCTAAGTCACCGAAGGCCTCGCGAAAGAGCAAGGTCTTTAAAGCTCTGTGGAAGGCCAGCAGGGACTCCGCAGGGCGCACTTCACTAGGTAGATGGTTCCACAGAGTAGGGCCGAGAAGGCCCGGTTCCGGGTTGAAGTTTTTCGGGCCTCTCTGGGGGTGGCCACACGCAGCGAGTGTGCCCGCAACATCCGTGTTGGACGGGCCAAGGTTGATCGCTGGGCGATCCGCTCTGCCAGGTAGTCAGGTCCCAGACCATGGAGGGTTTTATAAACTAAAACCAGGACCTTGAATCTAATCTGGGCCACAACGGGTAGCCAATGCAGGCGAGCCAGAACCGGAGTGATGTGGTCGTAGCGGCGCACACCCACCACCAGCCTGGCTGGCGCATTCTGCACCTGCTGCAAGCGTCGGAGGAGAGTCAAGGGCAACCCCATGTAGAGAGTGTTGCAGTAGTCTATCCTCGAGATCACCAACGCTTGCACAACAGTTCTCAGGGAGTCACCATCCAGGTACGGGCAAATCTGGGCAATTTGTCGAAGATGGAAAAATGCGGTTCTGGTCACGGCGGCCACCTGGGCCTCCATGGTGAGCGCCAGATCCAGAACCACACCCAGATTCCGAACTCTATCTGCCAACTGGAGGGAAGCTCCCTCCATGCTGGGGAGACGGCCTCCATACCCGGACGGGGAAGTCCCGAAGAACATCACCTCGGTCTTCTCGGGGTTGAGTGTGAGTCTGTTGGCATTGGTCCATGCCATGACCGTGTCCAGGCGCTGGTTGAGGGTCCGGACAGCTTCATCTGCAGAGGTGGAAAAGGAGAGATAGAGCTGCGTTTCATCAGCGTACTGATGGCAGCAGACTCCAAATCTCCTAATGACCCCAGCCAACGGCCTAACATAGATGTTGAACAGCATGGGGGAGAGAGACGACTCCTGCGGAACCCCACAAGGGAGTGTCCACGGGGCTGACAACTCTCCCCCATGCTGCATATACTGGGGACGGCCCTCCAAGAAGGACCGGAGCCAACTGTGAACAGTGCTCCTGATACCCACCTCGGAGAGCCGATCCAGTAGGATACCGTGGTTGATGGTATTGAAGGCCGCTGACAGATCCAGCAGAACCAACAAGGTGGAACAACCCCTGTCCCCCCCCCCCCCGGATCAGGTCATCTTGCAGAGTGACCAAAGCTGACTTGGTCCCCCGGCCCGGCCTGAACCCGGACTGGCATGGGTTAAGGTGCTGATGTTCCTCCAAAAAAGACTGAATCCAGATCGCGGCCACCCTCTTGATAACCTTGCCCATAAAGGGAACATTGGCGATCGGACGGTAATTGGCCAATTCGTCCGATGCTGTGCTAGGTTTTTAAAGAATGGGCTTTACCATAGTCTCCTTCAAGCGCGAGGGGAAAAAAACCCTCCCCGAAGGAGGCAGTGGCGATGGCAGAAGCCCATTCCGGCATGCTCCCACTAGCAGCTTTTATAAGCCAGTAACGGCAAGGATCGAATGGGGTGGACACGGGCCGGCAGTGGGTAATAGCTCCAAAGAGGAGACAGGCCCAAACTCAACCAATCGAGGAGAGAGAGAGGGGCTGCAGCATCCGGGGATGCCGAGGATAGGCTAGTGCAACCGGAGTCGAAACCGGCCCGGATGGCCTCAATTTTAGATCTAAAAAAGACTGCAAAACTCTCACTACTGAACTCAGTAGGAGGAGGCCTTGCCAGACTAGGATTGGTGAGGTCCCAAACCACCTGGAAGAGTTCTGCCTGGCGGTTCGAGGCCTCACCAATTCTCAGGGAGTAGTAGGTTGTTTTAGCCTCCCTGATCGCTCGAGTGTAGCACCTAGTCTGGTCAACAACTGTAGCCTTATTAAATGCCATCTGGTCTCTCCTCCAGCTGCTCTCCAGCCTCCTCCTCGCCTGCTTCATCACTCTCAACTCTGCTGAGAACCACGGCAAAGATCGAGCTCTGCAGCGGAGGAGGCGTGGGAAGCTGATTCAAACCATTGGTCAACCGCTACCTCAGCCAGATCGTCAGCCAAGCTGCCAGGAAGCTCCCCGAAGGCTTCCTGGAACCGATTAGGGTCCAGAAGCCCCCGGGGGCGGGCCCAAACAAGAGGCCGAGGGTCCCCGCAGGGAGGGGCCGCAGCCAATAGGAAAAAAGAAAGCAGGTGGTGATCTGACCATGACACCGGCAGGGAAACAACGTCCCCTACCTCCAGATCAAAATGTTTTATTGTACTGCATTAGAATGTCTAATATAGATTGTTTTTGTAATTTTTTGATATGTATGTTGGTCTAATTTAGAGTTGTTTATTAGAAATTCTGACAGTTATCATACTCTGATGTTAACCATCCAGAGTGGCCTTTGGCCAGGCTGGCGGTACAATAAATAAATAAATCAAGGTCATCATGAGAATGAAATAGGAAAAGGCATGAGCATTATCTTGACCTCTCTAAAGAAAAGGAAGAAGGTAAATGTAGATAGTGTGTTCCATGAAAGCTCTAAAGCACGCAGTAACTCTACCAGGATTAGGGTGAGAATGAATGCTACCAGAGAATTACAGTCGTGAGAATGTTTTTTTGTAAGACATGCACAGATTCCACTGCTGATTTTGCTGCATAGGTTCGTGTCCATTGATGGTGTTAGGCTGCGGGCTGTGGTCTGGTATGTACCCAGTGACTGTGGTCTATTGTGGGGTCCTATAAGGATAGGGGCAATGGAATGGGGAAAGCAGTAAAAGTTGGAGTTATCTGGAACCTCTGGGAAATTGTACAGCACCTCAGGAATACCCAGTCCTATACAAAGTGAGAGCAGTTGTTAAAAGCCCAAAGGAAGCATTTATTCAATTCTACTTGTTTCCACCTGCATCGTGACAAATTATACAAGTGGTTTTGAGCATCCTTCCATCTTATTTGTAAAAAGGATATTTGCGCTGCAAGGGCATCTCTAAAGAGTCAGAACCAATAACAAAAGTGTTTATGAATCACACTGACTTTGGCTGTATATGCTTTAATCTGACAGTAATATCCCATAAGCTGCGTGGCTACTGCATGGCAGCTGGTGGGGAAATATCTATGTAAAATTTTCTTTGCTTCCCTACTAGGTTTTGTTGACACTATAATACAAAGCAGTGCTTAGGAGACCAATAGAGTGGGATCTTAGCATCACTTTTTTGGCTTGAATATATATACAGGCCCAAGAATGCCAACTGCATTTGACAGTCAGTGTTTTTGCCAAGTGCCTCAACCTTCACATTCAGGTTCCAAAACGTCAATGAAGGCTGCCTAGATGGATAGTGGAAACAGATGCTGAAAGCTTTTACTTTGCTATGCTCTGTAAAGTCTTGTTTGAACTGGGTATGGAAGGTGTTACAATTTTATTCTGAATGTAATATGATTGGATATAAATGTCAAGTTAGGGGTGTATGAATACCCTCTGATCTGATTTGTATCTAAATATTTGCCACAAAAATTGGGAGCAACCTGCTTGCGGTTGATTTGTACGTGGCCTGAACTAACTTGGTTTTGGCTTGGTTTGGTTTTTAAAAATCTGTGAAGTTATTTGGATTGTTTTGAAATCAGAAGAGAAAAAACTGAACATAGGAAAACAAAATACTGTGATCTGGGGTGGGAGAGAAAAGGCAGCAGCATTAACTCTGGAAAGGTAGTTAAGAAAGCCAGCTTTTGTAAACTTAGGGAATTATTGGCTGTGATTCCATGGACCGAAACACTGGAAGAGAAGGGAGTCCAAGATGGATGGGAGTTCCTTAAAAGTGAGATATTAAAGGCACAATTAAATTAACTTTGGATAGGTTAAAGATAGCAAAAAGGGTTTCTGTAGTTATGTCTGCAGCAAAAGGAAAAATAAGGAAATGATAGGCTCTCTGTGTGGCAATGATGACCAATTACTAACAGGAGACAAGCAAAAGGCAGAACTACTCAACACCTTCTTTGCCTCAGTTTTCTCCAAAAAGGAAAAAACAGTTCCCTTGGCACAAAGAGTAGATGAGGTAGAAAAAGAATTGCAACATAGAATAGGTAGAGAGGTAGTACAGGAACACATTGAAACATTAAATGCATTTAAGTCTCCTGGGCCAGATGAATTACACCCAATGATATTAAAAGAACTGGCAGAAGTAATTTCAGAATCATTGGCAATAATATTTGAGAACTCCTGGAGAATAGGGGAAGTCCCCATAGATTGGAGGAGGGCAAATATTGTCCCTGTCTTCAAAAAGAGGGAAAAAGAGGACCCAAATAATTACCTTCCAGTCACATTGACTTCAATTCCTGGAAAGATCCTAGAACAAAGTATTAAGCAGTCAGCCTGTAATTATTTAACTAGCAATGCTGTCATTATGAGAAGTCAACATGGGTTTCTTAAAAACAAGTCATGCCAGACCAATTTGATCTTTCTTTGATAGAATTGCAGGCCTGGTGGATTAAAGGGACTCTGTGGATATTGCTTATCTAGATTTTAGTAAGGCCTTTAATAAGGTTACCCATGGTATACTTGCAAAGAAGTTAGTAGAATGTGGGATAGATAGTGCCAGTGCTTGAAGGATTTGTAATTGGTTGACTGATCACACCCAAAGGGTGATTATAAATGGCTCCTCCTCAGCTTGGAGAGTGGGGTGCCCCAGGGTTCTGTTCTGGGTCTGGTGCTATTCAATATCTATATTAATGACTTAGAGGAAGGAATAGAGAGTAGGCTGATCAAACAGGCAGATGATACCAAATTGGGAGGGGTTGCTAATTCCCTAAAGGATAGGATGAAAATCCAAAAGGACCTTGACAGATTAGAGTGCTGGGCCAAAGCTAACGGAATAGGTTTCAACAGAGGGAAATGTAGGGTGGTGCATCTAGGTAAAAATAATGAATTGTACAGATGAAGGATGGGAGAACCCGGGTGGAAAATAGTAGTTGTAAAAGGGATCTGGGAGTCTTAGTGGAAAACAAATTGAACATGAGTCAGCAGTATGATTTGGTGGCCAGGAAAGCCAATGTGATTCTTGGTTGCATCAACAGAAGCATAGTGCCTAGATCAAGGGAAGTGATAGTACCACTCTATTCTGCTCTGGTCAGACCCCACCTGGAGTACTGGGTCCAGTTCTGCGCAGCTCAATTTAAAAAGGATGTTGACAACCTTGAACCATTCCAGAGGAGGGCGAACAATATGATTGAGGGTCTGGAAGAAATGTCTTATGAGGAGCAGCTTAGGGAGCTGGGAATGTTTAGCCTTACAAAAAGAAGGCTGAGAGGTGATATGATAGCTATGTTTAAATATTTGAAAGGACGTCACATTGAAGAGGGGACTAGTTTGTTTTGCATGGCTTCAGAGACTAGGATGTGGGGTAATGGTCTCAAACTACAGGAAAAGAGATTTAATTTAAAGATTAGGAAGAACTTCATGACAGTTAGAGCTGTTCGGCAGAGGCCTGTGATGGGGGCTCCTGCATTGCAGGGGGTTGGACTGGATGGCCCTTCATGTCTCTTCCAACTCTTTGATTCTATGATTGCAGATTTCTTCCTTTTCTACAGAAACTAATGCAAAGTCATCTTGTTCAAATGTCAACATTTTTTCCACCATCCCCAACTCAGAAGCAAATGCAAGTAATTTGTACTTGCACTCTACTTGGCAGAAACATGACTAGCAACATTTTGAACTGCTCTACATCTGTTCTGGTATTGTACATAGATCCTTGTCCTATTTTGGCACTTGAAATTAGAGGGCATCCCTAATTTAACTCTAGCAGATAGCCCTACATGATTTGCTTTCGTCGCCTGTTTCAGGTCTATCAAATGAACCCTTTGACATTTCTGTGCCGGTCAACTACCAAATATTTAAATCCTTAACATTTAGGTTTCTTTGCAACATATGGTTTTTAAAACATACAATGTTCTTCAATACACTTTTCAAAAGTAATACACACTGTGCATAATATTGTCTATTTGTTCATATTTCCACACGCAGAGGTAGTTACAAATAACTTGCTGCTTGCAATTAATTGCTTGTTTCTGAAGTAAAAGTATGTCAGCTTTTTTTTTACAAGAGTTATTTAAGAAGGGAAACTGGGGAAGATAATCATATGGGTCATTGTCACACAAGTAACCAAAAGTAACCTTTTTGTTATTCCCAAGGAAAAGGAAGTCAAGAATTGTTTTAAAAATTGTTACTGTTAGTTATGGCAGTAAGGAAGGGCTTGTGGATAGCAGTGTGCTTCTGAGTACTAATGTACCCATTCTGTTATGATAATTAATCTGTACCTCTGGTTGTGGGATCTGGCTCAGTGTAAGGGTTGATCTATTTAAAAATTAGCCGTATGGTTCCATGAGGAAGGAAAAAGAACAATGAGAAGGAGGAAAAGAAGGAAGGGGGGATATAAGCCCCTTCCTCATATCAGAGAGCCTATTCAATAGAATAGTGAGCTCTTGACTGCACACATTTGTAATCCATGATCCTACATACTCTCTGCTTCTAAATAGCAAATACCCATCTCCAACATCCAGTTTTGGATAAATATATCCAGAGTCAAAGCAATATGCAAGTTTTAAAGGACACACCTTTGTTACTTTTGTAAAAAAAAAATCAGCATAAATCTGATTCTAGTCATAACATTTTTTTTTACACATGATACATATATACATCTATCAGCATTGTAGTAAGACTATTATGTCAGTTTTAGAGCAGGTACAGCAAGTGATAGATGCATATATGTATCATACCCTCTTTTCAAGCCTATTTTGGAATAGGCAGAGTTTCTTTAGCAATATATGTGAAATCCAGTCAGGGATTACTTCTGAGCAGTGGGTCTCCCATCTTATGTTGCCAAAGTGTATACCAGCGGTCGGCCTAAACCAGAGGTGGAGAACCTTGGGCCTTCTAGATGCTTTGGGCTTCTACTATGATATTATAGTGATATTCTTCTTGTTCTCTACTGTCTTTGGCTATTTCTAATAGGCTTTTTTGAAGTATGTGAGACATTCAAGACATGGTTTACCACTTAATTCCATACTCCTTTCTGTGTCAAAGTGTGAGTTGGAACTCAAGCTGTCTTTATCTATCTATCTATCTATCTATCTATCTATCTATCTATCTATCTATCTATCTATCTATCTATCAAGTGTGCAAGACAAGATGGGAAAATTTAGAGCAGAAAACCTTTAAGGCAGTTCTCCAAACTGTACCCCTCATAGGCACTTCAAATAGAACTCCAATTAGGAT